>JAVJGG010000088.1:41709860-41805142 GCA_035590195.1 Aviceda cuculoides | reverse complement strand
CCCCCCCCCCCCCCCCCCCCCCCCCCCCCCCCCCCCCCCCCCCCCCCCCCCCCCCCCCCCCCCCCCCCCGTTGTTTTTTTTTTTTTTTTAAAGCGATCATACTCCCGTGCTCCTGATCCTGTTTTTATGCATTTAATGTGCCATCAGCTTTTTATAACTGCTTCCAGCTGAAAATAAACAGCAAGTGCTTTGGTGGAGGTAAAATACTATTTTATTTCAGTAAGAGATTGGGGAATCTATCGGTAAACAACACAATTCAGCTTCAAAGCCTTTTCAGCTAAAATGCATTGTTCATCCTTTGAGCCGTTCTGCCTCGCACCCTAATAAAAGTGGAAATCAGGCGTGGGGGATGGGGACGCAGCAGAAAACAAGCTGAGAAGTGGAGATCAAAAGGACAAACAGAAGCAGAAGGCAGCGAAAGGGAGGCACAAAGAGTCACAGCTGAGCGTGTGAAGCCTGAGAGTGATGGAGGAGAGAAAACAGCTATTAGAAAAGGCGAAGGAACAATGGGGTGAACGTAGCACGTTTTTAGCTTTCATTTCAGTTTAACAAAGCCGCCTTCCACCAGCGTAACTCCACGGAAGCGGTGGCCTTAATTCATCTTGAAAGTTGTTGGCTTGCTGCTCGCCAGGGCGCTGGCTGGAAACATGCTTCGGCACAGAAACTGCCCCTCGCCGAATACATGAATCTCTTAAGTGGATGGACCCCCATTTGAGGGCCACAGTGATGGTTGTTTTCTCCCAGTTCATACCGTGGCAAAATGTTTCCAGGCTTGAGTTGTTTTGGGTTGATGAGAGTTGGAGGCGAGGGGACTGTGGGAAAGAAGAGCTGCCACTGACAGCGGCTCTATTCACTTAAATTGTGTCTTGCGAAGCCTGAACGTGCTCCCTAAGCACGCTAACAGCTTCTCCAGCTGATTAAACCAGTTCTCAAAACCTGGCAGCCTGTGTGCAAACCCAGCTTTGTTAGTAAAGCCTTAAGGCTTTCAGCGCAAGTATTTATTGTAACAAATAATTTATACTGGATTAAGAATGAGGAATATTATTTTTGTAGAGCCAGCAGTACGTGTTGCTTAGGTTAGCACCAGGCGAGGAGACTGGCCCGTGGTGTGGCCCCCTGGCCGGCTGCACCCCGGCACCGCGTGCCCCCGGCATGTGCGGCACGCAGGCTCAGTCTTGCCTTCCCCGGCTTAGTGGTGGAAGCTGCTTATTCCCTCTCCCCATCTGCCTCACCCCACTTGGAGCTGCGCGTTTGTGGGGGCTGAGCTACGACAGCCCCTGTTCCTGAGGTGACCCCGAGGCTGGTGCAGGGAGGTCCCTGGGGAAGGAGAGGGGTTTATCTGGCAGATGGGGAGGCGACTGCTCAACCTCCTCCAGTTATCTGAGCTGGGGTTTGAGAGGTTTTCGTTTTCCGCCTGCACGCGAGGCGAGAACTGTGCTGCTGGGGAGGCTGCTGGGAGGCGTTCTCAGGCAGGCGAAGCCTTTTCTTTGGCCGTAGGAGTTTCTAGGCCTGGGTTTGATTGCGAAAATAATAGCTGGGCAGGTCAATGCAGTTGTATCCTGCTCCTCCCTTACAGCCCATGTTTGCTTTCCTTTGTTTGGGTCTCGTCTTGCTCCGACTTGCCTCTGTCAGCCTTGCTGGATGCGGCTTTGCAGAGTGAACGCTTCTGTGTGAGCTGCTCTCTACCTGGGTGCTTAATTAAAAGGAGGAAAGATGTATTCCAAAAATACTTGGCTTTCTCGTCTGACATCTAGCGCGTTGCGAGGCTTGCTGAGCTGGTGTTTGAGAGAGGAAGGGAACGTAGCGTTCAGCTGACATAGCATCTGAATAGCTGTTTGGGGCCCAGGGAGCGATAGTTCAGGAGGGGGGAGGGAAAGTGAAATGGATGCTGAAATCCTGAATCTGCTTCTTAAATTTCCTCTCTCCCTGGAGAGGGAGAGAGCGAAGTTCAGTGTTGCGTGTTTGGTTTGACTCCCTGTTACCTGCTGTCCCGTCCTCAGCTCTGCACTTGTGGCAGAGATAAAGGATGGAGGGTTTTTTGTGGTGTGAGAAACCACTTCTTCCTTCAGCAGCATTTGCTTGTTTGTGGTTGAATCGCATTAAAAAAAATAATCCAGCATTATTGAAGAACGAGTGGGCGAATAGCTGCATCAACTACCATGGTAACTTTTAAAGGGCTTCACCCATAACTGTCAGAGCTAGATTTTTAGTGCTATAGTGACTTTTAATGTAGAATAGTTTCTAGGCCATTTAATTATTTTGTCTCCTCATTTAAAAACAAAACAACACAAAACCCCGCTCTTCTCTGAACTACCTTTTTGTTCATGTTCTCCTTTTTGACCTGAATACATCTGTACGGTGAGGCCCTGTGTCAAGTACCTCACCGGTGCTCGTGTCTAAGGAGCATACGTGCTGCAAACGGCTGCTGGCCATGTGCTGCATTTCAGACAGCCTGTCCCAGAGGGTCGTGCTTGGGTAGTCCTTGAGGAAAGGAGTTCCGTGGTGGGTCTCGAGTCCCAACGGGTGGTTGGGGGACCTCTCTGGGGACCCATCCTGCTGCAGGAGGGCAGCGGGAGGGCTCCTGTCCTCCACAGCACTGCTGTGCTGCCCGTTTCCTTTTGCACAGTGGCCCAGTCCTCCCAGCAGCGTAGGGGGTTGTTGGCTTTGGGACACCGCCACAGCCTCGGCCCTGTGTTTCTCTGATGGGAGCCATCTCCCCCCACTTAACTGTGGTGGCAGCCTGCAGCGTTGGGAGCCTGGGTGTGCCCGGTCACCCAGGAGGAATTTGGCAGCGGTCAGACTCCCATGTGCCATCCCTGCTTTCGTCTCCCGTCCCCACAGGAGAGCACAGCTGCAGAGGTGGGTCTGCGAGAGCATCCATGAAGCACATCTGGACGTGTGATGGCTGTGAGGCCACCATGTTGCTCCCCTGGCACGTGAAGGTCACCGTGCAAACCACAGTCTGCTCAGCTGTCCTTATTTTTGCTGCTTTATACCATGCCAGCAGGAAGAAAATACAGGAACAAGGGCAAGTAGTGCTCAAACATCGCTGAGGGGGTGGCTTTGTGGGAGCCTCCCATGAACGGACTTGGCATTGACAGGTCCCTGGGCCTTGCCCTCAAGTTGATGTTGTGTCTCTGGGTGTGACGGGGCACCTGCAGAGCTTTGTGGTCGGTTATTTCAGAGTGTTTCGTGGCATTGGGTTCGAGGTGGGATCGGCTGTAATCGCACTGGTAACCTTCTGTGTGAGGAAGACCTGCTTTCTGGTCATGTCCCTGACAGCTTCCTCTGCAGCACCACCCATCTTAGTTTTGCTCAGCATCCCAACAGAGTTTAAAATGGTTTCGTTGTGAATAATTTATCTCCCAGAGAGAGGTGGTGAGGAGAAGCAGGGAGCCCGTGGCGAGGGGAGTGCTGCAGCACAGGCAGCAGCAGGCAGGAGCGGGCAGCACAGGATGGGGGACGGGGTCCTGCTGCCCGCGGGGGCCTCACCCCCAGGAGCAGCATACCTTGCATCGCAGCCCCACGGCCTCGCGGGGCTTTGTTGCTCCCGGCATTTTTTGCCGAACAAAAGCTCCGGATCCCAGGCAGGGGCTCCCGTGGGAGCCCTCCTGCCTTCTGACCCGTCTCCCTGCCCTCCTGCCATCTCTAGCACCTCTTTGTTTTTTCGCAGGCCTTTTCAGCACGCTCTCCCTTGCCCTGTCCTCCCTGCTTGCCAGGGGTCGGCGGCGGGTGCCTTGCCTGCCCGAGCAGTGGGTGCGGTGGTCCGTGGTGCGGGCAGGTGGCCGAGCGGTGGTGTGGCCGGCTCGCTGGGGGCAGGATGCTTCTTTATTAATGGTTGCGAGCTTTAGTCAAGAGTTTCAAAATGGAGGCAGCTCTGCCTGCCTCCCCATCGTACGGCATGGGTATGCACTGCCCTACTTCTCGCCGGGATCAGACAGCTCTTTCTGAAGCTGTACAAAGAGGTTTGAATGCATTAGTTTACATGGAATTAATCTCCAGATTCCAAACATGCTTTCAAGCTGGTTTGGCCTTATTTTCCTGCAAAAGGAGGCCAACTCCGTGTTGTAGGCAGTGACTGTTGTAAGTGAGAGTTGAGCTGGAGCGGTGAGAGACTAGCACAGGCACCATATTCAGTCCATTAAAAGGAATTTTTGGCTCATGGACAAAACAAATTGAAAAATCTCATTCTTTGTGTACCACATCAGCAGTGACGGAAAAACGGAGCAAGGTTGCGAGGTGATCCTTCTAGTAACTGTGGTGCTTTTTGTAAGGGATTTGAGGTCTAATTTTCGATAGGAAAGTTATAAAGAACTAAAATGTGTCACAAGTGATTATATAAAAAATCTAGGGTGAGGGGACTGCTGGAAAAATGTCATTATTGGTGGTCAGGAGAAATTGGTACCCTGAACTAAGGTGAGGTGCTTCCTGCAACAGGTTGGTCCGAAATTCCCAGTTCTCCTTTGTCTGTCGCCGGAGTGATGCTATCCGGGGAGGGAACGAGGAGCTCGAGTGCTTCTGTTATTTTTTTGGATAGCCTGTCATCCCTTAGAAAGGAACAGTTGTGTGGGGGTGGGGAGCGTCGTATTCAGAAGTGGGTGAAATGGAAACGAGCCAAAATTCTGCAAATTTATAAGGAACAGCAAACACTGATTTCTTTGAGAAGAGGTCCGTGCGTTTACTTGTAAGTACAGCCCTGGTAGGAGTGTGCGAGGAAATGGAAACTGTGCTCCACTATGCAGGTTTTTTTCATAATTTAGCCAGGCAAAGATACACAAAGATGCTTATTTTGGGAGATGGTAGAATGTTTCTGTAATGATTTCAGCAAATTTTGGTTCACATAGAGCATCTGTAAGAGTAGCACACCCACAGTTTCATGTAAGATGTTCTATTTGTTGAAAAAAATTGCTTTCCCCTGAATTTGGAAGTGGTTTAACCCAGAAGAATCTGTGCTGCGTTTATTTTTCCTCCCTGCTTAGTATCCTAAATCTGCCAGGTCCTCGCTGTTTGTTTCATTGACGAACGTAAGGCATTTCTGCCTGAACGATACCTGTCCCGGTTGCGGATCGTCTAGGAGCCCACGCTGGACTGCGATGGGCAGAGCTGAGGAGCACACTGATCTCAGCTAGAGGAAAATAATTAGAAAGGGAACTGAGATTGTTCTCAGAAGGGAAGGGTTGAAACGAATGCAGGAATATCCCTGCGGGGTCTTCGCAGTGCACCTGGTAGCCTGCTGTATAGCTAATAACTCATATTAGGAAGATTTCATTTTGGTCTGACAATTTTTTCCCCTTGTTGACATTGAACATGTAGAAGCATGTAGTGTTTGAAACACAATATGCAAAACACTGTATTAGTAACCGACTACATAACATTCCTGTGTTGCAGCTAGGCTGCCTACAGCATGCTGATTTTATAAGCTCCTCATGAGCTGGCAAAGGGAGGGCATGGAAGTGGTGAGCTGGAGTCACAAGAGAGCACAAGCAATTGCATTTAACCGTTTATACAGTACTTAGACTTCCAGTGGTCGCTGGAGTCTCTGGATGTTTGCTCTTTCCAAAGAGAGGAAGATAGCAACCTTATACAGCTTCAACTGGTGTTGCGTCACTGGAACCAGGACGGGGTATTTTTGTATCAGCGCTCACATTGGCAGCGTGGTATGGCTGTACCTCTCGGAGGCGGTCGGTCATAAGAGAAGCGAGGGTTCGGACACGTGAAGTCGCCACGAGGTACAGGGAGGTATCAGCTGGTGAGCATTTGGCTGATTGCCTGTGGGCAAGCGGAAACCGGATTTATCTTCAGCAGATAAGCAATAGCAAGAAAACACGACCATGTGCTTTACTGCATACAAGAGTCTATTTTTGCTGTAAACAGGTTCTTTTGCATAATGTCTGCTTTCAGACAACTGGCAAGGAAACTGAGAAGCCAGGTAGTGTAAAAACGTTTGGCTAGAGAACAGGGTTCTTAGTTGGCCATCTTGGCATGAAAAGGAGATGCTGCAACAAATTGCTCTGCCACTTTAAAATGTATTAAAAAAAATACATTCAGATCAACAGCAATGCTGGACTAGAGCGCAGCCCGCTTGCTACAGATATATGAAGAAAAAGCCACCAAAATAGAAAATTTCATCATTGCTCACGGGGCGGCAAGAGCTGAGCACAGCACGTTGCTGAGAGCGATTGCAATAGTGGAACAGGAAGTCTCCTCCCCCTCCCCGGGCTCCGTGCAGAGCGCTGATCAAAAGGATGTAAAGCTTGTTTACAAGATGTATGCAAAATACATTTGGGAAGAAATATAAGGGCTTTACAGACCAGGATGCACTAAGAATACGTGATGTCATGTTAATATAGGTTGCAGTCTGACACTACAGAGCATGTGACCCGAAGTCATTTTAACGTTGAGGAGCAAACCAAGAAGGTGCCTTTCTCCGCCGGATTGCATCCGGTGAGCTGCTCGAAATACACGCCGAGAAAGCTTCCTGTGCGCCTGCTAATGAAAGCTAGTTGTCATGAGATCTTAATAGTATTCCAGGAGAAGCCTTGCGTCCGCAGCTTCAGGACCCAGTGGTGCTGCCATCCTTGGGGTGGTTTGTCTTGGGCTGAGCGTTTTGAGTAGCGCTCCTTGTACTTCCAGGTGGGAAAGAAAACGTTTGGCACTTGAAAGATGTATGGTGTTTTCGAAGCTGCTTCAGAGTCTGGAGCGAAATGGCAAAGGTGTCGCTAGACTGATGGTGGATCAGTGATAGACTCGCTTGTGTTTGTGTGTATAGAAACAGGTCACTTCTGCAGTGATGATAAAGTTGCATTGTACAGCCTTCAGCCTCGCTCACCTTCCTCTGCTTCTGTGAGAGAGGCACTTTCTTACCTCACAGGGAGTCTTAAGGCTTAATCCATTGTTTGTAAAGCTCTTTAAGATCCTTGTTTGGGAGCACTAGAATCTGGAGGATTAAAAACAATTTATTTTTGTGTATCTTGTATAATGTGCATCTCAAAGACTTTCCAAAGAAGGAGGAATTGAGAGCCAGAGGGAGATGGCAGGTCTGTAAGGTAAACACAAGGGAGGAAGTGGCTTGGAAGAACAAAGAGGGTAAAAGCACAAGGCCAGTTCCCTGTTGTGGTTGTAAGGAGGGCGAGTTTCCAGCCCTGGAGAAAAGGGATGGATGTAGTAGAGCCGTCTTCCTCTTAATCCCATTTAAAGACCCATCTGGTCAGTGCTGCCGCCTCGTTGTGAAGGGACGGAGATTTTCCCTCTGCTGTGTTTGTGCCCTTTGATCGTACGTATCAGGAAGCGGGAATCTCACTTGTTCTTGCCCGGTCTGTTTTGTGAGCTCTAAACTACCAAATAAGCTCACAAGAATTAATGTCAGTGATCTGGATGAGGGTGATTTTTTGAAACGAGATCTGGAATGGTCAGTGAACGGCCCCGCTTCCCCTCTCGATGCCCTGCCTGCAGACGCCTGCAGTACTCGCCCTGGTTTCTGCTTGCACATCTGTGCCCTGTCCATGGACCCGCCGGGGACAGTGGTGAAGGTGCTTCCTCCTGGGGGACCCCGGCTGCCCCTCGTGGGGGGACACCTTCTCCGTGAGGCTCCTCACACCTACCAGAAAACTGTCGCTGGAAGTGTGGCCTCACCGGAGCATCCCTCCTGGGCGTTGTGGACTTCCCTGATGCCGCTGCCTCTCTTCTGAAGAGGCTATGCGTGCATAGACAGGGGTGCTCCTGCCCTCAGAGGGGGCTTTGTCACCTTCCCCATCCTCACTCCCCCTTGTCCCCATGTCCCTGGTGCACTACTGGTACTGTCATCCTCCAGGGCAGCTGCCACAGCTTCTCTTCATCTCCAGAGCCTCCCATGCCAGGTCTAAAGTGTTGGAGAAGAGGCGAGGTGACCCAGTGCTTTGGACACAGGCGGTGCCTTGGCTTCCTTTGGGGAAGCCGAAACTGGTGATTAAATTCTTTCCCCAGGTGCAGGCCTGAGCATTTTGTGTAGGTGTGTTGCTATCATGTGACTCTGCATTTTAACACAATGTTTTCCCACGTGAACTTTTTTGGGGTCACGGAATGTGAGTGTTTCTGTTGTTCTCCCTTGTAGCTGAAGGTAAGATGGGGCTGAACTAAAGGCCACGCTGGTTGGCATTTCTGCTTTGGGTTTTCACCAAAAGATGTCCCGAATACTGGTGATGTTACAAGCAAGCATCGAGGCAGTGGTTTCCAAATGATGTCCAAGCACACTCGAGACCCTCAGTATTTTGTTAGTTGAGCCCTGTAATTTTAGAGGAATAGGAGAGCTCAGCAGAAGCAGCCATCAGCTGTTATTTGCTGCTGCTCGCGTGCAGGGGAGGCTCGTGTGGGGCTGGAGATGGCTGAGGCTGTGGTGTATGTTGGCAAGTACGTGTAGGTGTGGCGTGGGGAAATTCTTGAGGTGTGGGTGTGCTGGAGCCAGGGAGGACCAGCAACCGGTGCCAAGGGCTGGGTAAGGCCAGCGACAGGCACTGCTCACCTGGAAACGATGCTCCACAGTGTTGGGGTATGACAGAAGGGATGCTCTGGGTCCCTGGGCCACTGCTGGTTTTGTTGGCCTGGCACCATAATGTCGGGTTTATCTTAAAACCAGTAATATTTCTTGTTCCCCAGTACCCCTGGGGTTAGAGTGCTCCCTGTGTTATGGGAGCTGCTGAAGATTATTTGGGTAGTAGGTGGGACCAACTTGCAGACTGGCTTTGCAATAGCATAGCTAATGAGATTAACATAGTGTTCACTTAAAAAAAGAAAAGAAGGGGCTGGTTGGCTGAATGGGACTCAGAAGACTCATTTCATGCGTTAGGAGTTGGAAACACAAGCTATTTAGCTTAGCAAGGAGAAAGTTGAGAGCATCTGGTGGGTTGGAAGCCTGTCCGTTATTGACTGCCAGAGCCTGGGCAGGGTGCTGGGGAGTATATTTGCCTTCTAAACATCTGCTGCCCTCAGGTTTTGGGACGACCTTGCCTGACACCCACCCCACTTGCTTTGTTCTGGGATATTTTTTAGAAACAGAGGAAGAGTCCCTGCCTGCTGGAAGTTGAAGCTAAAGAAATTAAACTGAAAAATAAAGCATCGGGTTTATTAGAAGGGCTGCTAGTATGAGAACAGCTTAGTTTGTGGCTGTAGCAGACCTCACATCCCTTAAAATTAGGGTATTAGGCTTTCCTTTAAATACTGTCTCAGTTTTAAAGTATCTGCTGTAGTTTGTCTGTATCTGTAGAAAATGCAAGGAGAATTAACTCAAGGGAAGTTCTCTTGCCTGTTGGGCTGTTTGCTGAGATGACTGCTGCAAGTCTTTTTGGCTTTGAAAACAATCTTATTGATTTCAACTATTTTTGTATTTTTGCTGTTCTTTCTTCACTTCTCTCCCTTAAGTCTCCGATTCTCCTGCCTGCCTCGCTAACTACTTCTTAAAAACAAGTTGCTTCACAAGCACACTCCAACTTACCTATTACTCTTGCAGCTGTGCTAAATACCTGTAGTTCCCGATACCTTTTCTTCCCCCTCTCAGTGATCTGGTAATCTGTGCTGGTTTCCCAGCTTCCTCCTGGTTCTGTGCAACCTCAGTTGAAAGTTATTTGAGGGGGACTTCAAGTGCCGTTTGAGCTCTAGAAGTAATATTTCCCTCAGAAAATATTTTTCCTTTTGTTCTGCTTGTTCTTGCAACTGTTAACTAGTTTTAAATAAAGATTATTTTTAGTATCTTTGCCCCCTGCAACAAAGCACAGTAACTTTGAACAGGTACCAAAATTTTCTCTAGTGCAGTAGAGAAATAATTCCAAACTTGACATAAACGTTCTCTTCCCAGTGACATCATTCACTGTACACAGACCTGGTGTGCATCTCCCTGTCCCCAAACCATTGCACTGAATTGTCGTAAAGCCAACAGCGTATTGTGCATGTTACAGAAACCCAGTGCACATAGAGCAGAGGAGAATGAGAACAGGTTTCCTCAAATACCCCAAGGAGTGGGAGTGTAGCTTTTCAGAGAATTTTTAATTCCTCAGGGTTAATCTGTGGCACATGAAGAGCCCTGCCGGAGCTCTGCTTTGGAGCAGAGTTTTTATGAAACTCTACTGCTGGCACTGGGAGCTGCTGGCGGTATTTAAGTTTTTACTGATGTCAGATTTAACCTCAGCCAATGTATAGCTCTGATGCAAAGCTGCTCTACACATATTACAGTGGAAAGATTTGCTGGGGTTGCTATAGCAAAAGGCTGGAGATGACTTCAGGAGTTTAAATTAGGCCTGTGTGCTGGTAAACAAGGGCTTTGCCTATAGTAGAAGCTGCTGCGGTGTTTGAAGATGTTTGTGTCGGACGGGGTGGGAGGTGGTGTGCATTCACTCGCGGGGAGAGCACAAGCGCTTGCACAAGCCTGTCCGACTGAGCGTGCCAGCGGTGTGCCCCCGGAGGAGCAGGCAGGTGCCGGGGGCTTGCCGTCAGGGCGGGATAAGGAGAAGCTGGAGATACTGGTTGCATTCAGAAGTCTGCTACTGATTTTTCATGAGTGAGCACCAGCCGGTTATTCCTGGTGCCTGAACCTCCTCCTCTGCTGGGGTCTGTGCCCTGCTGCTTTATCCCTCCTGTAGTCCAAACCAACCGGCTAGAGATACCACTCACTGTAATATCCCGGCCATGCTTTTATTGCCCTCTCCTTCTTGACTTTGTTATGTCTTGATCTCTGTAACCTCTTTAACATGTGTAAATACTGAAATGAGATTATCTTTAAAGAGCCCTTTATTAAAGATGTACTGACCTTCCTAATCAGAAGAAATGTTCCCGTAGCTGCTTTTCTCCTTTCATGCATTTCGACAAGTAGCGAGGGCAGAATGGTGAATCATCTCACCAGGACGACAGCTTGGGCTCAAAACCAGGCAGGTTTCTTCAGACACGGCACCAACGTGATGCTCCCTGTGCAACACATTCCCAGCACCTGCGACACTGGCCGCTCTGCAGCATGGGAAGGTGGGGTTGCTCCCACAGACACATACCTCTTGCTGGGTTTGTGGTTTAAAGCACCTCTAAACCTCCTTAACCTTCAGCTCGGTGTCCCTCAGTGTGGCGAGCGCAGTGCTGAGGACCTGCTCTCCTCGGCTGAATCATGACCAAACTTTTTGTGGGTGAGCAGTTGCAGCCGCAGTCGCTGCGAGCTGTGTCCCAGCAGCCGCCGAGGGCTTTGTGTGTGGTGGGCATGGCTGGCCGGTCTCCAGTAGATCAGAAGGCCCCGATTAATATCCTCATCCCCTCCCCTCCCAAACCATCCCTGGGTTCAAGCAGCTCGAGCTGACGTGGGACCTGCACCCCACTATTGTGCCGGCAGCCCCTGGGTAGGTGAGGCCAACCAACCGTCCCTGCCACAGGGCTTCAGCCCTGCGAACCTCTCACTGGGGAGAGTGTTTTAAAGAAGAGGGAGGATGAGGTAGAGCTGAGCAGTTGCTGTGGTGGGCTGTCTGTGCAAAGCATTCAACCAGGCAGAGAGGACGTACCTGAATACCGCTCTTAAGCCCTGCATGGGTGGACTTTGGGTTCCTCGCAGAAGGAGAGAAGACCTGCCATAAAAGACTGGCGCATGAGAGGTGAAACTGCAGATAGTTTGAACCCTTTTTTCAGTGTGTGCTTTAACGGGAGCTTTACAGATATTTGGATCTAGTATTTGTTGCACAGAGCAGGGGCAGGAAAGCAGGCAGTTCCCAAATGAGGCAGCCGAGGCCCCAGTGCCACCTGAAGAGCAGATGGGTGCCATGCCCCTGCGGCCGCGGTGCTACCCGTCCTCAGGTTCTTGGCCCCTCCACTCAGCATTGGTATTTCTCCTGCCCTGGACGGCAGATCCCTTCCTCTCAGACCCTGCGGGCAGCTGTGCATGCTTCTGCCTCGGATCCTGGGTTTCCTTACAGGATTGCTGGAAACTCCCCCCATCCATGTGCTGTTACCGCTTTGGAGATGATGGCTGGATGAGCAGGGTGGTCTTACTGCTTCAGCATTAGTAATTATTGCTGGAGCTGATGAGCCTTTCCTGTACGGTTCTGGTGGAGTCTTTGGTGTGCAAGGATGATCAGAGAGGGTTTATTTTTCTTTCCTTATAAAATATATTCCAGCTCCAGTTTGTAATGTGGTGAGAGGGGGAGTGAGAGAAGGGAACAACAGCGTTAGCGGATGTAGAAGTAGCTGGAATGAGAAGCTTTTGTGCCATTAATAACAGTCCTGGCTGGCAGCCAAGGCTGGGAGTGTGGGATTAGCCTGAACAATCAAGACTGCAGGATCAAAACAAGGAGGCAGGAACAGCGAGGTCACACTGCTGCCATCTGCGCTGCCGCAGTGGTGGGAGGGAGCGGAAGAGGGGGCTGCGCTGGAGGAGCCATGCCGATAGCGCGGGTGGCGGGGTGCCCGCTGCCTCCCCAAAACCGGCCCTGTACCGCCACCGCCGTGCTCAGCGCTGGGGTTGGGGCTTTGGGCTTCACCTCCCAGCTCTCTGCGGGCACCTTCCCGGCGGGCCCGCGGAGGGGAGGGTGGCTGTAGATTGACATTTTTAGGAAATGGCTTCTGAAAAACAGAAGTGGCTCATTGGGGCTTGATCGTGCACTTCTGTGCTCCGGACTGAAGAGCTGAACGGCATTTGTGGCTGTGGGTTTGGGATGGGTGCCTTAGTGCAACAATACCGATAGCCCGCCCCGGCGTTGGCGTCACCACCGTGCCGTTTGTGAATCCCATCTGGTGACCAGGGGGTGGGGAGAGGTCACCGGACGGATTTGGCTGCAGCTTTGCTGTGGGCAAAGGCAGCCTTGCTCTGTGCTGGGGCATGTGGGGAGTATGGACCTTTCTAGGGGCTGTATTCGCGAGTTTACATCACCCTTTTAAAAGGAGTGACTTGAGATTTATGCTGAAAGATGATGTTCGAAGCAGATGGAGGCAAATCTTGTTCTGTTTCATGCTGGTCTCCATCAGCTTTTGCTGAAATATCTTCCAAGAGTATCAGAAAGCAAAATGATTTGCATCATTTATGTTGCTTCTCCTCTCCTTTTCCCTCTGACCTAGTAAGTCTTACTGTCCTGCAAATGTAAATACAAATGCTGAAATGCAATAGAAGCAAAGCAGTGTCCCACAAACAGCCTCCCAGCTCTTGCTAAAAATATCTCTGTGCGGTGCAGTAACTCCCAGGCATTCTTTTGTCTGACTGCTTTTGAATTCCCTAATTGAAGTTGGTTGGAGGGCAGTGCACCAGTTTCCTGAATAGCTCAGATGTTGATTTTGAGTTAAAAAACAAGAGCAAAATTGTTTTTCCTTTGTGCAGCCGTGCTTTTATTTACCACCCCCACCTCCCACCCCCATTTTTTAATCTCTGTATTTTTACTTGCAATTTTATTTTGTAAGACAACTGCATTAAATACATCTGCGGAGAAGGGGGCCAGGAGGCAGCAAGCAGGAAGACACAGTTTTTGGTACGTGATGCCACGTGCGCATTGGAGCCGGAGTGCTGCTCCGTCGGAAACGTCCAGGCTGGCGCAGAGATGCGGTGCAAATGGAGCTTAACATAGTAGGAAGTGTTAATAATGGTTCCTAATTGCCTACTAATAACTAAATCTGTGGAATTTGGCAGCAATTGGGATATAGTTTTCTCCTGCAATCTGTCCGTTCCCTCCAGAAAGAACAAAGTTGCTTCACTGACATACAGCAGCAAATCTTAAACTCACTGAAGGTAATGGGGGAAAGTTTTCCAGATCCCACATGGCTTCCACCCCTCCGCAGAGCCTGTGAGGCTGCTTCCCTGGGCAAAAACTGCTGTGTCTTGGTCCAGCACTCTAAGATTTAACAGAGGAAGAAGAATAAAATCAGGCTGTTTTCCTCCTTTATGTTTTGGTTTTTTGTTTTGTTTTGTTTTGTTTTTTTCTGTTTTGTTTTGTTTTTTTCATTTGAACGTGGAAACGGAGAAACCCAGGCTTGTTTCAAGCGCTCCCGAAAGGCTGCTGGAAGCACCGTGTGTGCAGGCAGTGCAGGGATGGGTCCCTGGGTTCTCATGGGGACAGGGAGGAAAAGTTTGTGACCAGTGATTTGTGATAAGTCACGGCCAGTCCAAGAAGCTCCCCAGAATATATCTGTTGGGTAAATGTGATAAACTGAGAGTGCTCAGAGGTCCTCTGTGGCTGGTAAACAAACACAAATGTTGCTTTCACTCGAGCCTCAGTAAATTAGAGGCTTGAAATTGTGATGGAGATTGGAGAGAAGCTGATTTCAGATGCTGCTTCAGGAGCTGGGATTTATTCAGGCTCTCCGTGGTGGGAGACATTTCGTAGCTGCTCGGCAGCAGCAGAAAAACAAGCACAAATTTTTCTGTCTTCAGGGATAACTGCAGTGAAGCATGCGGGGAGGGGGGGGGCTGTGCCGCTCGCTGGTACCGAAATACCTCCCCATCCCCCACGCACGTCAACAGGCCCCAAAACTTCCCTGGTACATGGGGCTGGGGGCTGGGTGCTGCACTCGCCTGCGGAGCGGGAGCAGGCATGGGAACCGGTGCCTGCAGCTCCTGGCCTGGGGGACCGTGGGGGAGCCAGGCTCCTCCGGCACTTTCCTTGGAAACGGAGCATCTTCATAGTTCGACACACACAAAAATAAGACACCAAACGGATGCAAGCCGGCAGCCTGCTCGCTGGGTTTGCTGCCTCTCGCTCTGCCATAATGCAAAACCAGGAAAATGTGTCTGGAGGAGCCTGCGGCACGTACGGGGAAAGCAGCGTCCTGCCTGTGGGCACCCCGCTTTTGGGCACAGTGATGGGGAGGCCCAGGAGTCGGCTTCCACCTTGTTTTCCTTGTCTCCTTTCCTGCAGGCAGATGGACTCTATAGGTGAGAAACACCCTTGTTGTCCAAAACCTCCCTTCCTCTCCAAAAAGGTGGGTGCCAGCACCTCCTGCTTGCGGGAGAGGTTGGGGCATGGCCAGTGGCACTGGGCAGGAGCCGTGCCAGAGGCAGTATGCCGGAGCCAGGCCCTCAGCGCTGGGGCAGGATCGCAGCGCTGCGGTCGCATGCCCTCCTCTTAGCTCCGAGGTTAATGTTTAACCTATTTGTGTTTCGGTACCTCAGGTTGGTCGATGTTATGGAGCACTTTGTATGGCTCTCGACTGTAGGTGAGCAGCCCGTTGGAGGGGTACGGCTTATCTGCTGCGGAGAAATGTGAAGAATTTCATGGGGAGGAAGATGAGATTTTTCCTTTCCCAATAGAGGGAAACCAAGTCTGGGTGGCTGACATTGTAATGTTTTATATACATGGGCAGCTCCCTGCTTTGGGAGCTTGTATGTTAAGTTTCTACCTGGCCGAAACGTTTTCGCTCTGACTGTAAATCTTAGAGGGGAGAGTGCTCAAATGGAAAAGTTGACACAGCCTTATCTGCGGTGCAGCCTCGGTACGATAGAGGAATCCGAGCCCTGGCTTATGTCAGGCTTGAAGCTTTCCCCTTTCCTTCCAGCAAACTGCATACCATTGCCTTGGAGCTGTTCCTTCATCGGGGGCACATCCTTCAAGGAGCTTAGTTTGGTCAAGAATACAGGTCTGGGTTCATTTTAAATATATATAAAGTTCCCTGATGGCTGTCTCTGCTACCTCCTTGCAGCAGCCCCGCGTCTTTCGAATGATGCTCCTTGGAGTGCTGTGGCAATGCCCGCCCAGCAAACAGCAGCATCCCTTCTCCAGAAACTTTAGCCCTTGCCTTCAATGTGCAATTATTCTTGCAGGAGACATTCAGGTCATCCATTCCTCTCGTGCAGCAAGTGACACTTCTACAAATGACTGATGCTTAACATAGTCAGGGGTCACCTTACCCAGCTCTTGGTGCCTAAGGCTTTCACTGCGGCATGTGTGAACGCTCTTTCAAACTTCCTGCCGGCTCTGCTGCTGGCAGTTCATTAGCAGGAAAAAAAAAAAGAGGAAAAAAAAAAATCCTGGAACTAAATTTGCCATCAGTTCCCAGACCCCATCTCCAGCTCGGTGGAGCCGTCCCATCTCGGCCTGGTGAGGTGGGAAGCACCGCCGGAGCTCCCCGCTCCCCATCCACTGTAACCCTGGTAGCTGCCCCGAAACGGCGGCTGCGGGGTCAGGCTGACATCTGGCACGCTACCGGCACCGCTGCCAGGAGGGGAGGGCGATGGAAACGCTGGCTGGAGGGGAAGGAGCTGGAGGAGGACGGGAAGAGAGGGGGAAGGACAGAGCCAGGAGCTTCTGAAGCTGCGGGGTAAGACATTAAACCGGAGAAAGGGGCAGAATGTAATGCTCAGTGATTTTTGCAAGCAGCTGGCTGCTTCCACAGGATGTCTCAGAGCTAAGGGCAGCGCTTGTTTTCTCACAAGACACTACAAATAATAAAAATAACGGTTGCGGTTAATTGCCATATATCCATCATGCCTTGGTTTTCATTTGTCTTAAACAGGATGCGTTTGCAGATGAATTTTGAAAATAGCTGAGGATCAAATGTTGTTTTTTGTTCTTTGGCACTGAATATTTTGCTCACTGTTCGTGTTCGGTGATGCAGATCTGCGTGTGAGTTCAAAGTCTGTAGCTAATGTTACAATTTCCTTCCTGCTATGAGCTTCTGTTTTCTATGCTCACACCTTTCTGGAAGCCTCCTTTCAGGCTACAATATTCCCTACTTGGTTTTGTATTAAAGGAATCTTTTTCTGTAAGCGCTGAGAACAATGTTTTCCTTCTAGCTTTAGGTACATAAAGGAGTAATACTCTTTTAACCTGGTAAAAAAAAAAACCCAGACCAGCATTTCAGAAGGCTGAGCCTGCTACAGTGCATTTTGTTGAGGAAAAAACATTTCCCTAAGTGGGGAAGCTTTTGCTGCTGAAGCAGAGGTTAAGGGTTAACGGTGTGCTGTCCTGGTCAAAATCCCATTCCATGGCTTTCAGAGGGGCGAGGACTCCCCTGCTCCCCGCTTCCACCCCTTACCACCCAGCACGTAGTTTTTGGGAGTGGGGTGCGTTGCTGGCATTGCACTGCAGAGATATGGGGGCTGTCCTGCTCCAGAGGCGGGTGGGCTTGGTGCTCGGGACATGGCCTGATGCAGCACGCCGTGGGCCCCACTGCGTGGTCTGGGATGGGGAGGAAGGCTACGGCGACTGGTTGTTCACGAGGTGGCCCATTTCTGTGCCAAGGTTGCCACAAACTGGCTTCCTTTTCTTGGTCGCTCTGCGCGCATCGTGTCTGCAAATGGGGACTGATGCTCGTGCACCCTCTTAAAGATCTTAATCTGTTCAGATGGGAGTTTACTGTTTTAAAATTGGTTTGATTATCATATGGAAGAATTGTTTACTGGCTGTACATATGCTATGCTGTCTCTGTCCCGTGCTTTGCTAAGAATAGAAACCAAAGCATTACTCTGCGCATCTTACAGCTGTGGCTGTTGAAAAACTGACGTGCCCAAATGTTTGTACGTTTGTGGCTGAGTAGGCAATGGAGTTGAGGTTCAAAACTGTCACTTCTCTGCTCAAACCACTAATCAGCATTGCTTCTGAAAGGACTATAGATAGTGTGTGCAAGCTGATATTACAAAAATAAACTTTTCATAACCTCCCTTTGATTTCTGTAAATCCCCAGACTTGCAGGTCTGCACCATTATCTGTGGGCACTCACAAGGCCATTCTCACCATGATGTTCTCACCACTCTATTTAATTGAAAAGGAGCCTTTTGGAGTAGCCTTTAAAAATCCCTATCACCGTTGCACTGTCTTCGTTAAATGAATGGGGCTGTTGTACATCTGACAGCTGCCATTTTAATGCTGTGGTATTGTATTTCCTTGCAGGAGGCTCAACCTCACGAGGCAGATTAGGACTGAGAAAATCCAGGTTCCATTAGAAACCATTGGAAATGAGTTCCCAAGTTGTTCTAAGGTAAATCAATAATGCATATAATCTCCCTGGCTGGACTTAGTGACCGAGCCAACAGTTCATTTAACTGCTTTTTTTTTTTTTTTTTAAAGCACTTTCAGAATCATTCCTGTTGAGACTTACTCCTCACTCTGAATTCCTGTTGTGAAATTCTCAGGCAGCATTTGTTTTTGAGTGCTGCCAAAACTTTGGTAATTTATTTATCCCCATGCCTAGGAGGAACCGTAGTCACTGCTGCAATGATGAGCCTCGTGTCTGTACCAAGATACCCACTAAATTCCTGCTAGTTTGGGAGTGGAGGATGCTGCTTGGCTTGCACGCACCTCCGCTCCCAGCCAGGCTGCTCAAACCCCACCTCTGGGTCCTGCGTCCTCACTGGTGCTGTGTGAGCCCGACCCTTGGCATGTCCCCGTCCCATCCCCCCCCCGCCTTCTTCCAGTCAATGTGTGTAGCTGGGAGCATGCTCTTGCTGAAGGCAGAAACACATAACTTTGTTTATGACCGTTCCTGAGTGCTCTGTTGCGCCTCCTCTGCTGTTTTGCAGACCGATCCTGAAAGGAAACAGAAATTCGGTTACAGAATAATTGAATCGAGAAAGATGAATCCTTTTCAGTGTTGCAGTAACAGGTTTTGCTAATTTCTGATTTATTTGAAAATAGCTTTAATAAGCGAATTGTTCTTTCTCAGAGCAAATATTCCAAACTCACGAATCTTTCAAGCTAAATATGATAAAGGACCACTGTTTTTTCTTCTTCTGTTTAAATCAGTGCTCGAGTGAAGTGAGGAAGATGATTAGGTTCTAAATGAGCACAAGAATGCAGCCAGCTTTCCACACTGGCACTGCTGGGTCACTAGGCTCTACAGGTCTGGTTGGGATCAGGTGTGAGTAGGCTATCGAGTCTGCCGAATTAGCCAGCACACGCAGGATGGCGTTCGTGCGAGCCCTGCTTTGAGCTGGCGGTGGGCAGGCAGGCGATACCCAGCGCTACACAAAGCTTGGAAGGACAGGGTTGCAAATTATGCTTTTATTTGAGGCGATTCAATGAATTTTTGTACTAGGTAACTGCTTTGTGTCACGTGATAGTCATCTTTTTGATTCTGTAGTAGGTGCCTTGCAACAGAGTTTATCATCTCTTGGAAACTCAGCCTTATTTGACAGTACTCAAACTGTCAGATACTAAGATAATGTCTCTTGAACCACTTGAATGGGATAAGACTTGGCTTGATAGAGGGCTGTGGTCTTAGAAAACCTGTAATTCCTTCTCCTCCCCCCACATTGATACTACTATCAGATTTTTCTTTTTAGCTGTGGCAAAGAGAAGATTGAGTTGCTAGAACATGATCTATTTTGATTACTAAAAATCTTAGCACTGCTAATTTAGTCAGCTAGTACGTTACGAATGTAAGTTCTGTGTGTTCAAACTGTTCCTGTTTTTTTTACTTAATAACTTCTCCAGATAGTTGCCATGGAAATAATCCTGGATTCAGAGAGGATGTAAAGGCCCCAAAGACGCTGGTGCGGTGGCAGCAGCAACGTGGTCTGCACGCTCTGGGCTCAGCTCCTGGTCAAAACGTGGTTTCCCGCGGTGGTGCTGGCTCTAGGATGGGAACTAGCTCCCTGCTCCTGTGGCTGCCCAGTCCCCTGTTTTGGAGTTCTGGGCAGAGTTCTCCTGGTTTTTATAGTGCAGAAAAGTTGCAGAAGGCACTCACTGCTAGTTTTCACTGATTGAAGGTTCATTATGGTTTTCTATCTCACACTTGCCTGAATCATGCTAATGTGAAAGGGTTTGGCTGTTGCCTTTGCCTTACCTGAGCCTCTGTGGCTGTGCCAGGCGTCTGCACCAAATTTGAGGGAATTTCTCCTGCTCTCCACCTGGAGCTCTGGCTGGCACCGGAGGTGCTGTGCCTGCTGTGCCGGATGGTGCCAGGCCCGGCGGTGCCACAGCAGGAGCCTCTCCCAGGCCCCTGTTTGTGCCACAGAACAACGAACCTGCTTCCTCTGGGCCTGTGTTTTCTTTTTCAACAACTTCCTTTTTGTGCAAATCTTGTGTTTTTCACGAAATGGACATGTGTTGTTTTCAGACGTGATCATCAGAATTGTTTTGTATGTCTAAACCAAACCTGGGCACTTCTTGTTGCTTGAAATAAGGCAGCCAGTCCTACTCACAGGAAAATTCAGGTTATTTTCCTGGCTTTGCAAGACTTGAAAAAAGCCTTATTCTTTAAGCTGGAATTGACTTTAGTTTGAGGCATGGGATGGATATTTGATGCAGTATATGAGTTATGTGAATCTGGTTGGTCAGCAGGATGGGACCAAGCGCAGGAGCTGCAAAAGCAGCAGCTCATCTTCCTGTACCTGATTTTTGCCAGAGTGATTTCCTAGAGAAGCATCTCTTGCAGTGGTGGAGACCCTGAAGTAGCTAAAGTTAAAATTGAATCACCACAATACAGATTTTGGGCCAAATGAACAGCGTGTTTAAAAGCGCATTTCAAAGGTTTGAAAAGTGGTCATGGTAGATTTAATTTTGCGGGCGAATAATGGAAGAGTTGTGTTGGGCGAGTTGTAGGGGCAAAGCCTTGAGAGCCGCTTTCCTGCCTGGTGGGCCAATATGCCGGGATGCTGTCCCTTCCTTGGTGGTGAAATACAGGTGAATCAGACCTTGGCTGTGTGCTTTCAGTTTGTAGCTGAAACAAAAACCTATGAGAGATTTTTCCCCTTTTTTTAAATTTTTTTTTTTTAATTTAATTTTTTTATTTTCTTTTTTTTTTCTGGAAAGCTGAAGTGCGCTTTCTCCTTCCCCCCTCATATTTACATACATGATTGAATAGCTTTTGCTGTAATAGGAAAATGTGCAGTGCAGCCTGCCCTTCGTGTGGCACGGTAACAGAGATGGAGAACCCCGTCGCACCACTGATGCCCCACCTTTCACCCCCCTGCAGCACGCTTGCTGTGAAACGCTCCGTGTTTTGGTCATCCCAGTGACCGGGGGAGTCTCAAACACAGATTTTCAAAAGCCAAGTCAACACCTTCACAAAGATTATTGAGACCCCAGCAGCTCGGAGTGAGAGACCACCCTCCTGTTCCAGCCTGGGGAGGGACAAACCCAACCAACGGCCCGGCATCCTTTTACACTGCTCTGGGTGTATTAAATTAGCGAGCAGAGTGACAGCTGGGCAGGAGGCTGGGAACAATGCAGATAAAGTTAGCTTTCAGCGACGTGACCCTCTCCAGGCTGCGCGCCAGAAGACTATAAATAATTGATAGGAGCAACCACCCTCGCCAGCACACTAATGTACAGCGCAGTTCATACAGCGAGCGGAGCTGCATTACCCATTACATCACTGCTGCTCTCAGCCTGGGCTCTCCTATCAGCAATGTAATTTTACTGCTTTTAAATAATAAATTGCACTGGGAGTTGAAATACTCCTTCGGCCCATTCAAGCCTACTAGGGTGTGCAACTACACAAATGAATTTTACATATGGTAAAATAAATTTTGTATCAAGCTAAAAACATTTCTCGCAGGAGGAGTTTAGCCCCACCATCTCGCCCAGTATCGGTAAGAGGGGTTTAGGGTATCAAAGGCAGGCGGTTCCAGCTAGTGACTTTTGATCTGGCTCGGTATCTGGAATGATTTTGAAGCTTGACTTGGGGTCATTGGCCTAAGTTCACGGGTGGTTTCAGGGGGTAAAGTTCTCTGGTGTTGCAAGTCAGAAAAATCCCCTTGGCTGTGGCCGTTTCCGTGAGCGGAAGGCATGCTAACGGCATGCACGAGCTCTTCAGTCCCACAGAGCAGGAGCTTTCACTTTCAACGGCTGTAGTTCTTAAGCAGTGAAAAAATCTTGATGTAACCCAAAACCTGATTTCTTCCCCCTAGGTCTTTAGATAAGCTCTGTAACCTTTGCTTATCCACACGCTTGTGTGGAAAAGTTAAAATGCACTTTGACTATTCCAGGCTCTGGGGATGGGGGTGGTGGTGGTGTCTCTGTGCACGTGGGGACAATTTTTGGTAGACCCTTGCAGCTTTTTATGCTCATTTGTGTGGGTCTCCAAGGATTTTGAAAATATAATTTAAAAAAAAAAAAAAATCATATAATTGCTGTGCTAGAATATGCAGGCATGAAAAACTGTCCAGAAATTGGGCAGATTGTGGTACTGCGTTCCTGTTAAGTTGGTGGCAGGTAAATGGAGAAACCAAACCGGAGAGCAGTCAGCTGTTAGTAGGGAAGAAATGAGTGAGACTATGGGAAAGCGCAGAGCAAGGACCTGTGGTGCGTGATCGGAGCAGGCTGGCAGCAGCAGGACACAAAGGTGAAAGATGCTGAAGAGCAGGCGCTGAGGATGATGCAACTTCAGCCGGTGGGACACGGTGCGTGGCTGAAGGTGCTGTGTGCGGTGGGAGGGTGGGCTTGGCTGGGTTGTGTTCACATCCAGCATTGCTGAGGTGGGTGCTGATCCAGTTGCAGGAGCCAGTACAGCGAAACGCAACGTACAGGGGTGCTCAGTGTTGTGGAGTGAAACAGTAGCTGGGCAGGGAGGAGGGCCACTGGCCGGACAGTGCTCCCAGGAGCTGTGCTAGCAGGCGGGCACTCGGGGATGGTAATTTAATTACAACCAGCCTTGTTTGTAGGAGAAATAAAATGCTGGAATGGTATTGTAGGAGGTGGCTTAATTTGTTGAAAGAAGATAAGAAACAGATTTTGGCTAAGGGTATGATTCAAGGTAAGATTCGAACCATGTTTTGACATAGAGCACTAGGACCAAGGACTTGCATCTGGATGTAAAATTCTTCTGTGATCCCTCACAAAAAATCCTCTGCTTTGCTGAACACTTGAGTATGAAGTAGGTGTTTGGGTCCCTCTTCCAGGACACGTCTGTCCTATGTGTGCATCTTGCGAGTCTCAAAATCTGTGCAGGGTTGTTGTGAAAATGGTGACTTTCACACCTTCTAGAGCAAGACTTAAGGAATTATTATTTCCAAATCAGGAAGTGAGCAATGTCGCAGAGCTACATAAGAAAGCATAAGCTGCTTATGGTGGATTAAAATGACTGACCATTTAGCTATGCAATTAGATGGGGAGATGGTGTGATAAATCATGAGTAACTAGCTTACCTGTCCCGTGATGTTGTTTATCTCCAGGCACGTGTGCACTAGTTTCCATAGGGTGTTTGAGCATTTGCTTTTAAAGGCATAGGTCCCTGAAAAGAGGGTGAATGTATGTGCTCTTTGTACAGTTTTCTTATGTTTCTTAGCTATCCTTGAACATCGGGTTTGCCCTACGGTTAAACTGTAGCTCTTTCCAGAAGCATCCAGGTGTGCATCACCGAATTGGGCAGGCAGCTGTGCTGCTGCAGGGGAGCGGGACTGTCTGGGACAGGCAGCAGCCGCAGCTCCTGCTCAGAGGTGAGGTGGCTTGCTTTTCCCAGGGGGGGTCCTGGGCTCCTCTGGCGTGAGACCATGGGCTGCAAGGCCTGCGAGGATCCTGGCAACAGCCTTTTTGTGCCCTTCTTGAAGTGAGACAGCCAGTCTCTTGTCCACCTCCCGCTGATACCGTAAGAGCGAGTGCAGCACCCGCAAGCTGCCCTGCAGTGGGACCTAGTGGGAGGCAGGACAGGCCATAGGAAAGGAAGGTGTTTTCTAGGGGTGCTGAGCTGCATCAGCATCTCAGCATCGCACATGCTTCTGACAGGACCTTGCGGTTATCAGGCAAAAGGCTTCAGATGACAAGGTGATGCTTGTTGCCTCCAGCTGCCAAGCGTGTACATCCCTGCAGAGGTTTGAGGTGTTATTGGCTTAGATTTGCAAACAGTCTGGACATAGGAAAGCTTTTGTAGGGCAGTAATATATAAAATATTTTAAACTGTCCGTTGGTCCTGCCAGATGGTTGGGCTCCAGAGTGATCTGACTACCTGGCAGCTCTGCGGTGGGTCGGTCCCTGCTAAGGCAGCCATCCCTCCGGTGCATCGCTGCTGGGAGGCCCTGAGTCCCAGGACTGGCCATTCAGCGATGCCAGGTTTGCTGCTTCCCACCCCGAGAACTCTGTCTTACCTTCCCCCAGCTCAGCAACATCTTTATCTCTTGCAGATGTACAGCTTAGCAAAAGCATGCAAAATGCTTTAAGATTTTGGCCAGCTCCAGTTTGGAGAGCTGGCTGATCATAGACGTGATGCTTGCATGGGAAACCAGCTCAGCCCGTGTGCGATAGTGTTCGGTGCGTCTCTTTCATAACAACGTGACTGTTTGAATTGGTCATTTTCTTGGGTGATGGTGACAGGTCACTTTGTGGCCAGACAGGAGCCTGGCTCTGCAAATGTGCCGGCAGTACCTGGGGGATGGCGGTTCTCATGCTGAAATACTGATCCAGAATTTTAGCATCTCTCTGAAGATTTGACTCTGAAAGCTCTGAGGTATGCAGCCTGTGATACAAGCTATGGAGAGGGACTTCCAAAAAAATGAAACGGGTAATGAAGATGCCAAACAGAGATCCTAGAGATCTGCTGAGGGCAGACTGCTAGCCTAAGCCTCTGCTTGTGCAAGCAAAAGAAAGGCAGAAAGTAGGAGATGCTGCTGCACCTCCTTGTGTGGGACGTCCATCAGTGGGGTCCCGGGCTGGCTGACCCGTTCCTGCATGGTCCCCTTCTCCCCCTGTGGTTCTCAGAAACTTCATCCTTCCCCTGCATCTCACCTTACCGAGTGCTCGGTAAAGGGGCTTTGCTATTCTTAGCATCTCGGCAGAAGTGCTGCCGCTCCAGCGAGACGCACACAGGAGCCTTTGATAAAAGGAGCAGGGGAGTAACCATGGCAGTCTCGCTGAAACTGGTAACCATGGATTACAGAAATTAAAGGCATAAAGCAAAGAGCAGGATTATCTTTGGCGTGGTTTTCTAGTGAACAGAAGGAACTACCCGACTTCCACATTTAGGTGAGGCACTGTAAATTACCTGTAGTTAAAAAATAATGCTAATTAAATTCAAATGTAATAACGATTAACACTGCTGATCTCAATTCACTGAATTTCCTTGCAACTCTAATTGACAGAGAAAAAAACCCAACCCTATACAGAAGAAAGGAGGGGGAATTTCTTGCTTCTGGCTCTGTGCTGCGTCCTTCTTCTGATGCAGCTGTCAAGTTTGCATTTTCCGTTTCCCTAGCCTTATTATTTTTACTTTTAATGCAGGGCGCTTCACAAATAAGAAAATAAGACGAGCTCGATTTGCCGGTACCTTTGCCGGCGAGCGTGCCGCGGGCAGGGTGCCTCGTGGGCCAGTGTCCAGGGAGCTGGCCTGAAGCACTGCCTGTGCGGCACCCAAGGGACCTCGCCGACTGTGTGGCAGACAGGGACGGCACGCAGTGAGCACCGGTGCCGAGCCCCCCCGCCCCCCATCCCCGGCACCCCGAACCTCCCCAGCACCTTCCTCGCCTTGATGTGGAAGGCAGTCTGCGCTTCTCTTAATCGTCCGGAGGCAAGGGCGAAGGAGATGGGTGGCTTTGTGCTGCAGGAGCGGCGTTCCTCGGGTCCGCTTAGCATGCAAGCTGTGTTCTTTGCACAGCAAATTTTGCTTTCAAGTTCAGCGAGTGCTAAGACTCTGCGTAAATGGACCTGCTAAAGATATTTTTTGACATTTGAAAATCCTATTAAGCCCGTTTCTCCCCTCTCCTCTCCTTCCCTCCCAGCATGTCAGCTTAACATGGAGGAACTGCAAAGGTTTCTTTAGCAGGCCGGGTCACATCCTGCACAACAGACCTCAGAAATATGGGTCACAATGAAATGAGGAAAACAAAAAGTATATTGTCCTCGCGTCTTACGCTGATGGCTGATTGAGGGACTCCCTCAAACGGACAGTTTAAAATCTTAATGAGGTACCAAACATGAGGTAATTCAGAATATGCCCCTTTCATACTGTCTGCGTGCCAGCATGGCCTTCCAGAAATGGGTTCCTCCTGTGTGTTCGTGCCTGATGCTGCTTTAACTCTTCTTTACCAAGGGCATGGGCCTGGCAGCATGTCCTTGAAGCGGAGTTTGCCAGAGTTCCTGTTCACAGTTCCTGCATGAGTCAGTGATAAAGCCCATGAGCACATTGTTTGTTTTCTTCTTTACAAATAATTCTCCCAAGTTGAGGTTATTACTCATTGGCTTTAAACACAGGGTTGTAGGTTGGAGTGGGTCTCCTTTAGCCTTACTTCATGCTGGTGAGGGGGGTTATGTGCAGATTTTTCTCCATTTTTTTAAAAATTAAAATTGAAGAAGGAGTTCTATTAAATCCTCATTTCTGGGAAATTCCTGAAACGGAGAGTAGCCTGCAGTGGGACAATCACCAGTTGTGCTGGTAGGTGTGTAATTACACAGGTTTTGGGGAGCGGGGATGCAAACAAGTTTGCATACACTGAATTACAGGCGGTGTTTTAATAGTATGTTTTTTAGGTCTTGGCTTTAATCCAGAATTTTTTCGTGCTATTATCCTCTATTTACAGCTTTCAGAAATCAGCTGATGTCACTGCACATATGTTTAGAGCCGTTGCTAAGGTGATTAGCTCCAGAATTCAACGCCTACGCAGTCCTGATGAAAGGCTGAGAAACTGCTCGGCAGCGTCTGTTCAGAGCAGTGCATTGTCGGTTTGAACTATTAAGAGCCATAAAACAATATTACCCAATTTTAGGGTAAATACGTTGGCCTTGACTGATAATCATGCACCAGGTTTTACAGGAACAGAGGCTTTATCTGGCATGTTTAACTAAGTCTGAGAACATTTTTCACTGAGAAAGTGTTTAAAATTACCCGGTTCCTAATTTCCATGAGCCTGCGCAGTGTTAGTGCATTCAGGGTTTCCTCTGCCCGCCGGCTTGGGAGGCAGAAGGTGGCAATCCAGGGGCAGAACTACCGTCTCGTAGGTGTCTAATGTCTGTCCCATCACTCGGTAAAACTTGCTGAGCACGCAGAGCAAAACCACGGATTGCAGCCCGAGCGTGGTTGCTTTGCAGCCAAAGAGTTGCCCAATCTGTTCAGTGGTCACCCGCTTGCATTAAACTGGGAACTGTCCCGAGACCATCACAGCGACCAGGATGCGCAAGACCGTACGTCTTGCCACTTTCTTTTCAGCTGAACAGAAATCCCTCCTGAGAGGAGATGGTTGTCCCCCACCTCAATTTCCACTTTTTCAGTTTCGAGCATCCAGCTTGCGAGGAATGATGTGCTCCAACAGAAGGACCCTATTTCTGGTGGGAGTCTGTCCTCTCTAATAGAAAGTAATTTACCTTTCTCTCCCCTTTTAGAGAACGGTATCAAGGTATCAAGTAGCCTTTACCGGCAGGGCTGGGATCCTGTTACCTGCCAGGCTCCTGCTTTCAGTGCAGCAGAAGAATAGCTTCTATTCATGGCAGAGAAGCCATGAAATACAATAAAGTTGCCCACAACCTGCAACAAGAACAGGCTACCAGATAACATTTTAAGAGTGTTATAGGTGAAAACTCCTTTTTGGTTTAAGTTGGTGCATGAAATGTGTATGAAATATCTTCTTTCCAGTCCAAGGTATTTTGGTGTCCTTTTAAAAAAAATAAAAATAAAAAATCTACCATTTAAACTGTGAAAAGATGTGGATATGTATATGCATTTTTTTTCCCCAGTCATCTAGTGCACACTAAGTATCTTAAATGATACAAACATTTTCTTCCCTGGGAACTCACTGTTGCCCCACTGATTATTTTTTTTCTTTCCCTTTTTTTAAAGGATACTGACTAAGGCTTGACCTGGTTTGTCTGTCATCACACTGTGAAACAGTGCAAATGTTCACCTAACATAGTTACCTATATTTTTGTTCTATAGGCTGTGCAAAAATAGCCACGCACAGCAAACAGCTGTGTGTGAGTAGCAGTGCATCGCGTGTTTTTGCAAGGACCAGGGCTGAAAATAGAGTTTTGCTCATTCCCTTCCCTGTTCGCTGCGTCGGGGACTCACTCCAGCTGCAGGCGGAGGTTGGACTTGGTCAGTGTCAGGGGAGGTGTTCGTCTACAGAAGTAAAACCTCATTTACAGCTCCTGTCACCCACCTTGAACGAGGAGGTTTAGTGGATGGAACGGGTGTGCCAGCACCGCCATGGGAAGCACATCCCTGGGTTAGCTAATTTTAGTATAAAATATAAATTGTGTTAATTACTGACTGTGAGAAAAAACACTTGGAATCAGGGGTGTGCAAAGGCACTTGCATCACCTGAAACGCCTTTGTCCGTTTGCAGGGTGAAGTGGGGTCTGTTGCGTTGGCCGTACGGCTGCACGCCAGCACCCCTTCGCTCTTGCCCAGGCTGGTGGCCGCCCGCAGGGTGCTGCTGTGTGCCGGGGACAGTGGGGGGGACCTTCCCTGGAGGGGTCTCCCGTTGCCTGCCCAAGCTGGTCCATGCAGAGCCCATTGAATGTTCCCCCTCCTGCTTAAATGCACCCGCTCCCGTGATTTCTGGCATGACCCTTTGTTAAAAAAAAAAAAAAAAAAAAAAAAGTGGCTTGTTTTGGATGAATTGGCTGGGGACGGTTGCAGTCTCACTGTGTGGATTCCCACGTGCGGGGTCCATACCGATTCCCTCGGAGGTTTCTGATGAAGAAGGAGAGCGAACAGGTTGATGAAGCTCATCATCCTTCCACCGAGCCTGGCTCCCAAAATGTCTTCGGGCCCCTTCCCTGCTCCTCCTCCTCCCCCAGCTTTCCTGTCCTGGGCTACAAAGATGTTCCCAGGGCTTGGGGAGGGTGAATAGAGGTTGCATAACCCAGCTCCCTCTCCATGGGGCCAAGAGGCCAGGAACAAAACCCAGATTACGGCCTTTCTCTGCAGAGTTGAAGGGGCTGGGGTGACATTGATATGCAGATCCTATGTGTCGGGGCACCGTGGTGGCATTGTTTTGAAATGTCCACATGTAGGGTTCATGAAGCGATAAAGAAAAGAAACTAAGTGAAATATTCTGTGCTGGAGTGTGGTACAGGAAATGCTGCGGTGATGTAGCAATTTTCTAATACAACTGTATTTCCAGGAGGCCTTGACTACTAAATTGCACTGTTTATAGAAAATTTTCACGCTTTCCCAACCTTCTAATTTTCTGGGGTTCGTTTCAAGTGGATTTTTTTTTTTTTTTTTGCTAGGCTCTCCTTTTGCAAGAATGACATTAAGAATTTGAAAGCGATGTTCGGGTGACTTTCGTTCTGCTGTCCTGGGGCCAGGCTAATGTGCGCAGAAGCAGCTGGAGGATCGGTCGTTATCCGATGCCTTTTAAAGAAGATGCTCGAGCTTTGCCCTCTTTTGAGAGCAGCACAGCACCGTTTGAATGTGCCCAGCTCCTTCTGCACACCTCTCAGCTTCTGGAAGAGCAAGTGGCTTTCAAAGGGGCTGCCTGTACTGAGCAGCTCGGATAAGTACCTGTTCGTGTCCCACTGGTCAGATAACACTGGTCGTGTGTAGGAATGGCAGCCTGTGTACGGTATACCGCAGGAAAACGCTTTCTAAACCAAAACTTGGTGTGAGCTGCAGGAGCTGGAGCCTGTCTCGTAACTCTCCAGAGGAAAAAGTGCTCTAAACCAGAAGGAAAGTTGGTGGGCTTGGTCGGACCAGCCCATCTGCTCTCGGCGAGTGACTCGCTTGGAGTTTGCTACTTTGATGTTCTTGTTTCCTCGCACAATGAGTCCCTGCTAACAAAGTGCTTGAGAAACCTTGCAACCACACGGCAGACGGCTTGCTGGGAAGACCGGCAGAGCATCCGCACCCTCCATCCACCTAAGCTGCTCTTGCAGCTGTGTACCTGTGGACGGGTGCTGCTGGGGCTGCCTGCCAGCTGCGGGCTGACACTGAAGGCAAGAGCTTGAAGGCTTAGTAAAATTGGAAAAGAGCTTTTTTTTTCTTTTTTTTGAATGATGGATTGAGATGTGTTAGCATAGCACGAGTAGCTGACCTGCCTGCTGCTCCTTTTAGTGTTGCCTGTGCAGGTGCGTGGGAGCATGTTGTGTTTTGTACCTGTAGCAGTCCTGGGCTCAGTGATGAGCAAAGGTTTAAAAAGAGGATTGAAGCAACAAGAGGCTGGGAGGTGGTCTGGGAAGAGCCCCGGGTACATGTAGCGTGTGAATTTACTGCCAACTTCTCTGGGAAAAAGAAGCGGCACCTGGGCAGTAGGTTGCAGACATACAGCCGAGTAGGTTTTGAAACCCAGGAGGTGAATTTTGTGGGCTGGCTTTGGGAGCAAGGGGCCTGGGCAGGGGAAGCACTGTCCTGTCCCTTTGGTCTGGTTCAGCTGCCTGGGTGCGCAGGACCGCCGGTGAGGGTGGCTGGCTGCGGCAGGGCTGCGAAAGCGGCTTCCAAGGGGGCCTCCTCGCTCGTCTGGCTGGTGGAGTTTGGGGGCACTGCACGGACACTGCTAGGGGCTGTTGATCAGCGGTGGCCATAGAAAAGCTAGAGGAGCAACAAGTAGCTGAGGTTTTATCTTAGTACGTAAGGGTTTTAGGAACCGTACCTTAAATAAATGAACCAGCAAGCCAGCTCATAACTCCCAAACGGCATTGCATGTTCTGCTGTAGTGAAGAAATCTGTGGTTTCTCCCCTGCTTTGGAGGAGCACGGGCATTCCTTGAACGGAAAGGTCTGCCCTTATCAGTGCTGCTGTGCCAGTCATGTTCCTGACATGTGCAGAAAGAGGGAAATATTGCACTTGTTTTACCATTTCTAGAAAAGTCTTTCATCTTGCTTTCAGCCTGGCCTCTTTGAAGAGTGCTGGGCTCTCTTCTGTCATCGTCTTAAACCTGCTCTCGTGTTGGGGCATTTAATAACTCCTGTAGTTCCCGGCCTATTGGCGTGCAACTTCTGCGGTGCGGGTACAAGTGGGGATTTGCATGTGTGGGGGGTGCATAACTGTGCACACCCTCCTGAAGATTTGAGCTTTTATTCTGGGAATCCAAATATAGTTCCATGTGATCAAGTGCTCACGAAAAAAATCGAGTAATCCATACTTGGGACAAGTCCAGGGCTTAAAATTCTTAATAGCCTTGTTCCTGGGCTCTGCAGTATGTGCTGTGCTGAATACGTTTTGAGAGTCAAGGTCTTTGCTTCTGATGGTTTAATTTGGAGAATGAGTATCACTTAATAGTAGCATTTTATTACATTCGTTTCACTCTTACTTTTCAAAGAATTCTTCTGATGCATTCAAGCTCCTGCCCTTTGGATGCTAATGGACTTCTGCTGAGATTTTGTTTTTGTTATTACGTAGCACCAGGGCTCCCATTTGCAGGGGCTTGGTATGAAGAATGCTCTGCCCTGAGACAATGCCTCCATTCACGGGCCCTGATACAATGGGGGTGGAACAGTTATAATGTAAATTAGTATGCAAAGCCCCATCCTAATCAATGCATTTTGCTCAGTGTCTGTGCACTGCGTGTACCACTCCTGCAAAGTGCTGAGTTGTTCCTTCTGCACAGCCAGACTGTCCTGCACATTTCAGTGCTAAAATAAATGTGTTCCTGAATCGGTTTTTAGAAAGCAAGAAAAAATACCTAGTTCACATCTTAGCAAGAGTGGAGCATCTGCAAAAATCGTGGTAGATGGAGACCAGCTCTATGTGATGTCCGCAGCTATTTTTGCCTGTTCTTTTTGAAGTAAAAAGCGCTACAAATAACAGTTGGTCCTTGCCTCCTACATCTGTGTGGACTGCTGGAGCAGAGGGACAGCACAATGCTGGCGGATGGGGAGAGCAAAAGGCGCTCCCCTGAGACAAGTCCGGCTCATCACCCCAGCACTGCACAGTACCGGTGTCTTTATGTGCGATATTGCTCATCTTCCCAAGAGCTGCAGGTAAGCATTAGCCTGCAGCAGATTATTTTTGCATATATTCTTTTAGTCCATGCATGTGGTCCCTTGTTACTGAGGGTCACAAACATCTTAGCAGCTACGCAGCAGATGTTTTGTTTGATGGAGTGGTAACAGTGCTGTTTTGTCCTAGCCTGAAGTTAAGAATGGCTCTTAAATGCACTTCTGGTGATATAGTTGTACAATTTAAAATGTAAGAAAATCAGGAGTCTTTGGACTGACCTGCACGTATCCAGCAGGCTGAAACTTTAACTTTCCTAGTCTATAACCAACGAAGTAATTGAGCATGAGCAGGGGAAAGCCTGGCAGAGGATCTGCAGCTGTTTGGTGGCGATGGTTGAGGAAAGGGAATCATCCCAAGGTCTGGACTGAGGCAGCTTGGGGAGAAGCAGAAAGGTCAGGATCCTTCAGCATCTGCATGTGTGCTCCCAGTTTTCTGATTGCCATGGTGCTCTCATTGCCCAAAGCCAGCTCACAAACCTGCCTGTGTAACAAATTCTTGCTGTTCAACAATAGCCAGGCCTTGAGAGAGTGTTTTGGCTGGTGTTTCTGCATTGCTGTAGCAGGACAACATTGTGCATGAGAGGAATTTGCAGAAGCTTGTACCAGAGGAGCTGTAAGTAGAGGCTGTGCATGAAGTAAGCGTAAAATCCCAGAATTTATAGCAACTTTTGCAAAGTGTCATCATTGAGAGCCTGGAACAAAGCTCTGATGCGCTGGGAAATATCTGTATCTTTTATGAAAGCAGTGTATGGTTCTCCATTTGTTCCTTTGATAACACCTTTTGATCTAATGCCGGAGTAAATTAATCCATCACAAGATGGGGAACAGAGACTCAGATAAATCCTTGCAGAAATAAGGAAAAAAGGCTAATGGGGGAGCGTCTTCTGCCTGGCTCTAGCCAGGCAGAATTGGTTTGTTTGTCCAAAGGTTAAGCCTGTGATCCGGAGGGGGATACCAAATTCATTTAATTCACTCTCATTCATCCTAGCAGCGGGCCGACGTAGCCACACTTTGCTGTAACTCCAATACCACATATCTCATATATCCCAATATCACAGGATGTGCTGGGCGCATGGTGTAGGCGCAGCCTAGGCGTCCTGCACGGGCTCAGAGCAGTGGCAAAACGTTGCCCCTCTTATCGGGGTCAGTTTGTGCGCAGCCCCTGTGCGTTGTGGCACGGCGTGGCACCCAGCCCTGCAGTGTGGCACTTGTATCTCGGGCAGTGTCCCTGTACCACCAGGGCTGTCGAGTTGCCTCTCGGCCGTGGTGCCAGCTCTCGCAGGGCAGGCACGTGGCCGCCACATGCAGCAGCTCCGGTCCCGCGGGATGTATTAGTTGAGGCCGGGTGGTACGTGGAAACAGCTCTCCTGTTTCTATGTCAGAACCGGCTCTGGAGTGGCACGGCCACGCTGGTGCAGCGCCGCACCCTGGCTAACAGCCCCGAGCTGGCTCGTCTCTGCACCCCGGATAATCTCGGCTTGGATAATCTGGCTGTGAAGAGCTGTGAGCCGGTGGCATTAGCGAACCTCCGGGCCCAGAAAAGCGCGGAGGTTGGGGGAATGACCCGGTGGTGCCCAGAGCATCTGCTGGAGGGGGCCGGGAGGTGAAGCGAGGGGTGCTGGAGGCAGCTGAGACATACCATTGCTTGCAAAAAAATACCAAGATTGAGAAACACATGTTTTGTCCTTACACCCTCTGGTTGGTACCTAAAGTGAACAATTACGCTTTGTGTTGCAAAAGCCATTTTTAATCTCTCTCGATCTCAGCCACGAGGCTCTAAGGTGAAGGGGTTTATAGAGTCCGAAATGAATCGGGCCCGTCCCCTTCGGCACCAGGAGGCAGCCACCGAGTGATATAGTCCTGGAATAGCCGGCCTGTGTGATGCAATGTGCCCGGATGGCCCTGGGTAAGGTCTGAAATGCAGCGAGTCCCCTGGCTGGGACAGGAGGCTCCAGAAATCCATCTCTGGTGGCTCCTGGTACAGCACAGCAGCCAGCGGTGAAGTACCACTGGATGAGTTTGTTAGCGAGTGGCATTTAAGCCAATTGTAGCTGATGTCTGGCCTTAAAGAGGCTTGTCACCCGTGCTATTTTCTGTGAAGGCTTGTTTGACCTCTGTCAAGTGACAAATTAGCCGGGCAGTGTGGGTTGGAGACCTGGCCCTAGAGTCCCACCACACTGAGCTACCTTCCTGAGCTGCAGCTCTTGTAAGCATCAGTACCTTGATAGTGTCCATGCACTAAGAGTGGGAGTACGAGAAGGTCTCAGAGCTGTGTCGAGGTGGTGCTGGAGCATGTTGTCACCATCCTGCTTCTCCATCCGCCAGGAGAAATAAGTCCAGGAGCTGACACAGTTCAGAGGAACTCCACTGCAGAGGGATTTTCAAGCCAGATGGGCTCTGCAATTCAGCTCAGGGGACGGCCCCGAAAATGATTGCACCTGATGGAAGGACATGGCATTTGTGGTGGCTTTAGCCAGTGGTTCTGACAAAAGCAACACTCGGCAAGCAAAGCCGTGAGCGCCCGCTGCAGCACAGGGCTGAGTCGATCGGCGGCGGGCGGCAGTAACGGCAATTTCGGTCACCCACGTGCCTATTGATCCAGTGTTAATTGAGGACGCGGTTTAAGGAACTGCTGCTGGATGTTGGCAGTGGCTTTTTGTTCTGGCTGTGCCACAGGCAGCCGCCCCTCGTTGCTGTGCACTGCACCGTGGTGTGCAGGCATGTCAGAGGGACACCGGGCTGGCAGCAGAACTGGACATAAAAAATGGCAAAAATGTTTTAAAGCCAGATAAATTCCTTGATCTACTTGGTAGTGAGCAGTTACATTGGAATGGCTGATGGAAAGCTAGAAGAAGCCATAGTGATGTTTCCTCTGAAAAACAGTGTAAACCACTATTTCACTGGAAAGCAGATAATTGTTAAGAAAATTGTATAGGAAGTCATTAGAAAGGCTGAAAAGCGTGTTGAAAACTTGCAGCGTTACTGCAGGAATTGAGTATCACAGTCAGGTCCCAGGGCAGGGACTCCGGTAGAAGCGCAGATGAGGCGGAGGAGGCATGTACAGTTTAAAGCAGATGAATGAGAGATGGCTTGGGTCATGTCCTCATCTGAAACGAATAAGTAAATAATGTGGGTCTGACCTTTACTAGGTGTCATGATACTGTTTGCAGCCTGTGGTCTTGTGTAATGGCCCATTCACTGTGACCAGCAAACTTAACTCTGCAGTGAGATTATCTTTTTAAAGTTTTTAAGGCTTAATGGGCATATATTTACAGGGTAGCCATCAGAGGTGAGTAGTAGAGAAAGCATGACAACATTTCAATTGGTTTTGGCCTTTTATTTTATGGGAGAATTTAGCACTGAAAAATGTAAAGCCTATGGAACTCAGAACTAGAAAATTTCAGAGTAGTAAGGAGTTTTAGGGTTTGCTAAAACAAATCATACCACTTTTTATAAAACATTGCCAAGTATAATTTCTACACAGGAGCTACGTTCAGCTGTCCTTCCGAACCTGAGCCTGCCCTGCCCACTTGGGAAGTAACTGCATTTCAGACCATGTTGTAGGGTAATTGCCTCTAGAGTATTCCTTGCCGTTTGTCTCTTGGACTTCGTGGAAGCGTTTCTCTTGCTGTCGTTGCATAGAAGGTGGGTTTGGAGGGAACACCAGTCAATGAAACTCCCCTGTGTGCTGCAGGCCAGGCTGTGGGAGCTGCTCCCTGGGACTGGGGAGAGCTGGAGACGTTTCCTCGAGCACACCAATCCCAGCGGATTAGCTGCTGCAGCACAGCAGTTCAGTGCGATGGGGTAGAGATAGACTTTACCCATACAGTACTGAGGTGTTAACATGTTCCCTTGAATTTTAAATAAATTGCTTCATATGCAGGCTTGGTTGTGACTCACACCTTTAGGCTGATGGCAGCAGCAGAGTGTTTAACTTGCGCTAAAACGAGGACAAAACTCGGCTTAAGACTTAAGTCACGTGTTAAGTATGCACAAGAATAAGGATGGGAGAGAAAACCAGCTGGGTGAAGTGCCCCGACTCAGCGACTCCCACCCATCCAGCATGGCTGTGGCGAGCCGGCTGGGAGGTCGGAGAGCCTGCTTGCAGCTCTGGACCTTCCGTGTTCCCTGCGCACATGCATGCTTATGAACGATAGATTATGGCCCATCAGAACTAGAAACAGGTGCTTTCTAACATTAGAAAGTCAGAAAATTGCCCTCTTTGTGGCATAAGGGTCTTGCCTCTGCGCTCTGTGAAATGTTTAGTTTGCCTTTGAATTGGAAGAGAGTGGACATGGTATTGTGGATGATCTTTGATTCCACATTGACTTAGGCTATGGAAAACTGTACTGCTGATTTAAAAAAAAAAAAAAAAAAAAAGGCAAGCTGGATTAAACATGCTGGTTAAAGCTGTTCTTGTAAAACCATGTGGCTACTTGCGGGTCCAGCGGGGTGGGGAGGTGCAGAGCAGTAATGGGAAATTGTTTCAGGAGGTCTGAGGGGAGGCGGAAAAAGTAAAACACAAACCCAGAAAGCTAGTGCCAAAGGAATGGGTGACTTGTCTTCAAATCCTTGCACTTTTACTCAACTTAGTGAAAGTAGGTTGTGACAGTGTGGGGGTCATATAGAAACAGCTTGGAAATAGAGGGAGGCATGAAAAATACCTTTGGATTCAGTCAGTGGAGACCTCTGCTTACATAGTCGGGCAGTGATATGGTGATGTGATATGAATGGAGCGTATAGGTCCCATGTTAAACCGCGGCTTCTCTTTGCTTGTTAGTGGTTTCTGGTGAGGCAGGAGGAGAAGGAAGGCTGGGGAAGCCCTTGAAGGTCACTGCGCTCCCAAGTTCTTCAGAGTAATCTGACTTGCAGAGCGGCACACCAAGCCTGTTAGCCATTAGAACATAAAAGAATTTCTGTGCGGATCTGTTTGTATTGATACTCTCAGAAACATGGCGAGTAAAAAGCTTTTGGAACTGCTGGGGAGTTCATTTCAAGTATTGTAGATATGCAGCCTGCACTCTGCTTCCAAAAACAAGACCAGGGAAGGGAGGACCAGAGCATACGAGTGATGTGCTTCGGTGAACTGCCTCTCCGGCAGCACCAAACAGCCTGGCAGGGAGGGCAGCTGTGCCGGGGCAAAAGAGCCTGACTTGGACTTACGGCCGCGGTGCGTATCTGTGCTCCTGGGTCGGGCTGCTCCATCCCGAGGCTGTGTCTGCTGGGACCTGAACGCTCCTGCGGGAGCAGGTTTGTACAGGAGCTGCGTCCAAACTGGGCTCTGACTAATTCAGTTCGAACCCCAGTGCGTGCATGCAGGCGCTTTGTGCTGATGCCAGGCAGGGTTTTAAAATCTGGCTACGTTAGCTGCCTTGAAAAACATCTCGGCTTATTACTGTGAGGTCCCTTATAAAACAATGCTCACACAACAGTCTTTTTAAAGTGAAAATTGAGCTGCTGCAGCAACCAGCGCATCCTGAAATCCCTGACAACTGCCTTGTAAAGTAATCTTAAAGCCTATCTGTCTTGACAGTGCCTCTTAATGGCTTACTAATGATGCTTTAAGATTTGCTCGAGCTCTGCCACAGCCCTGCTGTAGATTCGTAGTGGTCTACTATGCTCTCCTCCAAGCTGAGATCCCCTCAGTTTTCCACAATGAAGCTAAATCCCCCCAAACTGGGCACCTTGGAAGGTATTTTCCAAGTGCCCTGTTGTGTGGAGGCAGCTGGAGCAGACAGGGAGGGATCTCCTTGGCTCCTGGCAAAGGAGCTGTGCATGGTGTGGTGTTCAGGAGTGCTCTCTGTTGTGGTAGAGCTGTACGTTCATTATCATCTATAGCCATTTTGTCATGGGTGACATAGGAGCTACTAGGATTTCCAAGAATTAAGGTAATTGCATGAATTCTACAGGCAAAAACTCCAGCTTCATAAACACATATTTTGCTATGACTTGGGTTTTGTGCCTGTTGGTATGGGGAAGGGGACGTGTAATCCAGGCATACAGCACTGGATTGAATTATTGTGTGCTGCAGGGTGTTAAATCTCAGTTTTTGCTCTCCTGTGTGGGGGGGAGAGGGGGATTACTGGTACAGACCAGTATTGCTGCTAAGTTGAAGGATGCTTTTAATCTAAAGTAAAATAGCAACCAGAATACTCAGTGCATACCTGGGCTTTAGTCATTGCTAAAGAAGGTTTCATGTACAATCCTGACAGCTCTGCCGAAGGGGTGGGTGCCTCTGGAGCCTTTGGGGTGTGTGGGGAAGAGAGACGTCAAAGCAAAAGCCAATGGAAGGGAAGAGCTTTGCTGGTGAAATATTTGGTCAGTTTTACTTGGTAAATGTTTAGGAGAATGTGTAGGTTCAGCCAAGCAAATGAAGAATCCTTGGGCTAAAAAGGGAATAAAATGCAGCGTAAGGCTGGATTTTGTGTTTTAAAAGTACTGACGTGCTGTATGCTCTAGCAAACAGGCAAGTGCCAGGCTCTCCTCTCCTGCCGGTCTTTCCTCCCACTCCCCTGGGGTTAACTTATGCCGTGTTAATAATTACTAGAATGTACTTTCAGGCAGGTTATTTGTTTTCCCTCCTCATGATGTGCAAGAGCGGATAATGAAATTAATTTGCACACTTTGTGAGTTTGCAAAGCTGGCTTCAGCCACGTTGCCACGATACTGCGCGGGTGCTGGTGGCTCCCAGGGCCGGTGTTTGCACAGCCGGGGCAGCGGGCAGCTATCGTGGGTAAACAGAGCTCGGAGGGGAGATGGGATGTACCCAGCCATGAGAAATGCTCTCTCCAAAGCCAGCACGGAGCGTGCAGGATGTAAAACCCTTCTCCCAGAGTGTTTAACTCTGCTGATGCCAATCAGTTAAGCAAGTAAACAGCCAAACGAAGCCCTGAAATTCCAGCGTTGCTCCTGCAGATTGTGGAGCTCACGATACCGCCGCTCAGGCAGCCGAGGAGCCCACTGGTGAATTCAGATGTCATATTATACCCTTGCCTTTAAGTAATGAGTCCCGTGTCCTCCAGCTTGAAGTTTGGGGTAGACAAACCACGGTGTTTTCTGGGAGCGCTGGGCAGTGGTCCTCAGAGCTGGTTGGGCTGTTTTCGGGTAGGAGCTTGCCGGTAAGGCTGCGGGGTCCGCGGGAAGCTCTGGGGAGGTGGCAGAGCTTCACCACGCAGAGGGTGGGAACTGCAGCTCTTGGTGTTTTCCGTCTCCCGTGCCATTGTGCTTGGCTGGGGGGTAAAAGCAGCTTGCAGGCATAGACCTGGTTGAGCCATTTTCTGCACCCTAATTCACTGCACAGGTACGTGTGGTAAAGGGCTGAGCCGGGAGCACAAAGCACCGAGACTGTCAAAGCCTGACACTCCGGTTGTGCTCTCAAGGCCCTGCCGGGGCCGAGCTCTCTGCCGGCACCCCAGCGGGCATCCACCTCCCAGTGCAGGTGGGAGCGGGCTCGGCATGGCTGCGTGCCAGGCTGGTACCACCGTGCAGCCCAAGGGCTTGCATCCCGGTTTGTGAGAAGGTTTAGTCCTTGGATCACAGAGACAGAAGCTGGTTGTGCTCACCTCTCAAGGCTGTCTTTCGCAGGTGGTGTGGTGCTTGGTGTAGTGTTACTGGGATGACCGAAAATGTCTCCTTTGCCTGCTGTGATCCTGATGAGAACACGTGTGTGGTCTGCCAGCTGCCAGCCACGTCAGCCTGGTGCAGACCTGGGGGACCAGGTATAAATAGCACCGCTCCAGCTGTACCTTTCCTACCTGTACCCTAATGATTTACACTCCAAGGCTTGGCCCTACAGGTCCCTTAATGCGTTATTTTGATCTGTTTGCAGACTGGCTTTGGGCTGCTCTTGGGGCAGAGACTACCTTTCACTTGTGGCTTCTGTTTTTCTCCCCCCCGGGGTCAATAAGCCTGACTTTGATACCTCCCTTCTCCAAATTTTGCTACCGAGCTCCATGTTGTCACATTGGGCTCCTCTCAGCCTGGGGGAGGCAGGCGAATCCAGCATGCAGCTGGGAGACAGACCTTTCTTTTTTAAGGAAGACAAGGAGGCAGCAGAGAATCTGGTTTTTTTTTTCCCCCGACTTGCCACATGCATGTTTTGTCTGAATCTTGCCTTTTTGAAGATGCTCAGGCTCCTGGGCGAGCCACGGTGGGGATGTGCCATAGGACAGGGGCATCTGCAGAGCTTCATGCTTCCCAACACAGCACGTGTTTGGTCAGCTGCTGAAACACAGCTCCAGATATTCTTAACTTGACTCGGGTTTTGGCGAGCAGTTTAAGCAGTAGCTTTATGACAAATTGTCTTACAAGAGGCCTCGTGTACGTGTAACTTAATTAGGCTCAAAGTCAGGAGAGGCTCTCAATTGTTTTTGAAGGGTAGGGGCCCGTGTCCTTATGGAAACGATCTGTTAAAGCAGGCCCATTTTTACAGCTTTCCATCACTCCTGCTCTGATGACACATTCAACAATAGCTTCGTAGAGAAAATTTAATTTCCCCTATACAAGAATATACCCTTTTTGGTAAATGCATTCCTATGTCTTTATATACAATAGATCACCTTCAAAAGCACTGTAATTTGAGAAATGGAGGAAGAAGAGAGGAGACTTGCGGATTTGTGGAGAATTAACCTTGATTTGATTCTTTGCAAACCAACAGCAGGGTTGTGTTGTGCCCGAACCTTTCCTGCCATCCCCTGGAAGAGGATGGGCACTTTGTTCTTACGTGTTTACAGCCAGGGTCCTTGGCAGTGTGCTGAGCCAGGTGAGAGCATCCTGGCATCAGCACGGCCGTGGGCAGGGACCCTGCTGGCACCCGTGGCAGCGGAGGCACCGTTTGCTGGACCAGGAATGGGAAAACTGGATGGGGAATTTGGCTTCTGAAGCAAGATGAGCAGAAGTGACAAAGGTAACGGGCAAGGTGCTTCTCCCCGTATGCCTGGCAGCCAGCAGCGGAGGGCATGTGGTTTGCCTGGAGAAACTCATGCTTCAGTTTTTTCTGCGTTGGCTGCAGCACGCAGAGCCCCACAGAAGCCACAGCAAGCTTTTTTCCTGTTGTACAGCTTGTTAAATAGCAGCGTGGTGGTGGTCTGTCGTCAGCAGACGCACAGCTCCAGACGGAGCTCTGCTTCCAGCTCAGGCTGAAATAATCTGGGAAATCCACTGTTCTTATCAGCGTATCGGGACTCGGGGAGCCATAGCGTCTTTTTAAGTAGCACAAAAAAGTGTTTTGCTGGGAGGGGGAGCGGCAGTGGCTGGGAGGAAGCATTAGCAGTTCAAAACTGTGCGTGGAGCCAGCTTCGAGAGCAGCACCGTGTGTGTGGCAGCCCTGCAGCCCAGAAATCTGCGCAGCAGACCTTCCGCTCCCCCTTCCCTCCCTGCCTGTGCCGCAGCACAGACCTTTGAAACCGGCAGAAGCCTTTCCCCCTCCGTAGCCCGGTTGTTGCCCGATGTTGGCTTCGTGCCGTGCTTGCTCCGTGATGTGTTCTTGAGAAAGGCTTCCCTGCCTGAGTGCTGCCCTGGCTGGCAGAAAACTGGAACTTGACATGGCCTAGACTTCTCCCCCCACCAAGTTACTTTCATGCTTTTACAGACTTCCTAGTTTAATGTGAGCTATGAATCAATCTTTTCCATACCTTGAGGGAGAATGCCACATGAGTTTGGTGGTTTGCTGGGAGTACAATGGGTTTGCAGCTTCGATGCATTGTCCTACACTGGATTTTTTTGGTGTCAGTGGATTTGGCTTCTGTACCTCGTGGTGGACAGTGACGCCTGCGAGTGCTGAAGGTGGGAGGTCTGTCTGCTTATGGCCCTGGGTTTGTTACAGGAGAAGGAAGGTCCTTCAGAGCAGAAGCTAGCTTAGGTGCCTTGGATATTCTCAGGTTGTGGTGTTTGGGGGTTTAGGAGGCCGGTTTTCCAAAGCCCAGTGTCAGAAGTGCCATGCGTGAAGCTCGTGCCGTGCCCTGGCAATGTCAATTGGAGAGGGCCTCCAGGTCGCCTGCTCCACCTCTCTGCTCAAAGGCAGGTTCTTGCCAACACTAGCTCAGGGCATATTATTCTTGCTGTGTGTTTCCAGTATTGGGGGGTGAATAAATCTTGTAGCGATGTGTTAATAGAAGGTTTGCGAGGCTAATGTCGCACTTCTAATGTGAGCCCTGTATAACCGAAGTCTTCAACTTAGTCTCGAAAATCAGGGCATCCAAGTTTTCGCTGTCTTCCCTTCTCTACCAGAATGTTACTTAAAGGTTCTGGGTTTTTCTGGTTCTAGACATTTTTTTAAAGTCCATCTCTATTCAGTTCTTGCCCTGTCATTTAAAAGCTGCCAGTAGTATGGCAAATAAATACCAGTTTTGCTGCAAAGTGTTTTGTATATGGATAAAACATCGATCTCACACCCACTGGGCTTAGTTGAAAAGGAGAAAGAGCCAGATGGCCAAAACAAAACTCCCGGGTTTGCAGACCCCAAATAAGAGTAAATCAGTGAAGTTCTGTGTTTACTTTTTCCTCGAAGCCTGATGCCTTCAAGGCCCCTGCCTGGAAAGTGGGGATTTGTGAGATTTGTTGTGTCGCTTAGTCCCTGCTCCTAAATTCACCAAAATATTCCTGAGGTTCCCATGCTTGGAGCAAGCTTTGTGTGTTTGCAGTGGGCACAAGGATGCTGAGTCAGGGAGAGGGAACCTGGGGAAGAATTGTGCAAGAACAGGGAGGAAGAGAAATGTTTTGCTAAGTTTACCACGGTCTTTCATGCTCGCAGCTGGGAGAAGATGTTGCTTGGCTGTTGCGACATCATGGACTGAACACAAGTTTAAATATAGAGATCCCGAAGCATTTGTTCAGATATGCCAAGGCTTGGAGCAGGGCTTTCATTAGGGTGTAGCTGGTGTCAGCAGAGCCCGTGCTGCGTGAGGCTGGTCGTAGCAGACCTCCGAGCTGAGGGTCTCCTCAACTTGAAGCATCCTGTTGCAATGTCCATGGCACCTTTTGCAAAATATTTTTGGTTTCTTTCTTTCTCATGTGATTAACGTGCTTGGTCGTCATCTCCTCTCTTGGGTTTAAGGGGTTAAGTCGTGTAGGTTTCTTTGTAGTAAAAGCTGGTCTTTGTCTTAGACTTTTACATAATGAAGCATGCGATGGAGAAAATTGGGCAGGACTGGAGCAAAAGTCTCATTTGGGGTTTTAATGCAGTGTGTATGTACATTATATATGTGTGTGCGTTTGTCAGTGCATATGTGTGCACATACAAATGTATATACAGAGATACACACTTAGGAATATGTAGTGTATATTTAATTTAAGCAGCCCAAACTTAGAGGGCCAGCTCTCAGTTCGCTGGTAAAATCTGCCTGCTGAGCCTCAGCCCAGCTGTGTTACGTCAGCGCAGATACCGAGTTCCCGGAGGCGAACAAGGCACAAAGTTATTGGTGATTTAGCCACGTAACAGAGACGCCTGTGCTAATTTAGACGGCCGAAAATAAGCACAAATGCATACTGCTTTCTGTTACTTTCCTGAGCCTTCCCTTTCTGCAGCTAAGCAGCAGATGGGGCTTGCAGGAGCCGACACGAGCTTTCTGTAGGAATGGTGTTCACCCCGCAGCCTCCCCTTGGGACAAATCACTAGTGCCAGGAATGGGAAGATGGAAAGGGCGCAGGTGGGGAGCATGGAGGAGCCTCAGCCCGTCCGAGGACGGAGCAGAGCGTGCCAGCAGACCCTGCCAGCCTCTTGCGCCTGGGTCCCCGGGCTGCCACCAAGACGGTGGGGAAGGTGATGCAGCTTGCTGCCAGGGCACCGTCAGTCACTGCTGCTTCATCTCTTGCCCTTTCGTTCACTGCCATTTAGTCGGCATCAAATCAATGACAGTGGTGGTCAGGAATTGTCTGTGCTAGCATGTTTCTCTGTCTTGAAAATCGGGCCCGTCTCGTTTTTGGGGCTTGGCTGACGCTCATGAACCCCTTGAGCTGCACTTCAACAGAGCAAACCACAGTGAGCCGCAGCCGTAGCTCCCTGCCGGGCATGGAGGGGGGCCAGAGCCTCGCTCCCCGAACTGTCCTGGGAGTGGAGTGGATCGTGCAGATTCATGTTGTTTGTTAAGTTTTACCAGAATAAAGCAGCCCCAGGGAATCCCCGTCTTTCCCCGCTAGTGGGACCTCCAGGACAGGCTCTCAGCACATTGCGTGGACTGTGTGTGCCGTGGAGGCTCGTCCCACTCGCGCCGTGATGAGCTGCGGGTAAAGGCTTTGCACTCCTTGTATCTCTCAGCTCATGCATTTCTTTCCTGTTTTCCGTGTGCAGGGTAGTTTGGGCTGCATTTTTTCCTCTTAAATGCATGTAACGTGCAATACAGCATGCAGTCTGCTTAAAGTTAGCATTGTGGATCACTCTGTAAGTGCACAGTATTGCTTTGTATCAGTCCTTGGGATGTACTTAATTAGGGAAATATTCCCCTCCTGCATATGCAGCAGCAGTGGGAATATCCAAGTGGAGTTCATCACTGTTTTAAGTGGTTGATGTGCAAAAAGTCCGGTAGATGATTGCGTTGGCAGATGTGGTTACAGCTCTTCCCTGGTTGAAGCATGATGGGTTTCTGTGCGAAGTGGAGAGGAGATGGGCAAAGTGCGGAGTCCTCCCTCTCTGGAAGGTTTTGGTCTAAGCTGGTGATCTGGAGCCATCCCACAATCACACCGAAAGGACAACAGTGTCATAATCCGCTCTTCCACTCTGACTAATGGTGGTGTGGCAGGGCTGTACGCTGCTCCAGCCTTCCCGTAATGTGCCGGCTGATCCAAAGGTTTCCTCATCACAGCTGATCCCACTCCCAGACCGCAGCTCGGAGAACTGACTGAAACAACAGTTTTGTAACCTTGGCCAGAAACCAGATAATCAGCAGCATCCAGAAATGTAGCAATATCAAGAGGCAGCTGCATATAGATAATTGAGGGAAGGGTTTGTGGGAAAAACTGCTCCCGGAGAAACCACACAGGCAGAGTGGTTGCTCGTGGTTGCAGGGTACTGTCAGGGCTCGCTTTTATTTCAGACTTGGTGTATCCCAAGAACAGTCCCAGCTGGAGTATTCTGAATCACAGGATAGTTGGGCAGAAATTTCCAAATATAATCCTGTTGAATAACAACACTTAGTGTAATAGAACAACTTAGAGTTGTCATAATTTGAGACCATTGCCCAGTCTTCTGATGCTGGGGCAGGAAATGACACTCGCAGGTTACATGTGTAGGGCTTGTGGTTTAAGTTTAACCCGTTAGCAGGGTTGGTTTTGTGTAGTGAGTCATCGCTGGAGAACCGTTGAGGAGTTGGACTTTCACGGTGCCCAGCGAGGTCTTGAGCATCATATTTACTGTGGTCCTTGGAGACGTGGGTGCACATCCACCTGCACAAACCGCTTGGCAGGCTGAGCTTCTCTATTGCATTGTTTTCTGCAGGTCCTAATAAACACTGGGAAGGGGCATCCAGTTCACAAATGATCGAAATACTAATAGCTGCTTTAATTCACGTTACTGAGTCTACTTGGCTGGCACGTATTTGAGAAAGCAAGCAAGCCTTGCCTGAGCCCCATGCAAATACATCCAGATGTGAGTAGTTACAGGCATATCAGGAGGTCAGGAAGCCCTGTGGGTTAAGACGAAATAAATATTTGAGAAAGGCGGAAGAAAGGACGGTTATTGTGGGACCAGGTACTGATTTTGAGAACAGGAGAGGAGAAGTCATGCAAAGAGGTGAAGAAAGATGTTTCATCTGTAAGAACTCCTGATAAGCAGTGACATCCCCCTTCAAAAGCCAGGAACAAAAAGGTAGCAAGTTCCCCAGGGTAAAGAAAGAAGTTGTCGAGTTGAAGGTGAGGGCATGACGGAGCTGTGAAACTGGGGTAGCCCCAGATGTGACAGCAGGCAAGCATGCTTTCCATCCGGCTGCGTTCAGAGCAGGGAAACGCAGCGATCTCTGAATTTCCCTTGTTTTGGGTAACGGCTGTAAGAATTAGCACCTTGTGCTGCACTATCTTTATTAATAGCTAATCTTTGTGATTACCCATCGGAAGGCTGCTGAATGAAACGCACCTGTGTTTGCATTGCTGGCTTGCAGGTCTCCTGCTGCTCGTGGGCTTATGTACCAATGGTGGAAAAAGATGGACTTTACTCTTCCGGAGCTGAGCTGGAGCACAAAGAACAATTGTTCCTTGTTCCCCAAAGTGCGTGTCCTGCCAGTGCTTGCGATTTGAGTTACTAATCAAGAGTTGTGTAGGCCTAACAGGTGAAGAAAAAGCTGGCGAAGAGCAAGTCTTTGATGCTGGGAGTATGTCGGTGAAACAGCACTAAACAGGATGCACATGGGCAGTGCTGGGGTGAAGGTGTGACAGTGGCTGTTTTGAACATGCAGCCTGGTCGTGATGTACACCGTGATTTTAGTGCAGACTTGGCAGGTGCCACTGTACCGCAGAGCTCAGAGGTGGTCTTCGCTGGGGTGAGAAACATCTCAGTGAAGGTATCAGCAGGGTGATGGAGAAGGGCACAGTTTAGCGTGTTGGAAGACCTCAACTTCTGTTTTTCTCCCCATGCTTTCCAGCGCTAGGGGTGAGGGATCAAATTTTGGATGTGATCTATGCGAGTTCTTATTTTAAGGCAATTTTCTAACATTTGAGTACACCTGTTTTTCTGGGACAGAGTCCTCAAAGGAGCCTGAGGTTTTAAAATTTTCATGTTTTGATGGGGCTTGTTCATATTCCAACCTTTTCAGACCAAACAAATGTGTTGGATTTGTGCAAATAACGTCTGCGCCTCTAATTGCCATCCTTGCATTGGAGTTTTTTTGTAATGGGTAAGACCTTCCAGCCAGCTTTCTTCTTATTGTCTGGCATTTAAAGAAGTCCGCGCAATCTTTTTTACTCCAAGCTGGCAAGGTATGGGCAGGCTCCAATGCGCAGATCTTGGGCATGAGCTAATTTGTTGTGGTTTCAGATGGAGATGGCAGGAGCCTGGTGGGTCTGCTCGCGGCAGGGTGAGAGGCTGTGCCAGCGCCTGTGCGGGGAGCTGCGGGAGGGCAGGGTCAGAGGGATGGGACGGGCAGCCTGCGGTGCAGGCAGAGCCAGGGAAAGCTGTCGCTCCGCCTTGTATATATACAGCTGAAAGCATTTGAGGACTTCAGTGTTGTTTGCATTTTCTCTTACTCGTCACAGATACGGATGTTGTGCCCGTGAAAGCAGGAAGGGTAGGGACAGCGGGTTTAGCTGTATGCCGGGGTCCGTTGGCGTTGTTAATGAGGAATCTCCTCTCCTGTCAGGCAGCATGTTGGCTGGCTGGGGCTGAGAGCGAGCTCCGGCTGTGTACATCTGTGCCCGTCCTGATTTGCCCTTTGCTGGGAGCTCGGTCCTGGCTAACGGGTGCAACTGGTCCCACACTGCCTCCCAGCCATCCCAATGGGGCCAGCATGGAGCCAGCAGCTGGCAGCACTGTCCTCCTCCTCCTGCAGCTCGGAGGGAGAGATGACCCTCTCCGTTTCCTTTCCCATCCCTTTTGGGACCATTGCCTTTTGAGGTCCTCCACAGAAATGTTTGGTCTCAGTGTGTGGCTTTGGCTTGGCATGCCCTGGGCAAAATAAAAAAAAAAAAAATTAAAAAAAAAAAAAAAAACAACAAACCATTTTCAACTGCTTCCTCGCCCCAGCAAGGGGAGAGGAGAGGATCTGGTTGAGCTCCCAACAGTCCTGTTTCTCCACCCTCCAGGAGGGTGCTCTGGGAGCTCCGTGGGGACCCTGACACCCCCCCAGCCCCTGCCATGGGGGGAGGCAGCGACCAGGAGGGTCCCCAGCCCAGGCGGGAGCAGGAACAGCCGCAGGGCTGCCCTTCTCCCCGCTGCACAGGGTGACCGGGCTGGGTGTCGTGTCCGCTTTTCCATCTTTCTCCCTGCAGCCAAAGTCGTGTGTGCGATACTGCGGAGGCTGGGACCACCGCAGCCTTCCCCGCCAGCACCTGGGGCTGCTGGCCGGAATCATCCGTCCTGAACCAGCAGGAGCTGCCACGTCCAGGCTGGCCAAGTCCCAGGGCAGACTCCCCCTCTCCGTAGCTTCTTTCCCAAGGAGGCATGGGACCCGTGCCTTGCCAGCTGCAGAGGGGTGCTGCCGGCCAGGCCGGGGGGCTGGCGTGTTCGGGAAAGGCGGCGCGCGCAGCCGGGGCTGGCCGCTGGCCAGAGGTAAACAGCTCCTTTGTTTTCCCGGAGAAGTACGAGGGATTATATTCTGTTGAGCTCACTTGGTCTCCCACTTCTTATTGTGCGGCAGACATGTAATCATCTAGTTCAAGGAGCTTAGTTAATTGTTTACAAAATAGGAAGGGTGATACTTTTCTCCTGGTAGGGAGGTGAGGTTGAGAGGGGTGTCGTGGAAAGGGGATGGTTTGTCCGGCTCCCAGATTAGGAGGGATTGAAGCCAAATTGTAATTCTGCAGCCCTAGATTCATGGCTTTGAAATGCTCGGCTGTCGCTCCCACGAGCTGGGGATAGATAGCTCTTCCAAACCGGGAATTTGTACCTCCCTTCTGACTCTTATTATATGTGCTTAAAAATGAAACGAAGACTGCAAGCATTGTTGGTAATTGTTGTGCAAATGTAATACTCCCTCCAAGCTGTTAAACAGGCCAGTGCTCTGTTTACATGGAGAGGCAGCCAGCTTTCCAAGTGTAATGAGTCAGCTAGATGAACAGAAGGGGCGCAGAATTAATCTGGCATCCGTCTGGCCTTTTCTCAGTTAAACAGGTTTTCGAAGCTCCACGTGAATAGGTACCTACCCTGGTTACAAACAGCCACAAAGACATCAGGAGTGGGCAGAATTTTTTTGAGAATAAATTGACAGCGTGCAGGCCATGAAACAGTTTTAGCAAGGCGCTGGAAACGACGTGGTTTTAATTCTTGGCTGTTCATGGTTGGGAGCAGAGCATGCCCTGGTCCCAGCCATGTGGGTCCCTGCGCTCGTGACCAGCATAAGTGAAGCTCCTTGTTTTAATATCCTTTGCAAAGTGCAGATAAATTTCCATCACCCAGTAAGTACATCATCTGAATTTCCACTTCTTAGATTTGCAGTGAATATTGAAGTGAATCTGATCAGGTGGCCGACTCTGTGTCCTCCACACTGACCCAGTGCTCCTGCTGGCTCCTGCCTCCTCCCAGGCACATGCTCAGGCACTTGCTCATTTCTCCTGTATCTGCACCTTAATGAGCACCAGTAGGTGAAGCTGAGGGGGAAAAGTTCTTAAAACTTTATGAACTGGTTAATGATGGCTGAGAGAATGAGCTTCTTGAGGCTGTAAATGGCTGAAGCTGCTTCTAGAGGAAGCAATTGCAGCACCTGGGACCCCGTCGATGTGCGACATCGAGGGGATGCCTCGGGCTCCGGAGCAATGCCTTCGGTGAAGCATCACCAGTGCCAGGAGAGCCACGCTGCTGTGAAACGTGACATCTTGATAGCCGATGAACCCCTGGCTGAGTGTGTGGGAACGCTGAGGCCAGAGTCACTTGCTCTTGGCTTCAGGTTTTGCAGGCTCCAGCCTCTCTCGGCTGGTGCTGAGCATGCCCAAGGACGGCTGAGCTGCCTTTTTAAGGTGCTGTTTTTTCAGTCAGCCCTTGTGGCGCTTGAACTTTGGCACTTGGGCTGGGCTGCAGGCCCTTCAAATGATGAAGATAAGAAATTTGGAGACATAGATTTCTGCAGTCGTTCCCTCACTCTAACAGAAGATTTTCTTTTTCCATTTTCTCCTTATGGACATGCTAGGTTGGTATACTGAATTTTCTGCACTTTCCCCCTGTTTTTACTTCCCAGCTGCAGCGATGAGGAGGTCTAATCAGCTTGCTCATGTCTTTGCCAGTTCAGGTCCTTTCCTGCTCTCACATCCAAAAGGAAAGGGCTGGGGGCTTCTGGCTGGGTGTCCCAAAACTCAGCAGGGCACCTGGTCCCCCCATCAAGCAGGGTGACATGAAGAGGCCTCAGTCCCTGAAGCCTCTGTCCCTAAACACAAGTAACCATCCTCCTGTAGCCCAGGCGAAGGAGTTAGGGCAAAGGATTAAGCCGCCTTGGAAAGCACAGTCTCCTGCTGAAAATGCCAGCGCCGGGGTGTCCTAGCACTGTCTGTGGCCAGTGCTTTGGTCTGGGAATTTTTGCTGCTGCAGGGCTGGGATGGGGCCTCTGAATCCCTTTTTTTTCAAAAAAACCCCAAAAACCCAACCCAAAACAAAAAAAACCAAAACGCACAAACCAATCCAAAGGGCCCAAAAGCTTCTGAAGCGTAAATGAAATATTATATTATGAAGGGATTTCCAGTGAACTGCTAAAATACAAGGCTGATGAAAGCGCTACACTAGCGTTCCTCCAGCCTTTAACCTCCTGTCCTGCCCTAGCCACCCCAGGCGAGATGGTGCTGGGCTCTCCTGGTGCTGCCCAGGATGCGGTTCAAGGTCCACACTGCTTCATCGCCTGGCCCTGAGCAGTCGGGAGGGTTTGGCTCCTCTCCTCCCCTCTGTTTTCTTTCTCTCTCCCCGCCCACAGAATTCCCATCTTGTGATGGAGCGCTGCATGACTTTGTTCCTGGACAATTTCCTGCAATTGTAGCTCTGCAGAAACCCAGCCGCTATTATAAGAAGTTAATGGGTGCAATGTGTGGTGTTGTCAGGTGGCAATTAGCTGGGGAAAGAGTTTTCAAATGGTGCCTGTTTATGCCGTTTCAGCGTAAGTACAACGAGACCTTTGCTGTAGGGATTGATGTGGGTCACTTCTCGGAGATATACTGTTGCACAGATGCTTTTTAGCCTCTGGTCTCAGGAGGGGAGATATTTTTGTTCACCTAAAAAGGCCTTGCCTGCTTTGGCTTTAGCCGGCATTTCTGATCCCTGTTGCAGCTCATGCTTCACTGTATTTCAGATGTCAGTTGTCTTTTCAGTCCTGTAACCAGGCAACACATGGCAGGAGCAGGGAGTGCTTTGTTATTCTCCAAATTGTCTTACCTAGGCCAAGGCACAGCGGCAGTGCCGGGGTGAGGAGCTCGTGGCAAACTGCTCCGGGAACACTGTGACCCCTTGGCAGTTTCTGGTCTCGTCTCATAATGGCGACATGTTCAAAAAGTGTGTTTTATAAGTAGGTTTTGTAATTTAGTGTTGTGTGTGTTGGTCCTGCAAGTGTCTGGGAATTCAGCATGGCAAACTAGGGGAGCAGGGCTGTCCTTGCCCCAAACATGTACCCAGAGGGTCCATCCCCATGCCCCTGCTCTCTGGACGGAGCTGTAGCTGCAAGAAGCTTTATGTAGGCTTGCAGTGATGCTGTAGGTGAAGAACAGGAGGGATATTGGTCTCTGTTTGAGCACGATCCATTTTAGGCTATCCCTTGTGCATGAAACAAGTCCTGTTTGCAGCTGCAGGTCCCAGCTCGCTTCCCATGCGGGAGGTGGCAGAAGCCAGCAGCGGTTTTGCCCGCTCTGATCTGCATGCATGGCATTTGGAGGTGCTCGGCCATCCTGGTGTTGCTGTTGAAGAGTTCGGTGTGGGTTTATAGCCATGGGAAATGTCTTGCCTTTTTTCCCCCCAGTGGAAGGATCCTTTTGAGATGTCTAACTTCTCTTTTCCTCTCTCTAAACAGACGGTTGATGATGAGGCGATGGCAGCATAAATGAAGATCAAGTAAGGAAGGCAGAACGATGCCCAAGGGTGGGTGTTCTAAAACACCACAGCCAGAAGATTTCTCTCTCAGCAACGACATGGTGGAGAAACAAACGGGGAAAAAGGTAGCGTGTTTGGTTCGTTTGCCTTGCTTTAGGGATGCTGCCCCTTGTGCCTGATGTCTTCAAGCCGTGGCAGTACTGCATGTGGCAGAAGGTTGCTGTGGGCTGCTGTCACTGGAATCAAATTTGTTTATTGCACTCTGCCAGCTGATGGGGTCCACTTTATTTCTCAGTGTCTGTAATACTTCCCGGGAAGTGCTGCGGCCGCATAGACCTGACTTGTCCGAGCAATGGGGGGGATGCTTTGGAAGATTGTCTTCTGCAAGTACTGTGCATTTGTAAGGCTTTCTGCAGTAAGCTATGGAAGGACCAAGTAATGCAGTGATCTCGCAAGCACATGCTGTGTGAGGGAGGAGTTTCTCCTCCTCCTCCTTTGGCTGTAAATGCCATGTCTGTGTCAGGCTTGGCTGGTCTTGCTTCACCCAGAAGTCTGGGCTCTGAGCGTGGCCTGACCAGGACTCAGCGTGTGAGCTGCTCTGCTGAAATTGCTGCTTCTGGGGCTTTATTTGAGGTGTTTTGGTTTTGTCTGGGCTTGAGGTGATGTTATTGAGATGAAACCTGAGTTTAAGGATAAATAAGTTCATACTTCTCCTCTTCATTCCCAGATTCTTGTTTTGCTTCAGACTTCAGCTCTGCCTCCTCTCATTCAGCTTTTTTTTCATCCTTCTCAGTATCGGTAGTTTCCAGTAAACAGTTGTGCAGGAAGCTGTGTATAAATGTTACCTTTAAATAAAAATTAAAGCCTACATCCACTGTATTCTGCTAAGGAAACAAATATCATCCACTTTCCTTTCATCTCCTTGCTCCAGTTTCTCAGCATTCCCCCAGGAGTTCTGCTAGGCCCCAGGAGTTGAAGCTGAGCTTTGCAAGCACCAGCGATGCTGTGTCTCTTGTTCTGTCACTTCCCTGCCATCCCACCCGTGTTGATGATAGTAATTCCTCTTATGACTGAGGTCATATTATTGACAAAATGAGGAAAATGACAAATAACCAACAGGAAAATCCCAGGCAGAAATTCGGTTATCAAGCATGCTGGTAGCATCTGCCCCGTTGCCTTTTCTGTGTCACCGTACACACACAAGTCCTATTCAGGAGCAGTGCCAAGAGCCAGAGCATTGCCACTGCACAGGCACTTTGCCGGGGCACAGCATGGGGCTTCTAGGAGGGGGGCAAAAACTGGGAGCAGGGGTGCTGGAGGTGAAACAGCTGCCCTGTTGCATTGGGAAGATACCAGCGTTTACCCTGGCAAATGAGGCTGAGCCCAGCAGCGCAGGATATGTAAATACGGGGTTTTGTCTGCGCTGTGTAAGAAGCTTAATGTTGGCACAGGTGCTTCGGGAGAGAGAGGATCAGTTATAATATGAATCAGCGCCCATTTTATTTCATCCACTTGCGGCAGCTTAAAGGCTGCATGTTATTTACAGAGCAGGTTTGTTGAGCGGCGCTAGGGACGCCGGGAACTGGAGTTATCTCCCGCTGGCTAAATAACTAGGACACAAATAATTTTATGCTTCCCATTCAGAGGCGTCAGCGCAGACCTGCGGAGAGTGGTATTGAGTAAGGATGGGGAAGAGCCTTTCTGCTCACTTAATTCCAGTCTTGTCAGTGGAGAAGAAACTTGCAGGCTCTTGTCCTCCAGGTCTGAGCTGAGATCCAGCCTAAGTGGCCGAAAGGCATCGTGCAGCAAATTGCCCTGTTTCTAGTTAACTCTGGAGCGTGAGCTGGAGCAGTGACTCAGGGTAAAAGCACTCGGTCATTAGACCTCCTCCTTCCAGATGCTGTTGTACCTGCCTGTGAAGCAAGCCACTGCTTTTAATTTATCTTGCCTTTGTCAACACTTTCAAAGGCCTAAGCCTGCCACTTGGCACACGCTTGCTGGCGGAGGCTTGCTAGGGAAGGCAGAGAGCGGCTGTGGCAGAACCCGAGCCGTGCCGCATGGAGGGACCTGCGCCCACCGGGGCTGCATTGCCACTGAAGTGTTTCCCTCTCGGTGTGACCTTAATATCGACAGTTGTGTTAACATGAAACAGGCTTTGAGTGTTTGGGCTCTGAAGCTGTAGCACTGGAGGCGAGTAGCGGTGCAGGATGCTCAGTGGCCCCGGTGTTGCGGCGGGCTGAGTGCCGCAGGAAACGTGCGAATTCTGCGCTTGAACACGTTACAGCCGGGCTCTCCGGGAGGCTGCCTTTCTGCAGAGGGCTCGTGCTTTGTGGAAGAAGATGTGAGCTGCTGCCTTTCAGCTGTGGAGCTAATTACGAGAGGGAACTCCTAGCTCTCCGCTCCCTGCCCTTCCATAGGAGGGACCTTTTAACTGGTGAGATGTCACTTGAGCTGGCGCAGCCACGGGAGCAAAGTGCTTGAAAGACTATGTCTCCGTTGCCCTCTGTGGCCGACAGCGTTAGGTGCTTCATCTGCTTTGCTGCTGTTGAGCGAGGAGCTGTTTCTCCTGGGGTTAGCAGAGGCAGCGGGGCGTCCGGTCGGGCCCTGCCAGCCTTATATGGCTGCGCACAGCCTGCCCGGGGCGGCTCTCGGCGGCCCCGGAGGCTCCTGGTTGAGTTCAGTCTGAAGGGTTTTGTAAAAATATGCATGCCATATATGAATAATTCTCCTTTCTGCTGTAGATCCACAGATCCCCGTACCAGAAGCAGATTACTCATGACTTAGGCTGAACAGAGCACCGCAGGAAGAATTGTATCAGTTGTCGAAACCATTTCCTGATGTGCCTGGGACCGCGTGCTGCGTGGTTACAGCCTGTGCTCAGAGGCTGCAGCAGAGGATTTGTCTCTTTATGGGGAAATGCTCCCACTTGCATAGTCTAAATTGCATTTTTGCTGCAGTGGTTGAACTGAACGCCAAGCAAAACGCACTTGACCCCCAGTTTTTGCTTGTGGGAGCTAGCAGAGGTGAAAAAAAGCTTTTGCTTTTTCTCTTCCCTCTTTTCCCCAGTTTCAGAAGAGGGAGCATAGTCCTTATTTCTCGATTCTTCTTGAAGCCTGTTGGACTGTTAGGGCTTCCCTGCACCATACGAACGAGTGCTGGGCTGTGTGTCCAGCCCAGACCCATTTGCCGGGGCGTGAAATGTGCAGAAGCACTGGGTGTCTTAGATACTGAAGAGCTGATGTTTCAGTGAAGATAAGCAGCCCACAGTCATTGCAGGATAGTATTTCTTACAAACCTCAATGCCTGAGGCACGCAGGAATGGGGCTTCAGTTCCAGTTGTCTCCATGCTTCAAATGTTTTATTGCAGCATTGATAATGACACAAATTCAGACTTTTTGAAACTTTGTGTGCATGTGTATGTGTTGTACTTCGGCTTTGGAAAGGCTATAAGGGACCCAGATTTAGGGAATACTGGGGTTTGGTTTCCACCACTTCCAATGTGCTCTCTGGGTAAAATTCTGTCCATCCTTTTTTGTAATGCAGGGTGCAGACACTTCCCCTGCCCCTTCTCTTCCGCCTCTCCCAGCAGAGACCTGTTCAGGAGACGACACATTGCTGCCTGTACTAGTGCAGGTAAACTCCCGCTCTCGCAGCACGTCATTTTTGCAGCGTGGGTTGTTTTGCCCACGGCAGGAGTTTGGTGTGCTAGCTTGGCGTGGGGCATTGCCTGGGGGCACAGGTTGGAGCCCTTGGTCCTTCTGGTCTCCTCCTCCCAAGCTGCTGGTGCGGGTTTTGTTCATTGCTGCTTACTTTTTACTAGCATTGCAACCTGAAATACTTTCAACTCATTTTGGAGAACAAAGGGCTTTGGGGATTTCCATCGCTGGCAATGCAAGTCTTTGCATAAGCGGCAGGTTTCGTTGGTGCTGAAGTGAAGGCAGGGCTCTGGCGCAGCTCTCGGCGGGCGGTCAGAGGCAGTGGTTCAGAGTTTGTGTGTGAGCACTGATAGCACAGCCCTGCTGTGTGCAGCTCGTACGGACAGAGAGGAGGAGGAGGCTGCAGATGCACGGCCCATCCTGCAAAGCAAGCTAGAGACTCGCTCAGCTTCTCTGCTGGAAATACAGATTTCTTTGCATGGGTTTGTAAGTGGTTCTACCTTGCAGGATTTTGCATCGAAAAGAACTACATGTTTGATTTTGCTCTGAGAACCGACATCTGGACAGTAAGCTGGCCTAGCTGGAGTTCTGTGTGAGGGTGAAAAGTGGCTTTTATTTGTGTATGTCATAAATGACCTGAGCAGACTGATATCAGGGTCTCTCTTGCTAATTAGAGATCTTTATCACGAAGAGAAGTCAGCACAGATGCAGTTAAGCACTTCCAGTCCATACGCTGCATGCATGGCTTATATCGACGTAGCATCTTGTGTCGGGCAGCTGCTGGGGGCTGGTTGGTGATCGGTTTGTGCTCCAAACCATGAGGGCTGATAGCAACTTGTGATGCATCTTTTAACTGTAGCAAGCGTAACTCAGCGTGGGTTCAGTTATTCATATAGTAAATCTTACTAAGAACGTAATGTGGCGGTAGGGGATTTTTCCTGAAGTCGTGGTCTGCCATCTCCCCTTTGCCAAAGCAGCTTTTATTAACACCTACAAAGGAGAACTTGTTTCTGTTGCTGAGCTCTCAACAGTACCCCCATTCCCCAAACTCCCTCTCTTACTCTCAGCAAGAGCTGTCCCAGCCTTCAAGAGCCCCAAGCCTGTCTTACACACAGAAGTTCATACAAGTTTCTTTGCAATGTTGATTAGCTTGGATTTGTTCCTTTTGTGAAACCTGATTCAGATGAGTCTGAGTTTACTTTAAATATGAGAAAACCTAAAAATGCAAACAGCTTTTACTCGAGAAAATGACAACATTCTTCATTACAAAATTGGAAATAATTAGGGAATTAAAGCTTAGAATAAGAAAATTAAAACGCACATTACTTTCAGGAATATGACTCTCCAAGCTGGCTTAATTTCTCTGCGGTGGTTTCACTGCCAACTGCTGCAGGCATCCTCAGCAGGTCGCTGCTTTCCAGGGGGGACCAAAGTTTGGATCTTCCTTGCTCCAATTAGTATAAAAGGTTATCGTTGTGCTACTATACAAATTAATCTTCAGAGCAGTGCTGGGATTGCCGCCGCTTCCTTCGTTCCTCGGTATTTAATTTTGCTGAACTTACTGGATTAGCAGCTCTGAGCGTTAGGGCGAATGCAAACGAGAAGCGTTGCCCGAGCGTGCCCGACGCTGGGATTCGCGCAGCCATTTCCATTTCCATGCTGGGCTCACCGTCTTGTCTGGGAAGGTTTTTTGCATAATTCCTCTGTCTCTCCTCCAATATGGACCTTTTAACAACATTGCAATGACTTTCTAGAATAAGTTGCATTTTTACCTGCTGAAAAAGTCCAGCACTTTTTCTTACTCCTGAGTATGCAGGCATCCCGTATGGCATTAATACAGCAGATGTCTGAGCTGGCTTGCAGGCACCGCAGCCCCCCTGTGCCTGCCCAGGTTCAGCCTTTTGCACCACAGCAGCCAAGTCCAAAGATTAAGGGAATTTTAGAGAAGGTAGGTTTTAAACAAGCTGTCATCTATCATTGTTCGCTTTTAAGTGGGGTGCAAGAGTAGCGGCGCTGCCAGCTGATGCCAGGAGCTGCGTTGCCTGTGAGGCAGAGTGCTTTTTGGGTAGCAGAGGACGTGACATGATGATTTTGCTCCAGCTGAAATCTATTTTAAGGTAACAAACAATGAAAAAATTGTATTTTTTTGTGTTGAGCACAATTGACCTCTTGTTGGAGCTCTCATCGTGAAACTGGTGTATGGAAGAAATGCTGGGAGTGTAGGAAATCCCACTGCGGGGTGCCGGGGGCTCAGCTGCATCCTGCCCTACTGCTGTGAGGGCAGGCAAAGAGTATCTTAGTACTGAAATAATGGGTGGAACAGCCTGCTTGAAGGGTCCGGGAGAGGAAATTGCAGTACAGACAGCGAACGCAGCGGCTGATGTGCAGGGAAGTGTCATTTTCGAAGCGTCAGCTATGACTGATCCACCTTGGAGTCTTCCAGAAGTGTCTTTCTTACTGAGGACTGGCACCACTCGGTGCTGGCAAACCTGAGCCGCAGGTGTCGGGGCGGGAGAGGTGCAAATGCGCTTTCAGAGCAGGAATTGGTGCCGGATTTCACTGGTGCTTTGCACCCGATCCCGTAGCTCCCTGATGGTGGAGCAGCTCAGATGCAATGTGTGCAGGTGTGCCCTTAAGCACGGGCAGTGGAGGAAGAGACATGCACATGGTCTTCTCTGGTGTTATGCTCTTGTCCCAGGCCCTGACTTTTAAGGGTAAAAATCGTTGGGCTGATTGTTGTCTTGAAGTGCAGTTGAAGTTTTTGAGGGGAATTCTGGGGCCATGTCTCTGCAGTCGTTATACCCGGGGAAGACGGTGCTTTACCCCTCATCGACACAACCTCTTGGACACTCGGCACTGATGTGGGGTTAGTGGGGTTTGAGCGTAGCGTTGCTGTTCGGGCTTGCGTTAAACTGGGGAGGGAGAGGACAGACCAACGTACCTGCTTGCAACAAGATATTCCTGGGAGATGATCAGTGGTCCCTGGCCTTAAACCTCTGAGCTGTTAGAACAGCAGCTGGCAATAGAAGTGGCATCATTTGGTACTGCAAACTGGTTTTGTTCGTGTCAGAAAAAAAAAACAAGACAAAAGCATTTAAATCCAGAGCATTTAAACTAAATGCTGGAGCGTTTCTTTTGGCTGTCGTGACTGTCCCGTCGCTCCAGTGACTCCTGTGCTGAGGAAGGGCTGTCAGCAGCTGCTCTCAAGCAGCGCTGCCCTTCTTCGGGCTCTGAACGTGCCTTGGCTCCCTCCAACCACAAGAGCCACTGTCAGATAGGTTTGTTTAGCTTGCTTTACCAAAAAAGGGATTCCCCCACCCATTTTTTTAGTCCTTGCTGGAGCGCGGGCAAGAGGGGCTGAGTACCGGGTGTGCAGCCGCAGGGCTGTCATGCTGCCCATGGCGAAGGGGACGTGCGAACAGAACCCCTTGGTCTGGGTAAACGGTTTCTCTTTAATGTGCGGGTGAAGTCTGGTTGCCAGACAGAGACTCGGAAAGAGGAAGGAGCAGTGTACACAGTGACGACACGGTCTTGTGACTGCTGGCACAGGAGCCACCTGCCAGGGTGCTGAGTCTGATGCAGACAGCATGACTGGGCTTCTCTAAACAAGGGAATTTCTGTTAGATTTGCTTGTCTGAGTTTCCAGCGATGGTCTTGTATGATTTAATGTATTGATATTCTTTTATTTAATCTAACTATATCTAAAGCTTAGGGTCTAGGTTTTGCTAGGTTATTGAAATCAGATTTATCACTAAGCTTCTAGTTCTGGCCTTGTTTTCAGAGCAGTGGCAGAGTGTTCCATGCAGAAGCGCTTGCTTAAAATAATACCGTTTGTCATATACAAAAACCACAAGTGCATGACTTCAGTCTGTATATATTCTCAGCATACTAAACTCCTGAAGTTTGAGTTATGTACCAGCTCTTGCTGTTCGTGTGAAAAATCTTGCGTGTCTCAATACTTGGTAACTTTGTCTTGCTCGTGACGTTTCTTCAAAATTTCTTCCTGCTGCTCATACTGAGCAGTCCCCAGCATCGCCTGCTTCACTTCACTACACATTAAAATCCAAACCAACCCGAATAAATGAGACCAGTACAAAGCAGGCATAGGTCTGCCTTCCTGAGAAAGCAGTGAATGCTGAGCCAGCATCTGCATCGCTTTCCATGCTTTTATACAATATTGCTAGGTTTGTTCTCAAGGTAGCATCTCCTCTTAATATCCCAGTAGAAACCTGCATGGGAGAGGGACAGCTTAAATGTTCAACCACTGGGAATGCCTCGGCTGGTGTTTGCACATAGTTGGGACTTAAAGTTGACCAACCCCAAAACCCAGATCTGGGGGAGAGCAAGATTTGCTGGGGCTGGGGCTGCTGGAACTGCTGCTTTGCTGCTGGACATTGCTACTGTGGGACCCTTTGCCCTGTGATGGAGGCAACTGCGGGAGCGCAGGCAGAGCTGGGAGCAGGTCGAGATTCTTGCTGTCGGATGGAGAGTGCTGGCTGTGGATATGGACAGAGCTGTACTGGCCTTTCTGCTACAAATCTTTACGCTGACTGTACAATGCAGACCTTCTAAGTGCATTTGGCTGCAGTGCTGATCCTGTAAATGTGTGTCAGTAATGTTAGCAGACTTACTGGCTGCCAGAATATTCTCCAGAATAGCATGTTAGCATGTAAGCTGAAATAGTAATGCTGTATTCTTGTGCTAGAAATACCACAGGCCCCAAGGAGATGCCCTCAGCTCTCCACATTGAACCAAGGGCTTTAATGCTGATTTTTTTTGTGTCCTCCATGCTCTGTGTGCTCCCCTGCATCCCACTTCTGCTCGGGATCGGAAAACCCTTCCCAAATGATAGGGGTTGTTGTGTGCGGAAATCCTTGGGTTCCCTCACCCCAGCCCGCCTTCCCCCTGTGCTTGCTGCTGGGTACATCCCCAGCCGTGCACAAGGCGTTGGCTCCAGTTTTCACATGAGTTGGTTGCAGGTTTAGCACCACGCAGCAGCCTTGCTTGGCCTTGCTCTTCTTGAGTGATATTTCAGCTTGGTTAGAGGCTCCTTTCTGCAAGATGCTAAACCCTGATGCTGGAAACCCACAGTAGAAAGGAGAGGACAAGTGCTGCATGAGGCTGGTGCAGGACTTTGGGGGGCTAGGTGAATGCAGTTTGGGGAAGGCTCTTGTTAATCTGGTCTCTTTTCTTTCTAGGATAAAGATAAAGTTTCTCTAACCAAGACTCCAAAGTTGGATCGGAGCGATGGCGGCAAAGAGGTGAAAGAGCGAGCGACCAAGCGGAAGTTGCCTTTCACTGTTGGAACAAATGGAGATCAAAAAGACTCGGATACAGGTACAGAAATTACATATTCCACCCTCAAAACATGGGTGTTGGGGCTGTTGGGGAGCACACAGTATCCAATATACAGGCAATCTATACTGAAGTGTTGTGTCAAAATTTCCTGTATTTTTTAATTGAAGGAAGAGGCCTGTGGACAAGAGGGTAACTACTGTGGTATGCACGTACACATCTGGAGCTGAGTGGATTAAGGTCCTTATGTTCTCAGTAATATATTTAACTGGACCAAGAGATGGCTCTGTGAGGAGGCACCTCTTACTTTGGCTGGTGGACCATTCTCCTCTGTTTCTAACTAGTCCAGGCTTAGAAAAACCAAGAAGCAGTGCTGGGCCTGGTAGTAAGAACTTGGAAAGTAAGAGAATAAAGCCGAGTAAAAAACAAGAAGCAGTAAAAAAAATGAGCTTGCATGCATCTGCCTAAAGTAAACTTGACATACATGTGTATGTCTGTGTAAATACATATGTATACCTCTCCAGTCATGTTTTGTTGGTTTGGGGCTTTAAACTTTTAGCACTTCACTATCTTAAAACTGAAAAATTATTTCCAATTGGTGTGTGCACAGGCGTTGTCAAACATGTGTAAAACTGTCTGGAGGTCATACTGACGGGCTGGAGGTGTGACTTTGGTGATGGGGACGTCTGGGTCTGTTTGAGTGTTTAGGTTGGCTCTTTGGGGCTGGTGCAGGTTGTCATTAAGGACCGTCAGGACGTTAAGGTGACCCTTTTGCCCCTGTTCTTGGGACTGCCAAGGTTGCTTCGGTGGTTGCAGCATGACTGAGCTGTGCGTCCTCGATATATGCTGGGTTTCTGGGAGGCGTTGGTGCTGCTGTGGGTGTTGCAGCCTGGCTGTGTCATGGTCAGGCAGGCCGCATTTCGTGGCAGAAGAGTGGCTGGTACAGGTGGCTTTTGCCTACTGTGGCCCCAGGTAGCTACAGAGATGTTGAATGGGCTGTTTGATTTGTAAGCAGCTGGGAAGAGCTGTCGCAAAGCTTAGATATGGAGAAAATAATGCTGTTTGGTTGTAAGGGGCTTAGCTATGGCTTTATGGGCAGAGGTTTGCGCAGGTCCTTTCTGTACATTTCTAGGAAATCTGCATTTGGAAGTAGTTCTGGTCAGGCAAGGATCAATAATTGTGCAGAGAGACAAAATGGACTGGGAAGCTGGGAATATGCTTAAAAATGGTAAAAAAGATGTATTTGCTGTTAGCCTCCAGTGAGCGTGTGAGGTGGTCTGACACGGGATGCGGTGTGTCAGCCTACGTGAGCTGTCGGCCGGTCTCCTCTGGTTCAGAACTTGGGAGGGCAGATTTTAAAAGGTCACGAGTGCCGCCTGGGTCACGCAGCCACCGCGGTGGTGAGGGCTGTTTCGCAGGCGAGGACGTGCGGTGGCGTGTCCTGGGGCTGGCCCGGCATTTCTGTGGGTTTCTGTGTGCCAAATAGTAATTTTCGCAGTTGCTGAACTCCCTGTCCAGAGAGAAGATTTCAAAACATTAATTCATTTCGTTAAACGACAGCTCATACTGATGGCCGTTTGCAGAGATGAAGTGTCATTTTTGTGTTCATGGCATGCAGATGGGGTGAGTGCATTGCAGAATGAATAAATTAGGGTTTGCAGCTGTGGGAGAAGGGGTGGCCCCCAGACACCAGGAAGCAGATGGGGTTACAGCCCAACATGGGGGATCTTTACTCGCTCTCCTTGCAGGCGGGGTGTGAGTGCTTTGGCATGGTTCGTGGTGCTGTATTGTCTCACTTGAATAAATTAAGGGCTGTCACCTTTAGAGGGAGGGTGGCCGGGGCAAGGCAAAGCTGATTAGCCAGAACCATAGCTTCTGCTTTTTGTCAAGGGTGTTTCTGCCACATTCAGTACTTTGTTGAGAATTTAAACCCAAACTCGCTTCAGGGCTGTCTGACCCTCGTGACAGCTAAAATGTCATGGTACGGCTCCACCAGCTCGCTTTCCATGTTCGCCAGCAGCAGTTATCTGTTTTTCAGAGGGCTCTGGTCTCTCTCTGGCTGTGAGAGATGTTAGAAACGTTTCTGCTGGTGGCAGCGAGAAGGAAACCAAATTAAAAAGAGAGCAGCAGAGTAGGGAGAGCAGAGTGCTGCTGGGGAGAGGCCGTGGCTGCCGCAGGGTGCAGAGGAGCAGCAGCACAGCCCGTCAGACACCCCTGCCCGTCAGCTCCCCCATTACCCCTCTGCTTTCAGCTGGCCTGTGGCTCTCCATCTTCAGACACATCTTCCCCTTCCTCTTCAGAGCCTCATCCTTCCCGGGGAGGCGGGTGTGCAAGCGGCAGGGCTGAGCCGAGGGTCGGCAGCACCCCGACTCCCTGCCTGCACACAGGACATCTGGAGACCCGGAGGTGGTCGTTGCCCTCAAAGACGCATTTAAAGACAAACCGGGCTCGACAAACCCTGGAAAGGGGTAGGCGAGTCTCCAGCAACCTATTTGGTGGAGACTACAGAGAGGAAGTGACTCAGCCGCTGAGGAGGAGATAGCAGCAGGGAGCTGCAGATAAACAGGCAGAGAGTCAGACTGATACTTAGCAGGAGCCTGTTTCTCTTCTCTGAGATCTTTTACTCCAGGAATCAGATGCTTGAGATGGAAAAAGACTTACTGGCACCTCGCTCCCCTCTTACACTACCCCGTTGCAGCCGTGGGGCGTTTCAAGCTTTGGTGTTCCTTGGCCTGGCTTGAGGCCAGCTTTCTTTTAGCAGGTAGAGGCGTGTTCGTAGGTGCACAGAAGTTGCCCACGTCATACGGGGGTGGAGTGTTGCCCCCAAGCTCGTGCACGTGTAATCAACATGGCACTCGTCTAACGACACACCTCTGGCAGTGCATGCTCAAGTGTGTGTGTCTAGCAGGCTGCTGGAGGACGAGCTTTTGTCTCGAATGAAGGGGCTGCAGTGCACCCACCCCGCAGCCCCCGCTACCTCCCCGCTACCTGGGCAGAAACACCGCTTGCCGCGTCCCTGGAGGAGGGGGAGGCTGCTTTTTCTTGTTCTGTTCCTAAACTTCGGTTTCAGCTCTTGTGAGGAGTGGGATTGCAACATAGGTGTTTGTTGTGCCAGTTGCAGAGTTGACCTTAGATGGTTTATGGAACGCAGTTGTACTTCCTGGGCTGCTGTACACCAGCTGTCATGGGTGTTTGAGGGTAGTTCTGCTAGGGTAGTCCCCAGCCACATGGAATTTAGCTGGAAGGCCGTGGGAGCTGGGAGCTAGGAGAGCTCTCTCTTCGCCCTTAGTGGGATATCTGTTCCCTTCTTTAAATGTTTAAACAGTAGCATGAATCCTTGTCCTGATTTGTTGCAGTGACTTGCTTTTCCTTAGCACAGTGTATCTGTTGCCTTTTTTCCCCGAATCGCTCTGGCTCAGCTTTGACATACCTACACTGCATGTGGTGCAAGAAAGCATCTCTGATGGGTTTGCGTTGCCGTCGAAGGGCAGCGAAGCCCAGCCTGGCCGGGTGTTGGGCAGCAGCTGGCTGCTGCGGCGCGGTTGCCTGTCGGAGCCTTCCCGTGTTTGCAAGACGTGCTGCGAGCGGCGGGTGTGGGCTGTCGGTGTGCCAGCCTGCGCCGGGACCGCCGGCGAAAGCCCACGTGTGTTACTGCCTCTGTTTGCCTCCTCGGTGCACGAGTGGCACCGTCCCCTCGCCGGCAGGTTGCAAACATTAATCTACATCTCCTACGTGCTCACGGTGCCTCCCTGAATGGCTTTTCCATTAGCACCCAGGTGTTCCCAGGGGAGAGATGTGTGTTTGCAGGCAGAGGTCTGCCCCGGTCCTGCGCTCGTGCTGGAGTGGGGCAGCTCGCCTGCCCTTCCTTTAACCCTGCTCTTGCAGCCCACTCCTTGAGTTGGCTTAGGGGTGTGTGCTGCTGGCAGAGTGGTGGTGTGTTCAGAAAGCGAGCAAGTAAGTGATTTCATTCTTGATCTGGTTTTATTTGCAGCAGCCCGCCCCCAGCGCAGCGTGCCTTTACTGCGCCCTGATCCTGAGCAAGCGCTCCCAGCGCCACACGGGGTTTGTTCCCGTGTGGAGACGGGCTTGGCGTCGGCTCCTGGAGGTGCTGCCGGCCAATACTGGTTTGAAGTGTATGGTTTGGGTACAGTAGGTTCAGTGCTACATCTTTTAAAATTATCTCCTTCAAAATAGTTTCTAGAGCAACAGTTCTGGCTCTCGGGTTCCTCAGAGTTAACTAAATAAACTGTCTTTAGGGAAAAAAAAATTTCATAAAGCTGTGAGCCTCCAGACTGTGCGTGTTACAGATCCAGCACAGTGGGAGCAGCGCCTCTCTGCCCGAGACTTCTCCTTCCTTCTCCTTTCACTCGTGCGGCATCTCCCCACATCCACAGACGTTGCCGAGAGCCTACGTGCTGCCTGGCAGCCACCGAACGAGTAAAGCCAGCTTTTTTCCCAGCAATTTCAGCAGCTTGTGAGGCTTCGTGCAGCTCCTCATTTGTGTGCCGTGCTGAAAGGAGGTTAGGCATTTAAAAAAAGAAATATTAGGCAATTGTAATACTAAGAAGCACGCAGAGGAGCGTCCTGCAGAGACGGCAGGGAGAAGGGGACAGTCCTGCTGGGAAGCCACCTGCGGGAGAGGTGGGCAGGGGTGGCTGGCGCAGAGCAGGTCGCAGCGGCACTCCTCCCGGCGCTGGTCCCTGCGGCGCTGAGCCGCGGCTGAGTCATGGGCTGACTCAACGGCACCAGACTGCCGACACCGTGGAGCTGGGAGCTCCCTGCCTCCTGCGCCGGCTGCAGCGCGGCGGCTTCGTACGGGTGGGTTTTTGACTGTTCTGTGTCGCGCATACCGGATCAGCTAATGCCGCTCGAAGGTCGGCTGTGAAATACACGGTCCAGAGTGCAAAATTGGTTATATCCACTCGTACTGCGGACAGTTTCTTTTGCTGGATGTCAGGCTGTCACTTGAGTCCCTTGGCTGGAGGTGGAGCTGTGGTTTCCAGGCCTTTAGTCATCATCAGGGAGTTAGGACTTAATACAAATCTCCGAGCACTGTGAGTTAATTTTGGCCTCCAAGAGCTCTCCCCGGGAGCTCTCAAGGCCTGAGCGAGGCTGGGTCAAAACTGCGGGTCTGCAGCAGTGGTGGGTGCCCTGTTACCTCCCTGGGTGCAGAAGGTCTGTCTCCTCTGAGGATTCACTTACGAGAAGTGAGGAATATGCTTGAGTTTATTTTGCCTTTGCAGGGTTGCTGCTGTTTTTTTGTGCTTCCAGCCCCTGACTTCCACTGCCGCTCCTCAGGCTTTTGCAAAATCTCGAGGACTGGTTTCGTGTGTGTTTTGTGGCAAAATGAGTACACGTAAGAGAAGAGCTCAGTTTTGTCCAGATCATGTCCAAACCCTGCCATTGCTAAATAATACCCAGGCTTAAATAAATGTACTTTTAGAAGCAGAGGCACTGGAGCCATGCTGTGCTGCTGCTCACTGCTGTGGCCATATAGAGCTAGCACAGTGTTGGGGAAAGTTGCAGGTGGGATGCCCAGCCCTTACCTCAGCAGGTTTAGTCCATAACCAAATGCCTCACTTGTGTAAAGTTCCCCAAACACCAGAGAAATCCTAATTTTTAAGTGTTTTGTTGCAGAGACTTTTGTGTCTCTGGCAGCTCTTGAACTGGGTGCTTTGCAAACCTGAACTCTCCTTCAGCCTCCCCGCAGAGGGGATTCTCGGTAGGTCGGATGCCATTTAAACCTGGTGAGTGGTAACCTGAAAGCTGGAGCCCTCGGGTCCGGCAGTGGTGGCAAGCTGCCTCCTCCTCCATCAGCCGGGCAGCGGCTTGTGACCAAGCAGGAGCCTGGTTCTCCCCCAGAGGCACTGGGGGAGACGCCTCTGACCCAAGCGTGGCTGCTCCCAGTGCCCAGCCGGGATGGGAGGGATGGTCGGCATGTGGTTTAGCCGCCATTGTGGCTTTGGGTCATGGGATTTCTCAGCATGGCTTGATATTTTTTGTTGTTGTTGTCGTTACAGTTGTTTGAGTTGAACCAAACATCACGGCAGGCTGTGCTGCCGTGGCGGGGCAGGCGGTGGTGGCGATGCCGATGCCGTGCATGCCGGGGGGACCCGCCGTGGTGCAGGGCACAGAGCAAGAGGAGGCTCCTGTTCTGGAGATGGAGAACAGCAGCTTCCCATGCTGTCAGAAATAACAACGGCATCATCTGCATCTGTTGTGGTCTCATGGCATTTGGTGGTCATCTCAACTTGGGGGGGGGGGGGGGGCAAGAAGCGGTGGCTGGGGCGGAAAAATGAAAAATGTGGCCATGCAGCTGAAACGTGAAAGTCCTTAAGCTGTTTCTATCTCCTCTTAAAAAAAAAATAAAATAAAAGCAATGTCATGCTTTTAAGTTCTTGAATAATAAAGTAAGTGTAAGTGGGGCCAGGGCAGTGTCCGTCCATCCAGCTCCCTGACTTGGGATGTCTGGCAGCTTCCTTTGCCAACCCTGAGCTCCCTTCCTGACCAGGTAGCAGGTTTCTGAGGTTTTGTGTTGCTGACCCCATGATACATTTTTTTAGGAAGCAACCATACCTCCAGAGCAGCTACCGCTGAAGGTGCCGTGGGTGCCCCTGCCCTGCTGCAGAGCACCTGAGCTCTCTCCCTGAGGCTCCACCTTGGCACAGGAGGGTTTTGCTTTTGGGGGAAGAGCAGGGAGACAAAACCCCAGGCAGCCCTCCCAGCTGATCTGTGCACACTGACCTTTCCCTGGCTCTGGAGGGCTTCATCTGGAGCCCAGAGGCTTGTAGCCAGCTGGGGAGATGCTGCTGGTGGACCAGGCTTACTGTGAGTACGGTCAGCAGGAGCTGACCTCAGAGCTTAAAACTTCTGCTGCTTCGCAGCCTCCTTCATGCTAATCCCCCAAGTATGTTATGTGACGCTAATTACTAGGTTAGAAAACTCTTGATGAATCAGATGACCTAAACCATCATCCTCTCCTGGAGCCGGCTCTTGGGTTGCCTAATGCCTGCGAGTGTTTTAAGCGACACTGCATGGGAACGGGCTCGTTAGTCACAAGTTGCGAGGCTGGCGAGGGAATCCGTGAGAAGCAAATTGCTGGCTTATTAGAAAATGCATCTGTGTACGAAACTGTTATTTGTGCACGTTTTCTGTCGCTGGCTTCGGTCTGATGTGTGCAGCTGGGGGACTCTAATGGGCTGTGCTGCATTGGGTCTTTCTTTGGTTTTATAATTTCAGTCCTTTTACTAAAATAGTCAAGAAACTGTTCTCACCTAGCAACCAGGGAGAGAGTGAATGTCAGAGCTTCTCCGTTTCTAGCTGGCTCCATAATGCCAGTACAGTGTGGATAGACTGGCAAACACCAGCCTTCAGATCACCCTTAGAAACTCCCCGTGTGCATCAGCCATCTGGGAAGTGCTGTGCGGAAAAGCAGGTCGTTTTATGATGGGAGCTGCCATAAATCTCCCTCCTCCCCCCACATCACCTCCTTAACATGCAGAGTGAGAGGTTGCAGTGTGCTGTGTCTCTGTGAACCAAAAATCTATCAATGATGGCTTTTTCCTTAATACAAGAGCTTTTATCAGTGCTGTCTGCAGGGTGTCCTGCCCCCAGCTCCCAGGAGGGGAGGGCTGGCCAGGCGGCTGTGTGGAGCCTTCCTCCCCCGTCCTCCCTCCTCCGGCTCTTTCTGTTTTGTGGGAAATGAAAGGTCTGGACCTGAAAATTGGTCTCTTTTGGAATTGTTCGTGTTTAACATGGAGATTGTTGTTTCTGATAGAAGCCTCTCGGTTCCTTTCGCAGCAGTTTGTTAGACAGTGGCTGCTCTGGTGAGAAGATGCATTAACACGTTTCTGCACAACTGTGTTGCCTATCCTACAAGTCTAGGGAAAACGCCTGTATTTGGATTGCAGGCTATCACACAGCATTAAACCTCTCTAGCTGAATTATGCTTTTAAAAATAAGGCAACCACTGGGGTCAGGGCCTGTGGATCCTCTGTCCCCAGGAGCCGAGGTGAGCAGTGAGGACGGTGGGCTCAGCTACACGTGCAGTGACCTTCATGTGGTTCTAAAAGAGCTTTTTCCTCCCACTAGCACCTCTCCACTGCTCCTGACTGTTGAATCACCGTCTCTGCCATCCTTTCAGCTTAGCTGTGCAGGCTGAGTCTCCGGCTCTGGACCCTCTCCATCCTTCAGATTAGGAAACTCACTGCTGTACGGGAGTGGCTCAGGGCACCTTCCCTGCCGTTCTGCCGAAGCAGACCCTGCTACAGCTTTTCCTCTCGGTTTCCTTTTTGGCATCTGCTTTCATTCGGCTGATTAGCCAGACATCTCTCTCTGCCCCCCAGCCCGTTTGTCCTGCGGGCTCTGCAGCGTGTCCATGAACTCCTAGTGCCAAGCATTCCTCCTGCCTGCATTGGCCCTCAGGTGCAGCTCTCCAGCCTGCGTGCCCTGTTCCCCTGCTTTATGGTGGTCTCCACGCAGCCTCTCCAGCCCTGTTTGCCCTTCTTGCTGGCTCTTGCAGCCTCCTGTTTGCCTGGCTTCTGTCCTGTTCCCCTCCCACCCTCTCTTGTTTATCTGCCCGTGCCGTTGTGCGGCTTCCCATTTCACGCCACTGCTGCGCTTAGCCTGCTGCTGCTCTTCCCCTCGGCCCCATCCTGTGTGCTTGTCCTTAAACTCTGGGGTGCCTGCGGAGCCTTGGGACATAGTTGTATCATGCTGCTGGAAACCTTTCGGCTCGTGATCCATCTTCTTCAGCACGTGTTAGTCCACATCTGCAGATGCCCTGCGAGCATGTGTAAGCATCCACGCGCTGGGGCTCCAGGCTTCCTGTGCTCAGGTTAAACCTGCTTTTCCCCTGGTTTGAGCTGACATGCTCCAAAACGTTTTATGCCCTACAACTTCTGCAGTAAAAATGAGTCACTCTTACGCATGCTAGGCTGTGGATGGGGAAAGCAGAAGCTTGTGTGGTCTCTTGGGGGTGCAATGCAGTCTCTATTGCTGTCTGTGCTGTTCTAATTTATTCTTATTGATCTTTTGTTTGTGTGCTTGCTCGGCAAATAAACTGTTGAAAATCCCGACTCATCGGCAAGCCAACAGTTGTTTTTTCCATGGAGCGCTGGGATGTTTAGCGTGAGCTGCTTATTTGGAAATGGTATTTTTCCTCAGGGTACCACCTTATATGCGTGTGTTGTCATGTCAGAGCAGTTTAAACGGATGCTTTTTGCATTACAGGGTATGACGCGTTTGTGGGGAGCGAGGAGCTGTGCTGCTCAGTCACAGCTCTGGGTTGGAGCTCCTGTCCTCGTAACCTGCCAGCATCTCACAGTGCGTGTTCGAGAAATCTCTGAAAGATTTTCCATCACTGCCCTTTTCTCTTTCCTTCCCTGCCTCTCTTCTCTCTCCATTTCGGCTAGAGCCGGGGGTTCGGCTTGTGTGGTGCTGCCCTGCACGCAGAGCCAGCCCAACAGCCCTTGAACATCTGTGCAAAGCAGTGCCTGCCCTGGGACCTCCGCGGAGCCACCGACGGGCTTCCAGCAGCCCTGGATTTGTGTTCCCTGTTGCAGCAGCACGAGCATCACATGAGCTGGAATCTAATTTGTGCACGAGAACCACCTGCGGGCTAATGCTCAAACCCCTTTGTCCTGGGAACCCACTCCTGTTCTGCCTTTCGCGAGCCTCTCGGGTTTAGTGGGATGAAAGGAAGGAGAAGAGCAGTTTCCCGGCTGTGTTTGGCAGCCGCAGCTCTGCTCAGATCCTGCTTTCCCCTTTAAGCTTGTGCACGCTGTTCCTGCTAGCGTCAGCATGAGGGAAGAGCCGAGCAGGATCCCCAAATTAAACCACGGCAGCGCCAGGCTGAAGCTTTGCTCTGTAGGTTTGCGGAAGGCTGAAGCAAGCAGCAAACGAGCTGCTTTAAAAATAGCTAAATGGAGGTGTGGCTCATCCCCAGGCGGGTGTCGCTGGGTCGGGATCAGCATGCATGGTCCAGTCCCGGACTCTGGTGATCAGCAGTGAGATAACCGTGGCGGGGGGGCTCCTTGCCTGCGCACCCCCTTGTACCTCTAGTTTTTGTGTTTCCATGCAGGGACTGGCATGCGTACAGCCTTGCTAATGGGGCTTTAGTGTAAAATAACCTTTATTCCTGTTTGCTGAGGTATTTACACACTGTGAGTGTTTCTCTTAATTTGCTCCATGTTGCCGCAAGGTGTTACAGAAAAGCATTTAATTAGAGGAAAAGGAGCAGCCTGCAGGAACCAGTGGCACTTGGTGCCATTGAGCAGAAGGCTTCATGCAGGTGCGCCTTTTAAATCTGCCGAAAACCAGATTCTGAGTAAAGTCTTCTGAATTGAAATAAAACACTTTTGCAGCTCTGTTAGCCTGGGACTGGCTAGGGCTGGGGAAGCCAGCCCAGAGCTTGGCGAGCGCTTCACTCACACGAGGCTGAGCAGGAGCCTGCCGGGCGCTTCTGCTGAGGCTGAGGCCGGGAAGCAGAGCTGCCAGCAGCACGGAGCAGCTCCTTCTCTGTCCTTCCTGCTCATGTGTCAGGCCGACTTACAGACCTCGCTTCTGCGGCCTCTCTGCGTTGCCTGAGCCTCATGGCATGCAGGGAGGCTGGGGTTGCCGTGCGCCTGCACTGGGGTGCCAGCACTGGGAGCCGTCGGACGCTGGGCGCAGCTCAGCCCTGCCCTGCTCCTTATGCAACCGGTGCAGGAAGCACAGCCAGAGACCTGCTTCCCCCCTCAAACGCTTAAAGAAGTCAGATTAACCTCTGTGCTGCGGCAGCCAGCAGACAAACATCTAATTGCAAAGAGGATAGTACGGTGTTTCTCTGCTGCCTTCCAGCGGGGAGGCCTCGGGGGAACGGGTGAGCGAGGCATGGGCACCAGAGGGAGAAATCCCTTTACTGCTGGGTAGAAGAAGGTACCGAGGAGCGAAACGCTGCGGTCACGTAGCGCGTGAGCGGGACTGGATGCGATCCTCCAGCACCGGGGACCCGTGCGGCGCCTGGCGATGCCGCCTTCCCCCAGGGAAGCATGCGCGAGCCCGAGTCCTCGGCTGCCTCCGCCAGCCCTCGCTGCCTCACCACAGCGAGCAAGAACGCGGCAGTCGCTTTCCAATTTATTTTTATCTTGTTGATCGCATGCTTTTTAATGTTAAATGTTCTGTGGAGGAGGAAATTTCTGCAACTGCAGAATTAACAGGAGTTTAGGGGTTTTTGGTTGAACTCGGTAATCAATTTTTGCAAATCACAGGCTCATGCTGACAACCTGCAGCAGCCGAGTAATAATAATGAAAATGTTCCCATTCTAATTGTGGCTTCCTTTGCACGTACACACAGAGCAGCCCTCTACTGCAAACAACTCCAGTGCATCGCTTGTACTTCAAAGACACTGCCCAGTGGCACTGGCCAAGGCGTGACCCCCTCAAGCATATTCGTGCCTCGCTTTGCAGCACGGCTGGATGCGGCCAGGAGCTGCCTTCTGAGCCGAGGCATGCGGAGAAGCCAGGCCTGGCCGAGTGGGATTTAACAAGCCTGCTTTGAACAGCAGCTCCGGAGCCTAATGAGGAGCAGGAAGGCGCTACATATGCAGATTGGGTGTCCCAGTGCTCGGGGCAAGCGTGCCTGGCGGGACATGCTGCTCAGCAGCGTGGCTCCTGGAACTGCCCGGGCTAAATTGTTTTCTTACCGTAAGCACGTTGAGTTTAATTTTATTTCAAGCCATTAAAAAACTATCTACTTTCCTGTGATCTGATTTCACCTTGTAGCTCTGTTACTGCTGCCAGGGTGACTGAAATGTGGCTTCGGAGAATTAGACCGGGATTCTCCTTCAATGCACAGATGTGTTTCCAGGCCTTGTATTTGAAGAGGGGTGGCCTGTGCTGTCTGGTTGGAGAGATTCCCTGGTATGGAGTTGTTATTTCTTAAATGTACGGGATCCCAGTTGCAGGGGGTCAGTGGAAATCATCTGCTCTGGGTGATAACCTTAGCAGGAGGAGAGCAGCAGGGGATGGCACCTTCGTGCATGGTGAAGGGAAGGGTTTTCGAAGCTGCCCGCTCATCAGCCGAGGGAGTGCAGGAGATAGCAGCAGCGTGAATCAAGCTGGAGCAGTGGAGACGTCCCACACGCTGCTGCCCTCATCTGCCAGAGACTTTTACTCTACTGGCAGTTCGGTGAACGAACGAGGAAGCCTGTGTTTCAGCACAAAGTCTGGCGATTGAGTTTAAACCCGTCCTTTGATGGTTTCTCCTGACCTGCTGGACTTTGGGCAGAGGCAAAGCAGGCTCTGTCCTGCTGGTGGCTGCGTGCCGGTGACCCGCACTGAATTTGACAAAATGACAAATATGACTGGATGAGCAGAGCTGGGTTAGAGGTTGCAGATTGCAGGATTTGCCTTTCCCTGGGCTGCTGGACCCTGCCCTGGCACAGGGGTGGTGGTAGGGAAGAGACTGGATGCAGCTAGTCAATTAAGCTTGCATTTATGTGAGCCACTGCAAATCCTCTTGGACCTCTGCATCTTCCCACACTTGATTCCCAGTTTCAAGGTGCTGGAGCTGGGGACTGGGTAGACACTGGATGGTTATTTGGTGGGGTTTCCCCTCCCTGGCTGCTGGGAGTTGAAGCCCTGTTTCTTGGAGAGCATTACCAGATATGTACTTGTTTGCAAATCTCCTTGTATCATCCCTCTAATGCTTTCTGGGATTCTCAAAATATCTTCAGCAAAATAGTAAGCATGTTTAGAGTCAAACATTTGAGTAGAAGAGAGCCCTTGCCTATGCTACCTCACTGGAAGACTTGGCGTACAGTATCAGCAGCGTAGTCAGCCCATGTGAAAATGCTCCAGATCACAGTGTTCCTCTTTGGGGGCAGCAGGTACTTGTAGGCTTGCTGTGATAAATAACCCCATCGATTCCTTTGTGTCTTCTGGCAGCATCCTGGCGAGTACCAGTCCCTGCGGGGGCTGAGCCCGGTGGGACCCAAGGGCTGTCAGCTATGCGAGTCCAAACTCCTTTTCATTAAAAAGATTTTTACTTTGTGCTTCAAAGTCACAGGCAGGATTTGCTCACTTGAAAAGCAAGTGCAATCAGCTTGAGAATAGAGTTTCTGTTTATGCGGGAGGTTTCGAACAGCTCATCTGGACGCAGTCTTTTCATTACGTCAGGGATGCAGCGAGGTGTTTTACTGCTCAGGTTTCTTGAGCAGCATTGAATGGGCCTTGATTCAAACTGGTGTTGGAGCATGAGATACAAGGGCAAGGAGCTGCTTACCTGCGTTTGATAACTTTTATAGCTGTGGCTGCTAAGAATGTCATTATTGGCCCTCTGCACACAGTGGGAGCCCTGTAGTTAGCCTTGTTACAAACAAACTATATCGGTGCTTAGAAATAGATGTGAGCAAAGTTGGATTTTCCACTCACACACACCGTATCTTCCTTACGCTTCTTTGTGGGTTTAGGACAGTTGCCTGGTAGGAGGGATGCAGCTTGGCTGTTGGCAAGGAATTGCCATGCTGCTCTGCGCATAGAAGTTCTCTCTCTCTTGCTTGGCTGGCTCCGTGGAAGAAAACTTAATTTTTGTTTCCTGAACTGGCACCTTGAAACTTTGTTCACCTAATGCATCCCTACAGTGGGACTCTGGCTTGGTTGCGGCTCTGTGGACCCACTGGAGAGCATGCAGCTGGATTTTTGCTTTCACCAGACGGCATCAACAAGCAAGCAAAACCAGAAGCACAAAGGAAGGGCTGCTAACTCTCCTTGCGTGGGAAAGGGATCGGTACTTGCCTAAAGAAAACTGGAAAAATAGTTAAGAAAAGCTGTAGTCAGGCTTCTTGCAGAGCTTAGGTGTGCGAGCTGGGCTGAGCTGGGCAGCGGGGCGGGAGGCAGCAAGTTGCACAATGCTCGGCAGGGTCCAGTTCTCACCAGCTTGCAGCAGGCTGCTGTGTGGGTCGCTGGGAGCGAGGCTGGAGGTGCAGGGAGAGGCTGGGGTTTTGTCTTGTTCTTGTGCACATGGCATGCCAGCAGCAAACACTGGCTTTAGAGGCGGTTGCGCTCAGTCCCTCAGCAGGAGCTGCCTTTGTAGCTGGGTGATTTAGGAGACTGAGTGTCAGGCTGGGATTTGGGGGATGACAAGCCGGGCACAGGGAGTTTCTTCCTCCCCTTCTGTTTGTTTGGGATTTTTTTAGAGGGATGCAGGAGTAGATGTGGCTAAGCAGTCATCAGCCTGACCGCAGGTGGGTGCTCTGGGAGCAGCCTCTTTGGGAGGAGAGGGCCAGCCCGGTGCTCCCCAGGGCAGCGCACCCATTTGGCTGCAGAGTCCTTGGTTTGATGATGATGAGGGGGTGAGATGGCAACGTTTCCGAGCTGTCGGCCTGTATCTCGTTAGCACTCTTTGTTGATGCTTTTAGATGCCTCCAGTTCAGTCCATGCTGTGGTGGTGTAAGGCTGCGTACGCTCCTCGAAGCACCATGGCATGAAATGGAGGCTCCTAGAAGCAAGATGGAAGGTACAGTACTGGCAGTGGCCCCACGAAGGACCTGCTCCCTCCCTCTTGTGCTGCTCTTGGATGGTGGGGGGAGAACTGGTAGGAGCCTGTGCCGGGAGAGGCTGTCAGAGGAGCCGAGCCGGTGGGCAGCAGGAGCAGTGCGTGTCCTGGCTGCAACCGTGGCGGCGTGAGCCCAGGCGGCTGCCCCACGTACTGGTGCTCCCACTGCAGGGATACATCCTTCACCGTAGGCTTTTCCATCTGCGAGATAACAGAAACGGAGTTAGAGAGCTGTTAGCACTTTGCTCAGAAATGAACGTGATTTCGGTTACAGCGACGTTCACAGCTTGTGTTTCTGTGTCTCCTTGCACCACAGAAAAGCAGGGTCCAGAGCGGAAGAGGATTAAAAAGGAGCCCGCCACCAGAAAGCCTGGCTTGCTTTTCGGAATGGGCCTTTCGGGGATCCGGGCAGGCTACCCGCTCTCCGAGCGCCAGCAAGTCGCTCTCCTTATGCAGATGACAGCAGAAGAGTCTGCAAACAGCCCAGGTGAGATCCGGAGGGTGGTTTTGCTTGGAGGTGTGGGCAGATGGATGTGAGCTTTGCAGCGAGAGGCTCGCGAATACCGGGGCTTCTCAGTGCCCAGCCCTGGGGGCACCGGGCGGTTCAGGGAGCTCCTCGCCGGCAGCAAAGATGAGCTGCCACCCCCGGTGTGGTGTGGGGGGACTGGTGTGCTGCTCCATGGGGTCTCCCCGCTCTCAGCACCGTAGCAGGGCAGCGGGACACCCATTTCCCCAGGGCTCTGCAGGTGACTCCAGGCGCGGGCTGCTGCTGGGGTTTGCACGTGGCTGCGACTGCCCTTCCTTCTTCCAGTATAAGGCAGTAGCAGGAGATGTCCCATGGGCCGAATCCAGGCCACCACTGAGCCTGCCCTGGCTGCTTAACTAGAGCTTTGGTTCCATGGGAGCTTCCTGTACACCTGAGCTTTGCGTTTTCCACTGGTGTTTCAGGCTAACTCAGTAAAGGAACGTTGTGAATAAAAGTTAAAAGTATTATCCCTCTCCGGGTTTTTTAATGTTTCTTCTTGTGGAGGGGATAAGACATGTAACCACTGGAACTGTAACTTGAGATGCAGAGCAGCTGGAATGTGTTTACCATGGATTTTGTATTTTAGTAATTTTTATCTGTTGCATACGTGACCCCCAGGGGTTTTAGAGGCACTGTGCTATCTGTATGCGCACATCTGCATCCTACACACAAACGTTGTGGCCTTTAGCCACATATTTTGTTGTTCTTAACACCAATCTAGCTGCTTATGTTGCTATTACTTGGCGGGGGGGGGGGAAGGCAAAAAGCTGTGTAGTCTTCAGGGCGTTCAGATGCTCTCCCAGGAAATGCGCAGTCTCCTCCCAAGGCTGTCAGACCTCACATGTACTTGGTAAAAGGCCACTTCCCTTAGGAAATGAGGTTTTAGGGTAAGGAGCTGCATTGTCTGCTCCTAAATCATGGGATTGCCTACAGTCTTTGCAAGGACTGCAGTTCTCTCCAGTAGGCTTTGGCAGTCTGCAATTAGTATCTGCAGTATACACACAGAGGCTTTCCTCTGTCTTCACGTCAACTTCAAGAGATTCAGTTGCCTCTTGGTGCCTTGTGGTGAGCGTTTTGGGGGAGAGGCGAGATGAAACGTGTTGCAAGAGCTCCCTCTAAGGGTGTAGGGCTTCCTTTGAATTGCAGTTCTTGACTCTTTCTGTCCTCCATGCAGTTGACACAACACCAAAGCATCCCTCTCAGTCTACAGTTTGTCAGAAGGGAACTCCTAACTCTGCCTCCAAAACCAAAGATAAAGTAAATAAGAGAAATGAGCGAGGAGAGACTCGGCTGCATCGAGCTGCCATCCGAGGAGATGCCCGGCGCATCAAGGAGCTCATTATCGAGGGTGCAGATGTCAATGTGAAGGACTTTGCAGGTAACCAGCCCGCTGGCAGTACTGGCAGGGCAGCCCACGGATCCGAACCTTTTCCAACCTGGTTGCATGTTCCACCTCCAAGAATGGCTCCCACCAGAGAAAGTAGTTTCTTTAAAACATGGATTTGCTACTTGTAAAGAAAGAATTAACCAAAAATAATAATTTTGCCCTTTGGGGAGAAAAAAGTCTTGCTGTCCTTTAAAAAAAAAAAAAACCCAAACGAAAACAACCTACTACAGATCTGCCAAAATAATAAATCCCGGAAAAGCATCAGTTCCCTCGTTGGAGTTTGGGAGCTAAATTACTGGGCTGTCCTGTCTGCTCTGAACGTGCTCCTGCTCGGGATGGTGATGCTAGGCTGGGCTTGATCCATAACGATCCCTGGGGCTGCCTTGGCTCCACTCTCTGAAACTGCAACTGGGACCCTCTGGTCTGTTTTCTTGTGCCCTTTCACATGGGTGCCGTCTTGGAAGTCTGGAGGGGGATTTGCAAAGGGAGGTGGGCTGTTGTAGCTCCTTTTTTTACTCAAAATGTAAGAAATTATGTGCTCAAAAATATTGAAAAGAATGGGTTTGTAAAATCACTGCTCCGGAGTTGAATGACTGATGCCTGCAGTGTTCCGGGGTTTGTTTCTAAGTACCGAACATGGGGGTGCCGCTGACGGGGAGCAGTGCAAAAGTGAAGGGCGAGGTCAGGCTCCCAGCTGCGCCAGCCGGGCACCTGAATTAGATGAAACACTGACTGTCCTGAGCCTCAGCTCAGGAGTAGCACCACCACCTCCTCCTCCTCAGCAGTGCTGCCAAGCTCCTGCTTCTGGTGGTGGGAATGGGGAAAGGAGCCTGGGTGTGGGGCTGTGGCCGCAGACGAGCCTGGGATGGGAACGGCCCCGAGTCCTGCAGCAGGAAGGCGGCCATGAGATGATGAACGGTGCTGTTCATGCACGCTCGTACCAACCATGAGGCTAAATTAGCGTGAGGCAGCCTGCCTTGCAGCACGTCCAAGAACTTGACTTTGCTCTTCGCTGTTCTCTTTGCACGATTTTAGGGCTATAAATAGATATGCATGTTCCTCCGCCTGTATGATTAATATCAGTGCTAGACTGAACTATCAGTTGTGATTAATTCTGGTCCCAGGTGCCCCTTTTTAATGCTCCAAGTGAAGGTAATGGAATGAGCTCCCATGGCGCTATCAGCAAAATACCGAAAGAGCCACGCACATTTGCTGGGAAACTTCAAAACAGTTTCTGCTTAAAAATAGTCTGTTTGAACATGATAAAATATTTCATTCTGTGTTCTTCGGAAGTTTGTTTGAGAACTAGAGCCGCTGTTACTGTGGAGACCTGCTGTTTAGTTTCTCCCCGAGCCAGGGGCCTGTTTTGCGGCGACATGACTGCTTGCTTCGGAGAGCACACAGAAAATATTTGTGAGATCTGTGTGGGGGATGTTTCAGAGTGCTATCTGCAGTTCAGAGCTCAGTCCTGATCTGGGCGGCAGTGTTTCCCCTTATGGAGGAGTTGGAAGGAGAAAGGATTTGAGACCTGACTTCCACACGGCATCAGCAATTCTCTTAATTTCCTACACAAAACTTTGCCTTTCCGTTTCCTGGGGCTGTGTCCGTTCTGGCAGATGATCTGTCTGTAGCACGTTCCATGACCAGAGGGAAAAGAGGGATTGATTCAACTACCACCTGGTTGGAGTAGCAAAGCAGAGCTGCAGGTTTCTCCCTGCTGTGCCATGGGGAGCTGGGCAAATGAGACCATCTTCTTGGCCGTCAGAGCCACAGACCCCTCGACACACCGGCACCTGCAGCGTCTGTGGATGGAGGTTACTTTTCACTGTCTCTGACTTTCTCCATGAAGGTGATGTCCATGTTCTAAGTGTCCCTTTGCTTGCAGGCTGGACGGCGTTGCACGAGGCATGCAACCGGGGTTATTACGACGTTGCAAAGCAGTTGCTTGCTGCAGGCGCCGAAGTCAACACAAAGGGGTTGGATGACGACACCCCGCTGCACGATGCAGCGAATAATGGGCACTTCAAGGTTGGCTTTTGCTGGATTTCATAGCTGTGTTTTTAATGACTTTTTTTCCTTTGTGCTTCAAGCAGCCAACTGTGCAAATACAGAGATTCTTGTTAATTTATTATTATTTGTTGCTGATAGCCATGTAGGTGGCAAGAATTTTCCTGCTCCAGTGCTGTTGAGTGTTTTACTTGTTTTTCCCCTGTGCAGGGGATAGTTCATTCTTCTTCTGGAGTCGGGGAGGGAGCATGGCTTTGTGTCTTGTTCTTCTCCCTTCTTTCCTGCCCAGGGTGGTTCCCGTTGCTGGTTTTTGTCTCCTTTCTTATTGATGACTGTTAGTACCATAAGGCGTGTCCTGAGGATAGACTGCTTGAGGACATTTCCCTTTTAGTTATGTATGAAAGTTGTACAAAAACCGTGGAGTTAAAACATCATGAACATCTTCAAGTCTCAAATTTCTGTTTTCAGGTGGTGAAATTGTTGTTACATTATGGAGGGAATCCTCATCAAAGCAACAGGAAGGGCGAGACACCTTTAAAAGTAGCTAATTCTCCCACCATGGTGAATCTGCTCCTGGGAAAGACCACATATCCCTCCAGCGAAGAAAGCTCAACAGGTGAGATTGACCTTTATGTGAACATGGGAGTGATGTTTGTGGCCTGCAGCTGTCTGTTAATACAGAGACGTTAAGAGGACAGTGAAGTTAAACTCTTGTCAGAATATCTGCACGCTGCTGCCACGGTCAGGAGTCCATCTGTAGCTGTAACCCAAATTCAGACAACATAACTACCAGCCTTTAGCTCCGGGAGCTCTAGCTGTTTGCCCTGGAAGCCTACGTTGAGATCACTTGCCTGGTGCAATCGAGATGTAGGATTGGAAGCCAATTGCAGGTAAATGGATGCCTTACCTTTAAAATGTGGGTAATATTCCAGCTCATGCATAGAGAGGAGGAGGTTTGCGTGCACGTCGTGTATTCCCGTCCCTCCCCAGTTGGAGGGCACAGCGCTCGGCTGTACCAGTGCTGACTTTTCAGGTTGTGCTCCCGAGCTGTCCCTCAGCCTGGCCCATGAGTGACACTATTGTGGCTGTGCCAGGTGGGAAATGCTGCAGGTTTTAATTAGTGCTAATTAGAGTTCCAGTCTTACGGGGAGTCTTGACCTACGCTGTGTATGAGTGTGCAGTCATAACCCTGTTAAAAAGTTCTTCTCTTGATACAGCCAGGATGTCGTTCGGAGGAATGCCCCATGCAGGTTTGAGATTGGATAGCTATTCCTTTCTAAAAGCTCTCCCAGCCTGGCATTGTGAGCTTTCAGCTGCAAACTTAGCAAAGGCTGGGTGAGGCAAAAGGGCAGCAGGGCTGTTTGCAGGGGTTCATGTCTGCAGCAGACTGATGATATTCCCTCCCCGAAACCCCTCACAGCCCTTAAGATGTTGTTCTTCTCTCTCTGCAGAGACCTCAGAAGAGGAGGATGCCCCTTCCTTCGCTCCCTCCAGCTCTGTTGATGGCAATAACACAGACTCAGAGTTTGAGAAGGGTTTGAAGCACAAGCCCAAGGCCCAGGAGCCCCCCAAAACCATCACCCCGGTGAAGGATGAGTATGAATTTGATGAGGACGATGAGCAGGACCGGGTCCCGCCAGTCGATGACAAACATTTGCTGAAAAAGGATTACAGAAAAGAGACTAAAGCAAACAGTTTCATTTCCATACCCAAAATGGAAGTGAAAACTTATACTAAAAATAACACAATTACACCAAAGAAAGCTGCCCACCGCATCCTGTCGGACAGCTCGGACGAGGAGGAGACCAGCGTTGCTGTGGGGACGGGGGAAAAGCTCCGACTTTCGACCCACTCGATATTGCCCAGCAGCAAGATTCGGGAGCCCGCCAGCACAAAGCCGCAGAAAGAGAAAAGCAAAGTAAAAAAGAAGCGGAAGAAGGAGACGAAAAGCAAAGAGGTTCGGTTTGGCAAAAAAAATGACAAATTTTGTTCCTCTGAATCAGAGAGTGAAAACGTGGAGAGTGAGGAGGATGATAGAGACTCTCTTCAGAGCTCTAGCTGTGTAAAGGACTCCAGGCTAGTGCTAAAGGAATCCTCCTTGTTTAACTCTCTGTCTGCCTCATCGACCTCTTCTCATGGGAGTTTAGCATCCCAGAAACATAATCCTAATCTTACAGAACAGCACTCCAAGCACTGGAGGACGGACAATTGGAAAACCATATCTTCTCCAGCTTGGTCAGATGTCAGTTCCTTATCGGACTCCACCAGGACGAGACTGACGAGCGAGTCAGACTACTCGTCCGAGGACTCGAGCTTAGAGTCGCTAAAGCCAGTCAGGAAGAAACCAGAGCACAAAAAGAAAAACACCCCACACAACACTGTTTCTGAGAAAAAGAATTCATTCCATAGCAATGTGGATGGAGCAATTCCAAAGCTGGACAAGGAGGGGAAGGTTGTTAAAAAGCATAAAACAAAACACAAACATAAAAACAAGGAGAAGGGGCAGTGTCCCATCAGCCAAGACATTAAAATAATCAAAACATTTTCTTTTGAGTTTGAGGACTCTAAACAAAAGCCTGAGAAAGGCTTGATAGTAGAGACAGAAAATCCAGTTGAAAACAAGTTGAAGGTGTTAAAGCATGAGCGAGAACACAGTAAGAAGGAGGAAAAGCTCCCCAAAGGTAAAGTGGAGGAGAAGGAATGGTTGTTTAAAGATGAGACTGGAAAATCCTCGAAAGAGGAGAAATCTTTAAGAAAAGTCAAAGATGGTAGTAAAGACATAAGCAAATCCTTCAGAGAAGGATTAAGTAAATCAGAAAAAGAGAAACCTGTAAAGGAGAAGTCTCCCAAAGAGGAGAAGCCGAGAATACACAAGGAGGAGAGAAAGAAGAAGTCAAAGGACAAGCAGTCAAAATCTGAAAAGAAGAATGAGCTGAAGGAGGAGAAGGTTTCTAAACTAGAGAAAGAAAAATCTTTCAAGGAAGAGAAAGAAAAGTGCAAAAAAGAAAAACTTTACAGGGATGAGTCTGGGTTTGATGAGTTTAATAACAAAAACCAATTTCCCGAAAGTGAGGACACGAAGTTCAGCCTTTCGGATGATCAACAAGAGAGGTGGTTTTCAGACTTGTCTTCTGATTCATCCTTCGATTTCAAAGGTGAAGATAGCTGGGATTCTCCAGTAACAGATTTCAGGGAGATTAAAAATGACACCGTGGCAAAACTAATCATAGAACCCATGAAAGAGGATATTAAAGACAAGAAAAAGGAAAATAAAACGAAAGAGAAGAAGGAATACAACGAGAAACGTAATGAAAAGGACACTTTCTTAAAGAAGAAAGAGAGGGACTATGTGGACAAAAGCTCCGAGAAGAAAAAGGACCAAACGGACAGACACAAAGTTACTCCTAGTTATTTGCCTGAAAAGGATAAGAAGAGGAAGGATTCTGCAGAGAGTGTCAAGGAGAGGAAGGAAAAAGATACAGGTGAAACCAACAAGGACAGAAAAGATTCCTCTGATGGCTCTAAAGATCGAAAAGATACCAAAACAAAGCAGGAGGAGCCCTATCGAGATGACTTTAAAGAATATGGCTGCGAAACATTCTTCAAGGATAAGTCTGACCCCGAATTCAGTGGTAAAACTCTGGAGAGTTGGGAAAGGCACCATTCTGGAAAGGAAAAGGAGAAGAAAGATGCTCCCGATAAAGAAAAAAAAGAAAAGGTGAAGCCAGAAAAATACAAGGAAAAATCCAAAGAAGGCGACAAGGAGAAAAATGAAAAAGTTGCTCCTGAGAAAATCCCGAAAGACAAAGAACTAGACAAGAGTTTCAAAGAGAAAAAAGAAACTAAAGAGAAGTACAAAGACCTGCACAGCAAAGACAAAGAAAGGAAGAGTTCTTTTGACCAGGTTAAAGAGAAGAAAGAGAAAAACTTCTCCACGGATCGGGAGGACTTCTCCGAGAAAAAGGATGAGAAGAAAGGCAAGGAGAAAAGCTGGTACAGCATTGCAGACATCTTCACAGATGAAAGCGAAGATGAGAGGGATGATTACAGCTTGACTGGGTTCAAAGTCAGCGACTCTGCTGGGAGCGAAATGCATCGTCTGGACAGTCTGCAGGAGAAGGATGATGGTGCAGCTGCTGAGAAGGAGCTGTACCCCGACAAGCACCGCAAGTATTCCTCCGACCGGCAACATTCAGGAGAGAAACAGAAAGATAAGGACTCCAAGGAGAAGAAAAAGGACAAAGGAACATCGGAAGGGGGAAAAGAGAAGAAGGAGAAGAGTTCCTTTGAAAAACACAAAGAGAAGAAAGATAAAGACTCTACTGAGAAGTACAAGGACAGGAAAGACAGAACGTCCATAGATTCCACTCAAGAGAAGAAAAACAAGCAGAAGCTCCCAGAGAAGGCTGAAAAGAAACATGCCAGTGATGACAAAGTGAAAAGCAAGCATAAGGAGAAGCCAGATAAAGAGCATTCCAAAGAGAAAAAATCTTCAAAAGGAGGGGAGTCAGAGAAGAGCCTGCTGGAGAAATTGGAGGAGGAGGCTCTGAATGACTATAGAGATGACTCCAATGACAAAATCAGTGAGATCTCTTCTGACAGCTTCACAGATCGAGGACAAGATCCAGGACTGACCAGCCTCTTTGAGTCTTCTAACCTTTCTCTTACTGATGCTGCTGAAGAAAAGTTTAAGGACTCTCTCCCTTTACCCTGCTTGCAGGACAAACTCAAGGAGAAGGAGAGACACAGACATTCTTCATCTTCGTCAAAGAAAAGTCACGAGAAGGAAAAAGCAAAGAAGGAGAAGACTGAGAAAAAGGAAAAAACAGAAGAATTCAAAGACTCCAGCAGCAGAAAGGATTCCACTCATTATGAAAAAGATTTCTCTGTGGATGGGGAGGCTTTTAGCACTTCCTACAACATGAAGGCAGAGCCTGATGAGGAACCAGAGAAAAGCATTGATTACTTATTTTCTGAAAAGAAAGATAAAAATGATTCTGAAAGAGAGCTGTCAAAGAAGGCGGAAAAAGAAAAGACTTACAGTTCCAGCACCATCAGCACAGTTAAAGAGAAAAAGAAGCGAGATAAACACAAGGAAAAATGGAAGGAGGAAAAGGAAAAGCACAGAGACAAACATGCAGATGGTTTCTTTAAACATCACAAAGACGAGCCAAAGTCAACGCTTAAAGACAAGGACAATCCTCAAGTTACCACCTTTAAAGATAAATCAAAGGAGGACAACCTCAAATTCGGCGAAACCAAACTGAAGGAGAAGCTGAAGGAGAACCAAGAGAAAGACAAATCGGAATCAATAAAAATAAGCAATGGGAATGAAAAAATAACCCTTTCCAAAGACAGCGGCAAGAAAGATGCCAGGCCAAGGGAGAAACTTCTGGGAGACGGTGATTTGATGATGACCAGCTTTGAGAGGATGCTGAGCCAGAAAGACCTGGAAATCGAGGAGCGTCACAAAAGGCACAAAGAGAGAATGAAGCAAATGGAGAAAATGAGGCACAGGTCCGGAGACCCCAAATTAAAGGACAAACTTAAAAGTTCGGAAGATGTGCGCAAGAGGAGTCTGGATCTGGCAACAAAGAAGCCGTTAACATTGGATACTCAACTCAAGGACAAGAAACTTAAGGAGTTGGGTCCACTGACTCCTATACTGTCATCGGAAAACAAGGCCCAGCCTGCTGTTGGCACAGACTCCAAGGACTGGATAACGGGTCCTCAGCTGAAGGAGATCCTCCCGGCGTCTCCCAGGCCGGATCAGAACCGGCCGACAGGAGTCCCGACGCCGGCATCCGTCGTCTCCTGTCCAAGCTACGAGGAGGTGATGCAGACACCCAGGACTCCTTCATGCAGCAACGAAGACTACACGGACCTGATGTTTGAGTGCGCGGACTCACAGCACTCGCTGCCCATATCCACGATGTCCATGAACGCCTGTTCTCCATCCTTCTTCGACCGATATGCGAATGTTTCCAGTGGGCTCCCCGAGAATCCAAGTCAGACCCCGACTCGTACCATACCCTCCACGAACCTTTATCGTTCCATCTCGGTTGATATCAGAAGGGCACCTGAAGAAGAATTCAGTGTTGGAGATAAATTTTTCAGACAGCAAAGTGTCCCGGCGACATCAAATTATGACTCTCCAGTGCAGCATTTAATGGAGGAGAAAGCTCCCCTTCCTTCTGTTCCTGCTGAGAAGTTCCAGTGTTTATCTCCTGGGTATTACTCACCAGATTATGGGGTTTCATCACCGAAAGTGGAAGCTTTGCACTGCACGCCAGGAGCTGTCAGCGGAGTCGCCCAGTCGCCTGAAAGTGTCTTTTCTGGTTTGCAAGCAAAATCCTCCCCTTCGCACAGAGATGAACTGCTGGCTCCTTCGGTAGAAAGTGCTCTTCCCCCCGACCTTGGCATGCCCTTGGATACCACGGAAGAGCAGCAAGCTACTGCCTCCATTATGCCACCAGAATCTACCTACCTACCACCAATTGAAGAAAACCATTTTAGTTCAGGTATGCCAGAACAAAACAACATAGACTGGGATAACCCTCCTTCCAGAAACCCTGATGCCACCATTCCTCCCAGCCTGATGGGTAACCCAGCAGAGCACTCTGTCAGCTGGTCCATGGGCTCAGAGCTTCTGATGAAATCTCCCCAAAGGTTTTCCGAGTCCCCTAAACCTCCACTCTGTTCCCTAGAGCCGATTCATCCTACATCGGTAGCCTTCATTCCCACAGATACCTCCTACCCCGTTTCTCCCATATCTTACCCTCTGTCAGTGTCTGAACCGGGGCTCGATGAAGTCAAGGAGGATGCTGAGGAAGCAGTTCCAGGAGAAATAGCGAATGCCGAAGAGCAAGCTCCGTACATGTCCCCTACTAGGTTAGACACGTTCTTCAATAACTGCAAGCCTCTTCCAGAAGAAGCACCTGAGATACCTCCAGAGCCTCCCTGTATGCCAGCAGAACCTCAGGCAGAAGTTGTTAGCACGCCAGAAAATAACTATTTGGAAAACAACAACGCCACGCCTGCAAATACAGAGGAGGCAGTAACGTGGCCTGATCCCTTCACCAATACAGAAGATGACTTGGACCTTGGCCCCTTCTCGCTGCCAGAGCTGCCGCTTCAACCTAAGGATGTTGCAGAGACAGAGATGACTGAGGCAGAAGCGGTAGAAGAAAGCCCAGCAGCAGCTTCAGAAACAAGCACTGGGATCATTAAAGCGAGCGCATCCGTAATAGCATCTGGTGAGCCGGAGGAACCACCAGCCATCCAGGCAACGGCCGTCCTGCCGATGGAGACGGAGCCACAAGCAGAGGAGCAGAAACCAGAAGTGACTGCACAAGAAGCCACCTCAGAAGCGCTGAATGTAGCTGAGGAAAAAGGAGCGGAGGACTCAGAAGCACAGATTTTCCAGCAGACCCCGTCTGAGTCTGCTCAGGCGGAGAGCAAAGAGGTGGAGGCTGCGCACGAAGACCTGTCGTCTTCTGGTGGGGTGGCAGAGAGCAGCTCCCAGTCGGGTCCCCCACCCGTGGCCACCGCCGAGGGCAGCGTTTCACAGGAGGGTGCTGCGGCACGCGGTGGGAGCCAGGTCCCTTCCTCCCAGGCAGACGCACCTCCGGGCAACGCTCAAGCAGAAATCGTTGAACCAGTACAAAAACCAGTAGCAGAAGCTCCCAAACCTCCCAAAATAGAAGAGATTCCTCAGCGGATTACCAGGAACCGGGCTCAGATGCTCGCCAACCAAAACAAGCAGAACGCCGCCTCTTCTGAGAAGGAATTTCCTCCCGTTTCTGCGCCCGCCACACGTGCCAAAGGCCGCATTACAGAGGAGGATGATTCTCAGGCTCAGCACCCGCGCAAGCGCCGGTTCCAGCGCTCCAACCAGCAGCTGCAGCAGCAGATCAACACATCCACCCAACAGACGAGGGAGATGATACAGCAAACACTGGCAGCTATCGTAGATGCTATAAAACTGGACGACATTGAACCTTATCACAGTGACAGGTCCAACCCCTACTTTGAGTACCTCCAGATCAGGAAAAAGATCGAAGAGAAGCGGAAAATCCTCTGCTATATTACTCCCCAAGCTCCGCAGTGCTACGCTGAATATGTCACCTATACAGGCTCCTACCTGTTGGATGGCAAGCCTCTAAGCAAGCTCCATATTCCAGTGGTGAGTCACCTTCTCTCTTTAAACCACATCATAAGGGACTGTCCCCTCCCTTGCTGCTACAAGCACAGTCCAGATTATCCCCTTATGCATTGTGAGCACCCTTGCAATGCCAGTGGCAGCCCGGCCGTGGCTTTAGCCAGCTTTTAGAACATGCTCATGATGACGAATCTAAGTCTTGGTAAGTGGATGGCTGCATGATAAATGCATCCTCTGAGATGCTGTATTTTTGCAGAGAAGACCTTGGGCTGTGCTTAGGAACCTGAGATTTGTTCAGGCTTTAGAGCAAGTTTGTATGAATTCATGGGATTTGAGGCTGGAAGGCAAAACTGCTTTGTACAAGCAGTATAGTAATTGGATAATGAACCTGGAAGACCATAGGAAAAAGATGGTTCTTAACTCCTGCCTTCATTTTCCCAAGCATTGATATTTGACTTGCCGATAGCACACGCACTCCTTGGCAGTGGGATCTGCATTTCACTGCTGTGCTGCATGAGTGGACTTGCTAATACAGATGCATCAATAAACTTAATGCTGCAGGCAGTAAATCCGGGATCCAGCCTGGAGGAGGAGGGTCGATACGACTGGCCACGTCAGGCTTCGTTCCCTGCTGCAGGCAGGGTGACATACCCTGGTCTGCGGGTATTTCTGTCGCAGCGTAGTCCATGCATGAGTTACTGTTTGCGTGAGTTAATACAAGCTTTGCCTGCCCCAGCACCACAGTGGTTGTAGCATGTGTTCACATCTGCTTGTTCCTTCCTTGACTAACCCGGAGCCGCCTGCTCCTCTGTTCTGCAGCTTGGGCTGTGCTCGAGGAGCACCTTGCTCCCCAGGAAAGCGCAGGACAGATGAGGACACAGGCACCCTTCCTGGTGCGCAGACTGGCCTGCTCACGGCGGTATTTCTCCAACAGTATCATCCCCCTTGTCAGACGCGCTCAGGCCCCTTTGCAAACTGCCCTTGCAGCCTGTGGGCTGATTTAGGCTCTGGTTCTGCAGGCTGAGCTTGTCTCTCGGCACTGAACATCTCTTGCCCCGTTGTCTCACCCGTTGCTGTGGTCTGAGCACTGGCAGGACGTTGTCCTTTGCCTCCTGAGGAAATAGCAGATTTCTTCCTCCAGCGAGCTCCGTACAGCACCCCGCAGTGTGGCACCGACTCCCTCTCCGAGCCCCGGGCCGAGGTGCATTTCAGCTATGTGGCCATGCCTCAGGCAGGGCCCTGCGTGGTGGGGGAGCAGGAGGCCCCCGCAGGCTGCGCACCCACAGTGTTGTTGGCTCTAACCCTCTGCCCTCGTGTGCCCACAGATTGCCCCACCGCCGTCACTCGCGGAGCCTCTGAAGGAGCTCTTCAAGCAGCAGGAAGCCGTCCGGGGGAAGCTGCGGCTCCAGCACAGCATAGAGCGGGTAAGGGAGCACTCTGGGGAAAGTCCTGCTGGGGGAGAGGTCCCGAATTTCCTCTGCTGGGGAGACTGAGGCTGCCACGCTCACTGCTTCGTTTGCTTTTCCTCAGGAGAAGCTCATCGTCTCCTGTGAGCAGGAGATTTTGAGAGTTCATTGTCGGGCAGCAAGGACTATTGCCAACCAGGCTGTGCCCTTCAGTGCCTGCACCATGCTGCTGGACTCCGAGGTCTATAATATGCCTCTAGAAAATCAGGTCAGTGCCTGTCTTGGTGGTGAAGAAGTGTCTCAGAGGTGCTGTGCAAGACCCCGAGGGAGACGGTGCTTTTCTGGACAGAGGGAGGGAGGGAGGGATGTAGGCAGGAGTTACTAATGCTCTCCCTGCTCAGGTGCCTGTCACCCACCGTGGCACGCAGATGCAGGACATACTGCAGGAGCCCTCCTCAGCACGTCCCCAGGTTGCCTAATCTGACTCCGTTTCTAGTGTTGCACATTCTGGGATACCCCACATGTGTGCTGGGAAAGGAAATGCATCCGGGAACACGGGGATACAGGGAGCATCGTGTCTCTTTAGGAGCAGAGATGACTCACATTTATCAGTGAGTCTCAGGATCCTCTGCATTTCTTCTTGATCAGGATCATCTGCACACTTGAAAGGTTTATTTTACTACACTCTGGGATATCTTTTCCTGTTGAAGGAAGGGGAGAGAGCCATTTAATTGATTTGTGTCTGAATAGTGGCTTTGAAAGAGACAGACTCTGTCTCACAGCCCACAAAAAATGGTCATTTCTTCCTTCGATTTCACGTCATTCTGTGCTGGAGAAAAGGGGAATTGTGTCCGGTTTCCGCAGCTGGTGGCCGTGCGTCTGTGCTGGTCCTGAGCCATCCCACCAGCACCCTCTGCAGCCTGCGCCCTGCAGCTGCCACCAGCCCGGCTGCTCTGGGAAGCATGCTGCTGCATTGCGGGAGGGATCCTGTGCAGAAGATGGGATCCTGGAATTTATTAAGGACCTGGTGTATTGATCCAGGAGCCTTGATTTATCCCTCAGCATTTCCCAGCCAAGTGTCTGTGCTTCTACAGCGAAGACGTCATGATCTTGGGCCTGAACTGAAGGAGACAGAGAGGTGTGGGTGCTGTGACAGGCTGGCATGGCTGCTGCAGATTCTCTGCAAAGCAAGCAAAAATGGGGAGTGCGTGCACGCGTGCATCTCTCTCTGAGGCTGAAGCCCCTGGCAAAGGGCTGCAAGAGCAGTGGGGAGCAGCGTGCTGTTTTCCCTCCTTACAGGCACCTTTCTTGTTTCTGATGAGTGTGTGCCCTGAGAGGGGTTTGAATATGGCCTGTTGGACCTGTGACTGCTTAAAGTAAAAAAACAACAACAACAACAAAATCTACTGTGTAATCCTCTTTTGCTGTCTTTTGCGTAGGGAGACGAAAACAAATCGGTCAGAGACCGCTTCAACGCGCGACAGTTCATTTCCTGGTTGCAAGACGTGGATGACAAGTATGATCGAATGAAGGTGAGAGGCGCGGGAGCCCCGGTGCTCCGGCTGCCACCACGGCACGTAGGCAGCAGCAGATCCTGCTGCTCTGCCTGCTGCCGGGAGGGTTTCCCCAAGAGGGGTCCCGGCTGTTGCTGTAGCCTGGAAGCTGCCTTTGCGGTTCCCAAAATATCTGGTGGGAGCAGATGTCCCGAGGTAGTCTGTGCAGCGTTACGTGATGGGGGACGCTTCTGTGCATGGCACGGCGGAGAGGTGGGAGCCTCTGCGGGGACTACGGGAGCGCAGTTGCCTCTGCTGGTTCCAAAAAGGGGGAAGGGAGACACGTTCAGCTTCGGGTTGTCTGGCTGGCTGTAACTCTGCTTTGCGCCATATGGTCTGGAGCTTTCTCGGTCAGTTAAACCCTCGGGGCCTGCTCTTTGCCAGCAACACATGCTGCAGCAAGCTCAAAACCTATGGCAGACTTCAAGGTGGCAGGAGCCCATGCAATGATTTTCCAGAGTGCTGCGCAGAGCTCTGGGTGGCAAACTGGCACGGTAGGGAGCAGGGACGATGGCGCTTTCAGCTGGTGACACGGAGTTGGCAGCTTCAACAAAGGGAGCAGGACCCTGCTCTCGGGCAGCCGAGGGCCACTGTGGGGGCCAATGGGGACTGTCTGCCGAGGCTGTCGCCAGCGGGGTCAGTGCTCTTGAGTGCTTATGAGCCTTTAAAAGCTGCCCCACGAGGCCCTTTTGGCTTTGCCCCTGCTCCTGCTGGAATCGGGCTCAGCAGACGTCCCAAGTCCACGTTTCTTCCTGCAAGGATGTGTGTGGCATCCCTCGCTCTGTTCACTGCTCTGCCCGCTGCGACGGCTGCAGGTCCCCTGCCTTGGCGAGGTGGGACGGGCGGCAGGAGCTGTTCCTGCCCTCTCCCGCTCACCCCTCATCTCTGCTTGTTTTTATTTCCCCCAATCCAGACGTGCCTGCTCATGCGACAGCAACACGAAGCTGCCGCCTTGAACGCGGTGCAAAGGATGGAGTGGCAGCTGAAAGTGCAGGAGTTGGACCCCGCGGGGCACAAATCCCTCTGCGTGAACGAGGTGCCCTCGTTCTATGTGCCAATGGTCGACGTGAACGATGACTTTGTGCTCTTGCCGGCATGACAGTTCAAAACCAGGAGACATCACTGAAAACTGGCAAGGACGGGAGCCCTCCGAGGTCGGGCGGTCGAGCTCACATTCACCCTTACCGCTTGCTGATGAATCCCTGGTCAGAGGAGGAGGAAGCAGCTATCGGCAGAAAACAAAACAATAAGAAAAATAATTGCACTTTCTTCACAGCGCGTCCCTCGCTTCCGGACTGACGGCAGCTCCGCCGGGCAGCGGGCCGGGGCGCATCTCCTTTCCAACCGGCTGCTGCGGCAGGGAGGCAGCCGGTCTGCGCGGGCAGCGAGCACTCACCGGCCAAGAGACTGGCAGAGGCATGGAGGGAGGAGGCCAAGGACACCATTTGTGTGTTGCAAAAGCTGCTGAGCGGGGCCAGCAACCACGTGATTCATGTACTTGTGAACACCGTGATTTCCAGCGCTCTGTTTTCCACCGGTCGCGGATCTCCTCTCGGAGAAGCTGCAGTAGGAAACCATGGGGGGAGGGGGGGGTGTTTGAGTTTCTCGTTCCATCCTGGGTATGTCTAAAAAAAAAAAAAAAGAAAAAACAAAAAAAAAACAAAACAAAAAAATCACAAACAAAAACAATTAGAAACAAAAAGACAGCGTCCAACTTGGGCAGACACGGCTCTGAAGGTGTGGACGGCTCCGGGCTGCGGAGGTGGGGTGCGCCCGCGGCGCCCCGCAGCAGCCGCTCGCCACCGTTTCGGGAGAGCAGAGGAGCTGCCTGCGCACCGTGTGCCGGGGCGGCACGGCCAGCGGCGGGCGGGGAAGTGGTGACGCAGAGAAAGGACTTTGCCAACTGTGTTTTTAATGGAGTAAAATCCATGTGGTTTATATATTTTTTCCTTTAATCTTGGGCATTTCGTTTCTCTTTCTGAGAACATAACTTGAAAACACTACAGAGCCAATACTCATATAAAGAAAAATTGTATCCCATAAATGCTGTACAGTTTTTATATACATTAACAATGTACTTTTGCTGCCTTCTAGATAATTTATTTTGCAACACATTACTGCACAGTTGTAAATAACTTATGTACTGTAACATCACTTTCAGTTATGTGTAAAGAAATAAATAAATTAATTAAAATTATTTTTGTATGTATAATTCACCCTAGGCAGCACTTTCCCTGTGAAGGAAAAAATGAGGGCCAGGACATTGTGCAGTGTTACTTGGAAGCCTGTCTGACGCACTCAGGTACGCACGGGGAGTCGGACCCACGGTCCGTACTGCAGGGATCTCTGGATGCTGACCTGATTTTTAACACCACGTTTTTCTCCTCTTTCCCCTGCCCCTTTGCGTGGAGTTGGAAACCCAGCGGTGCTGACCCTGCAGCTGTGCCAACCCTGCAGCCGGTTGGGGGGGGGGACCGTGGGGAGAGGGGAACCCCCCCATGCCAACGGGGGGCACGGAGTGACATGAAGAACAATGTTTGGGCTCGGGCTGGTGAGTTTGATGGACCCCATAGGGGCCATGAATCGAGGAGCTGATGTTTTGGGGCTGCAGAGTTTGGACAAGGACGGGTGGAGCCCAGCGCTGCGCTGGGGTTGCAGGTCGTCGTGCTGGGGCCTCAGTACTCGGTGCTTTCTGGACCAAGTGGCTGGTCGCTGGTAGGGCAGGCAGGGAAATGGCTTCTCGGCAGCTGGGACGGCGCTGCTGGGGTGAGCTGGAGCCCAGGAGCCTGCGGCAGGACTTGCGGCCAGCGGTGCTTCGTGCTGGCGTCCTGCCACCCCATGTCCCTTCGGACAGCCACCTCCTTTCTCTCCTTTCCTTCTTTTTAATACTGAACCTCAGAAATCGGTCCAGGGGATCACTGCTTCCCCGTGGGCTGAATTCACCCTCGCTCGTGGGGCTGGTGAGGACGGTGCCGCACGGCACACGGTGCTCCCAGCTACGCCAGTCCCGACGCCAGCTCCGTGCGTGCTGCGTGTGCGCTCTCCTGTTTGCGAGCCCCAGCCTGGCTCAAATCGTTTTTCTGGGCTGTAAAACCCAGATGGAGTCAGCAGGGCGCTGCTGCCAGCCCAGTGGGGCTCAGCAGCGGCTGGTCCTTGCAGAGGATCGAGGCAAGCGCTCCGCTGGGACCAGTCCTGCTGTTCACACCCACGCGGAGACCAGAGAAGTCTGTAATCCCACACAAAGATCGTGCTTGGGGCTGGCAAGAGGAGTTGCACCACGCTGTGCTCAGCCCCCAGCGTGCCCCTCTCCTCTCTGGCCTGGGAGAAATGGGGGGAGGCTTCGCCTCCTAGCTGGGGACGCACACGGCATGGGTTTGGGGCTGGGGATGCACGCGGCATGGGTTCGGGGGTCTCTGCCGGGGCTGCTCCGTGGTGGGAAGGAGCCACCGGTTTGGTGATGCCCGACTTGGTTTTGGGTTGGGTGCCAGCTCTTTGTCCTGCCGCTGCGTGCCGGCACCGCGGCCTCTTCTGCAGGGGGATGGCGTTGGACGTGCAGCTCTCGTCGGAGCCGTAACCCAGCTCGGGCTTATTGAAGTTGGCAAAGTCGATCCTCGAGCACAAGCTCGCAGGGATGTGGGTGGAGAGAGATTCAAGTGCCTCTCCCGAGACCTCTGTGCCTTCCTTGCACCCGCTGCCCGACCTTTCCCTGCTGGCCCAGCTGGGGCCAGGGGCTGCTCCCCATGGATGCTCGCTGTCGGTGCCTGGTTTTCCTTGCATTTTCTGCTTGGTTTTGCTGGGTGCACGTGCTGGTTGAATGTCTCAGCTGCTGCTTTTGGAAGCGGAGACGTTATAAATGTGATTTGGCTCCTCTTCCTCTGCTGGTGCTGCTTGGCTGGGGGGACCAGAGGGGACTTGCTGAATTCATGACTGCTTTTCAGCCCCATTCACCTCTTTTGGCGGCGCGGGCTCTTGCTCGGCCCAGGCGGCCCCGCACGTGCGATGCTCCGCAGCCGAGGTGGAGCGCAGGCAGCAGCGCAGGCTCACGCTGCCGGCATCTGGGCAGCCGCGCGGGTCCCCTGCAGAAGAGCACCCACCACGCTGGGACACCTCCGCAGCCGGCCCCCCCCCTCGCTGCCACCACCTTTGCAGACGGTTGAGGAATTTTCCACGATCCTCACGCCAGGGACCTCAAGGGTTTCACTCTGCAGCGTCGCAGCGGCTGTGTAAGAGCCGAGGTGGCGGAGGGGGGGTGGTCCTGCCGTCCCCTGCCCGACCCCCAGCTCCTGCCTCGGTTCCGCGGGCCCGTTGCCAGACCAGCAGCCGCAGCGGTGACCGGCGCTCACTGCCAGCAGAGCAGGACGGGCAGTTTGTCGCAGCGGCCGTGCCCTGGCTGCAGTCCGGGTGGATTTTTTCCCCCTCCCATCCTTGCCAGGGGTCAGGGTGGGCGACCAGTGCAAGAGCCAGGGCTGGGGGGGCTGCTTCTGCTTCAGGGGCTTCATGTGACAACACGAGAAAGCAGCCACAAGTAACACTTATTTTTTAACTCATTTCCATCCCTGCTCTTTCTTTTGTTAAATAACCATAAATGAATCATCATAAGCACAGAGAGACTTTTCATCAGCCGGGTAAAGCAAGAAAAGTCCCGTACTCTGTCCTGACCTCGGTGCTGGGAGGTTCAGGAGTCTCCGGGGGCAAGTTTTCCTCCTGACGCTGCTCCTCCCGGCCACGGATGTAGGTGCAGATACTTCCCAGGTCCCACCTTTCTCTCCTTGGCACTGGTCAGACTGGTGGTGCCGATGTTGGGTTTTTTTGTGGCGTCGTTCCTGCGTACGTGGCGCTGGGCAGCGAGGGTCCTGCTCGGCTGCGGCACCCTCGGCCTTTCGGCTGTATGGCTTCCCGCGGCGGGAGGTTAAAAAGCGAATGCGGATGGGATTTTGCAGATGGGAGGTTTCTACCGTTGCGTGGGCAGAGCCGAGCGCCCCAGCGATGCTGTTGTCCCTCAGAGAGAACGTTTGTAAATAAATTTTAAAAAGAAGGAGAAAAAAACCCTAAAACTTTTTTGCAACTCAGCTGCTTCGTTGGCTCTTCCCAGGGGCTCGCTGCAGTGCTGGGTGCAAGCGGGGGGCTCTGACCAGTTCCTTTCGGGGGGGGGGGGCAGACCCCACTGGCCCCCTTTGAGGTTGAGGAGGGACCTGGATGCATTTGTGGGTCACGGCCAGGCCCCAGCACCCCCAACTACACCCCAAGACCCCCAGCTGGGGGGGTCCCTCAGTGCCAAGAGGGTGCCTTAGCCTGGAGCACCGTGGAGCGGGGAGGCAAACTGGGCTTGGGGAAGGCTGAACTGGGCTGTGGGGGATGAGCCAGGCTTGGGGGTGAACTGGACTGGGGGGGAGGCGCA
>JAVJGG010000088.1:41684076-41697633 GCA_035590195.1 Aviceda cuculoides | reverse complement strand
GGGTACAGCAGCGGGGACCACCCTCCGGCTGGGTGTCCCGGGGGTGCCAGCTGCGGCAGGGCTGGCCGAGCCGCCAGCCCGCCCCCCCCGCCCTCCCCGGGCAGGGCGGAGGGGGGGCCGGGGATCTTCCTCATCCTCCCGGGAAAGCAAGCCCTGGGCCTGGCAAGGGAACGTGCAGCCTTTCGGTGACACTGGTGGCATCACCACGTCCCTGCCGTGGGCACCCCTGCCCGGCCAGCACCGCTCCCCTTCTTGGCAATAAGCGCCCTTGGTGCCATCCTGCATGCGTCCCATGCGTGGGACACTGACGCGTGGGGGGGGGGAGTAGGGCACGAGGCGTGGGAAAAGGGACCCGGGACGCAGGACCCGGGACGCAGGACCCGGGACGCAGGACGTCTTCTGTCCGTGCCCAGAAGCTGAGCGGAGGTGGCAGAGCTGTCGGTGTCCCCAGGGACGTGGAGCCACGACACGATCGGGTGAGCGTCGGGCACCGGTGACCCGTGGGGCAGCTGGGCCCCAGTGTGGGCAGCGGCGCTCACTTGCCCGTCCGTCTGTCCGATCCCATCCGTCCGCCCCGCTCACCCTGTCACCCTGCATCAACGTCAGGGCGAGGAGCTGCCCGGGCGGTGCTGGCCGGGGGTCCTGGCGGCTGCCCCTGACCCTAACGCGCCGTGGCAGCGGGGCGGCCGAGCAGATGTTCCCTGCCACCGGCACCACGGCGTGGGGGGCGCGGGGGGGTGACAGACATGACAGGCTCTGACAAGGCGCCAGTCCCAGCTCGTGGTGCCGGTGCTGCCGGCCACGGGAGCTGCCTGGTGCCCGTGGCACGGCTCTGGCTGCGGCACGGCAGCAGGACCCCCACCCCCCCCGGCTTCTGGCCCTGCACCGCCACCCCCTGCCCCTCTCCCCCTGCAAACGGGGGCTCCCACTGGGGTGCAGGGATGTGGGGTCCCACAGATTCTGGGTCCAAAGAGTGCCAGCCCAGGCCTACAACCCCCCGCCTCGCCGTGCCGGCTCGGAGAAGGGGTCACCTTATTTTAGAGGGGTCGGGTCCCCCCCTCCCAGCTGACACCCTCTGATCTCCCCGGGCCGGTGCGAGAGCTGCAGGTGTTGTGCCCCCACCGTGGGTGCTGGGACCAGTCATGTCCCTAATGAGGGTGCAGTGGGAGCAGTCGTGGCCCCAGTGCAGGCACTGGGGGGTCTGGGCAGTGCCTCGTCCCCACCATGCCCAGTGATGGGGAGAGCGAGCAGCCGGGAGCGCAGAGCCCAGCAGCGAGGTGCCAAATGCCGGCACAGCAGCCATAAAGCCACTGGAGCTTCGGTTTTTATATGGCAATAAAAGATAATGTCAGCCATAAAGCACGAGAGCAGGTCCCGGCGCGCCGAGCCGCCCACCGAGCCCGGGACAGGGGCGAGATGCTGGGAGCAACTGGGGAGGGGGGGCAGGGAGATGTGGGCAGCCCCCAGCTCCCTGGGGACACCCCAGCAAGGCGATACCTTGCTCGGGGCGAGAAGGTCCCTGGGTGGGCTGCGGGCAGGGGGACGCTGCAGGCAGGTGGGAGATGCTGCGGGACGGGGGCATTGGCGCTGGGGCCGGCGTTACGGCCGCCGCATTAAAGATGCTACTTTGGGTTGTTGTTGTTGTTTTAATGGTTTTATTGCGCGATGCTGGGGACGGGCCTGGCAGGCCTTAATGAAGGAGATTGATGGCTTAATAGCCTGTAGCCATTACGGGGTAATTGAATGGTTGTGTACATATGATCAGACCGTCAATGCAGACGTGGCTTGCAAGTGAAGCGCCTGGAGCTGTGGGGGGGGGTGCACACAGCCCCCCCCCTCCCTGCACCTCTGGTGGATGCAGCGTGGGAGGAGCAGAGCCCATGGCCTTACGGACATCCCTCCATTCCTGAGGTCCAGGCTGTGTTGGTGGCCAGGGCTGCATCCAGTGGTAAGGGGATGGAGCAGGTCTCCAGGTTCACCCAGTGACGCTGGGTCACCAAAACCCATCTTCAGCCGGCTCAGCTCCCAGCCTGGGCTCTGGAGCACGTAACCAGGTGCTTTAATGAGGCTTTTAATTAACAGGTCCCATCTATAGGGATGAATAGCAGTGGCGGAGCAGAGGCGGGAGGCGTGGGGGTCCAGCATGGATGGCAGCCCCAAGCCGCGGGCTGCAGCCACGGCCACCGGCACCCCAAGGCTGCGCCGCTGACCACCCTCCCTGCGAAAGCCACCACTGAGGAGAAAAGCCGGCAGAGTCACAGCCGGGTCCCTGTGCTGAGGTGCGAGTCAAACTACTCATTTTCGTGTGTGACAACCAGGTGTTTTACAGTATTTGCTACCTGTGATCATCCATCAAAGCGATCGATAGCGTTCCTGCAGAGTTTTATTAATGATCTTGTCACCGGGCTGGTGCTGGGTGCCTGAGGTTGTCGAGAATGATAGATCATTAAGAGCTTTTGCTGCTATTTATTCTCCAGTGACCTTGTCTCTCTCCATTGTTGCTTGCTTAAGAGTTATGAATGTGAGACATGATAATTTGATATTGATCTATTTGGTAAGTTAAAAAATTTACTGCATCGTTGATGTTTTAACAAAGGATCCGCTTGGTCCCTCCCGCAGACCGGTGAGAGCCACCGGTGCTCGGCTCGGGTGCCGTGCCAGTGCATCGGTGTGCCGGAGCACTGTGCCCGCCGGGCGCGGGATGGTGAGGGACGGCTGCGTGAGCTCTGTGTGTCCCTGGGGAGCCCCGTCCCAACACCTTCTGAGCGTGAAGTACCGAAATCCGGGCGCTGGCACTGCCGTGGGCAGAGCGCAGGGATGGACAGAGCGGGTGCATGGCTGGACCTGTCCGGGCGGGGAGGGTGAGGTGGGATGGAGGGGCTGCAGCGGAGCAAGCCTGTCCCCATCCAGACCCCCTTCCCCTCTTTCCCATCCCCTCTCTTGTCCCAGTCCCATCCCTGCTCCCTCTGCCCAGTGCCACGTGTCTGCCAGCTGTCCCCTCTGTGTCCTCTCCACCTTCACTAATTGTGCCCCCAAATGTTTGGGGCTCCACTGACCCTAACCAAGGTATTCGATGTAATTACTTGTGCTCCTGATTCCTCTTGCCCTCCCTGGTGCTCCCAGGGTCCCATCGGCTGGCAGGGAAATCTGGGGCTCCCTGTCACCTCCTTGGCACCGGGCAGGGCCGGTCCAGCATCCCGCTGTCTCCCCAGTGCACTGTCCCCGCAATGGGATGGACCTCACTGGTCAGGGAGCTGCAGGGCACGACCGCCATCCTCCCCCGCAGCGTTAGCCACCTCCATCGCCCACTGCTGCGTGGCTGGCAGCTCACACACCAAGTCAAACAGGGACAAAAATCCCTTTATAAAGGTAGCGTTTATCAATACCACGTGTCCTCCAGGAAATCGATGACCTTCAGACGCGGGCACCGGTGTCAGCGCGCGTGCACACACACACACACACACACGCACGCACGGGCACAGGCGTGCACACGCGGGATAATTCACGCTGCAGCTGCTCCCCGGTGCCCCCAACACCCCGCTCGGCTCTCCCCCACCCCACACCAGACCCTGTGCCCCTGAGTCCGTGGGAAAGGGCAGAGAGGATGCAAAATTACCAGGCATCCCCGCAGCTGGCTGAAGACAGGAGTTTAATCTACAGAGTAATTTCAGCTGGCGATGAGTTGCACGTGGCCTGAGGCAGAGCTATAATGGGAACGAGCACCCAGAGAGGCAGATGAAGGTAAAGCAAGGCAACCGGGCTGCCCGGCCAGCCCTTTCCACCCGAGCAGAGTGGCTCCGGTGGATTGGCATCATGGGGCCGAGAGCCACCAAGGACTGGTGGGGCTTGTCTGCCCCCGAGCAGCAGCTGCTGCTGGGACCAGCTCGGGGTGGATGCGGAGGTGTTTGTGGTGTCTGCTTTTCACCCGCCTCCCACCACCTACATGGGGGCTAAAGAGAGCAACTTTGGCTAGCATGTGCCTGCTGCCAGCACTGGCCTGGTGGGCAGTCCTGGCCCGGGACCCTCCAGCTTTCACCCCACGCTTTGCTTTGAGACCCAGGGTTGCCCTGAGCCTCCTGCGAATGGCTCCTGCACAAGGAAGGTGGCCCTGCAGCTCCAGCTCAGTTCAGCCAAAGAGGAGACCACACCAGATAAATCCAGCTTTTTTTTTGGACTTTATTCATGGACCAGACTGCAGTGAGCTCAGACTTGCCACTGCTGATCGCCGCTGGTACCTCATCAGTGCTGTTGCAAAGGGAGAAGGGATGCGGTGGAGGACCAAACACGCTCCGGGTTCCCCAGTCCCGGCCTGAAGCCGCGCTCTAGGCTGAGTAAAAGCGCTGCAGAAGCTCCTTCTTGTTGACTTTTCCCATCTGATTGCGCGGGATCTCCTCCACCACGATCAGCTCTGTTGGGATGGTGTACGGTGCCATGGTCTCCCTGCATCCCAGAAGCACAGTCCGTTACGGCTCACAGACCAGCGCTTCCAGCCCCTCCATCCCACAGAGCCCATCATGAGACCTCACTAACGTCACCAGACCTGGGGGGGAATTTGCTCCGGGACCCTGTGTCCCACAGCCTGCTGTGGGGGTACAACTGAACCCCCCCAGCCGTGTCTCTCCAGGCAGCCGGGCTTTGGTTGGAAGCGAGCGGCGTTGGCCGAATGTTGACTATGCCCTGGCTCTCTCCGAAGGGCTCAACGCAGACACTGGGAGAGCCGCGGGGCTGAGTGGTCGCACCGTTCACCGGTCACGCATTTCTGTGCTGCAGAAGAGGAGGGGGCCGGAGAGCAGCCCCTCTGCAGGCTGAGCTGTCCTGGAAGCACCCACAGCCCGAAGAGCCCTGAGCAGCCCAACCTGCCCCCCCCCCCCCCCCATGCCCCAGGAGCCCATTTAGGCTCAGCCTTGGACCCCAGCCCCCTCCTGAGCCTGCCTCGAGCCCTGTCCTTGCCCCTCTCTCCTGGGAGGAATTTGGCCCCACACCACAGCCCCTCTCCGGCCCTGTTTTGCTCCTGCCTCTGCTCCCTGGTTGCACCCTGGACCCGGCTCGTCACTGCTGTGTTTTGGGCTAGAGATGGGAGGGGGCAAACAGCACAGCAGCATGATGGATGCTGGACCCCACCGGTCCACGGGGGCTCTTCCTGCTGCGGGAGGGAGTCTGAGCACCGAGCATCGTCCCCGTGCCCTTTGCAGAGCGCGGAGGGGGGGTCTCTCCTGCCTTCTGCTGCCTGTGTGTCACCAACCTGGGGCTGTGCCCAGCTCCGGCAGCGTCCTGGCACTGATTCTAATGTGAGATGCCAAGTCTGCTGAGCCCTTCAACCATCCCCTGGCCCTCCTCCTCCTCCCCCTCCCCACCCGCCACCAGCACCCCCTGCCATATGGATGCCTCTAACTCGGGATGGCGCCTGTCGCCGGGAAGCACGATTGGAGGCGAAAAAGCAAAATGAATCACTCTGAAGAGGGACATGTGTCTCCTGCCAGGGAGTGCGAGAAAAAGGGCCAAACGAATGTAAGTGACATAAAAAATAAAGGGGAGAGACAGGGTGAGAGGGAGAGGCAGGCGAGGGGGGGAGTCGGAGCGATGCCCAGAGCAAGTGCTGGGCAAGGGAGCAGCAGCCCCGGAGGAGCCCGGGTGGGCGGCTGGCCCCTCTGACCCACCGGGGGCTTTTGTTTCAAGGGCTCCTGCCCTTGCTCTGCGCGGGCAGATCAGCCCCGTGTCCGCCCACAGAGCTGGGGATGGCGATGGGAAGAGACATGCAGGGAGAAGGGGGAACACTCTGGGAGGGGGGCAGGCAGGGGAGCATGTGGGGGGGGCCGAGCGCAGCCCCCCGCCCTGCGACGGGGACCCGAGAGCAACAGCCGGGTGACCCACAAAGTGCAGGGAACGAAGGGATCTGCCGGGGTCACCAACATCCCTGCCAGGAGGCTTAGGGACGAGCAGCCGTCACGCCGCACGGTGAAGGTCTCCCTTCCCGCTCTCCATCGCTCCTGCCCCGTGCTGAGGCCAGGGAGGGTCCTGGGTGGAGAAGCCCAGAGCACCAGACCCCGTACCGACCAGGACAGGCTGAGCCTGGCCGAGAAGGGGCATCTCAGCTTGCGAGAGAGGACACCGGTAAAATCAAGCAAAAGCTGCTGGTGGCCGTGGAGCTGCCCTGGGAGGAGCAGGAGTCCCAGATGACCAGCAGCCGGAGGGTTAATGTGTGTGCACGGTGCAGAGGTGGCAGCAGGAGGGACCCCTGGCAGGGTCTTGGCCCCTCTGCCCCAGCAGCTGCCCCTGTGGGTTTGGTTTCTTTGCTTCTCTTCCCCCACTATGTAACTGTTTAATCAGAGCAGCAGCCGGCCAGCTAGCATCTTCCTTGCGTTTGCTAAATCGTGGGTCCCCCAACTGTGATTTTTGCAAATCCAGGGGAAATCTTTAATTGGCTGCTGCGCAGCCCCTGATGAAACAAGTGCTCCTGCCGCTTACAAAATAGCGCCAGCCTCGCCAAAAATATCCACAGCCTGAAGGAGGGAGTTGCCAAGAAAAGAAAGAATCTGCTATTAAATATTTTACTAGTGGAATATTAGCGATAAACCCAGCGATTCTGCTTCCTGGCTCTTGCCTGCTTACACTCCCATGGCTGATGCCCGAAACCTCGGCCACTCTCTGACCGATCTGAATGAGGAGGTGCAGGTTTTCATGCCGAAACCCTGCAGGATGGCAGGCAGCTGCTTTGTGCCGTGCTCATTGGTACTGCGATGATGCCAAGCAAGGTCCGTGAGCTCTGGTGTCTCCCCCCCTCTCTCCAAACCCCATGGGAGAGGTCTCTGGGATTAACTGGGGACTGGGCTGGGCCAGCTTCCAGCAGGTAGGAAGGCAAGCAAGGAGGGATTGCAGCAGCACCAGGGAAAAGCTGAGCAAATATTCTTGCTACTGAGAAAACACGAAGCTTCCCCTGCTCCGGTGCTTGCTCTGTGCTTTCTGCCGGCGGCTGGGCTGCGGGGCAGGAGCCGCTTGGCCGCACCGTGCAGGTCGTTTATCAAAGGCACTTTTGGGGCGAGAGGCCCATTTATTTCCGTTGTCTCGCGTGCTCGGTGACCTCCTGTTTGGAGCTGTGGTCTTTTCTCCGTCCCCAGAGCCTGAGGTGCTATGTTGCTGCCAGCCACCCCTCCCCTGACATGTCCCTAAGGAGGATGCCGCAGGCTTTGAGCCTGCTTTCCCTGTGCCGAGCCGCTCACCGCGCACTGCCCCGTGGCATCTTACCTGGCCCACTCCTTCAGATCCTTCACGGAGAGCATCTTACCCTTGCGCAGCTGCACAACAGCACTGACCCGCTGGCCCCAGACCATGTCCGGAGGCCCGATCACAGCTACATCTGCAGAGAGAGCAGAGGACCCTGCCTGAAGGAACCTGAGCGATTTCTGGGGTCGGGGTGGGGTAGAAGAGGGGCTCAGCACCGCCGGTAGGTGCCAGCAGCAGCGGTGGGCAGGGAAGAGCCGCGCGGGGAGGAGGATGCCGTGGGATTGTGGTACAGGAAAACACCAGGACTTTTGTGCCGACACTATTTCCAAGAACAGAACTTTTCACCAAGGAAAAGGCAGGAAGTCCCATGGTTTGAGCAATTTAGAGTCCACATGGAGGAATATGATGTACGGAGCGGTGTGGAGTCGGGGGCACCGCTTCCATCCCCTCGTACAGGGTCATGCACAAGGGCAGGATGGATTTAATTATAGTCTTATTTCCAAAATCAGACGAGAGCTGCTGCTGACTTGGCACCCCGCCACAGGCTTCACAGCTTCAGCCCCAGGAGGCAAGTAACAGCGGGCTTTAAATGCAGCCTGCTTTTTACTCGGACCCAGCCTCACTAATGGGAAGGCTGGGAAAGAGCCTCCAGGCAAGAGCCCTCGGGCGGCCTCCCGTCTGCGCCCTCCGAGCCACGGCTGCCGCTCGAGCCAGGCTCCCGCGCGCCGTCCCTTCTCGGCAGGGCACGGGGACCAGGGAAGAGCGGCGTACCTGCGATGTGCGGGTGGGCGAGCAGTTGACGCTCCACCTCCAGAGCGCTGACTTTGAAACCCCCGTTTTTGATGATGTCTACCGAGGTGCGGCCCTTGATCCAGTAAACGCCGTCTTTGTAGGCTGCCGTGTCTCCTGAAAAGCAAAGCAGGCTCCATCAGAGGCCGTCCCCCTGCTTCTCCTCTGCCTTTCCTGCCGCGCGGACGCGACGCTCGGGTGATGCCCAGGGCGGGCGCTGAGCCCGGCTCCCTGAATTGGCACACGGCAAGCTCAGCACGACGGTCACGAGCATCTCTGCAGACACCCCAGGGACGGCGTGTCAGCCTTCCCCACGTGACAGCCTGCTCCTGGGACCATGCAGAGAGGAGACAGCCATTGCTTTTCTGTGGAGGAAAAGGGGAGAATAAGGCTATGGATCCAGAAGTCCTTTAATATGGAAGCAATGAAAACAGGAGCCATTGCTGCAGGTGGACCTGTTCCCCAGCGCGCTCTCGACATGGACCACAAGACGAGCAGGTTCCAGCTCAGCCCCTTCCTCGCATTCCTGGCAATCACCAGTCACAAAGACTTCAGTTGTCCCACCCCCGTAGGACACGACTCCTCCTGGACCTCTGCCATCACCGGGGCTGCTCAGCCCCCATCGCGTAGTCCCCAGCCTCTTCTTCCTCCCACCCGCTTGCCCATGCCAGCCATGAGACACCTGCCTCCAGCAGCCTGCGAAAGCCACGGCGGGTCTTTCCTAGCAGCTCCAGCACCGTGTGCGTGCCCTGACCGCAGCCACCAGCCCCGCTGCCGACCCCGGGAGCAGCCTTGGCTCCGGGGACTTCCAGCTGGTAACACCACTGCTCCCGTGGGAGGGTTTTCCCCCACTCCTGGACGGCTACTACTAATAAAAAAAAGGTGGGGGGACGACGCCGGGAAGACGAGACTGTCCTAAGCAACACGTTGGATCCGACCTGTCCTTTCTGCAGGGGGAGAAGGCGTGTGGCAGGTGTGATCCGGTAATTAGCCGCTCGCGCTGAGGCTGGGAAGATTGAGGAGAGAGGTCATGTCGGCACAACCTGGCTAAATGCTTAACAAGCTGGTGCTCTTTGATAGCTACTTAAGATGATTACTCACATCCTGCTAATAGAGCCTTTGCCAACCGGTGGGCGAGGGGGGGCTGAGGACCTCACATTTCCATTTCAGAGCCTTGATGGCAGCACCAGGGGGGCCCTTAGCTCTCCCCCCCCTGCCGCGTGTCAGCCTCCATCCTCTCCTTAATGATACGCGCTGCCATTGTGTCCACACCCCCGGCCCGCTCCCCTCTGTGGCTTGGCTCGCAGACCTCATTTCACTGCCGGCTGGAAAGCTCAAATGCGGAGATGACACGGAGATTGGCAGCGGGAAAAAGCAGCTTCCAACGAAGCAGGGTGAACCGGCACCGCTGGGGCTGCAGGAGTTCCCACGCTCGCTTGCCTTGTCCTCCATCCAGGCGTGTGTCCCAAATCTGGGCAATAAGGACAGCCTGGGGTCCTGGACTCCAGCATCCCTGCGGCCAGGAGCCCTCTGAGCCAGGAGGACCTGCTAAACCTCTGGTTTGGGGGAAAGCTGTGCCAGAAGCACGCCGAGTGCGCTCTGAGGGCTCTGGTAGGCGTCAAGACCTGGGGACTTTGTTGGGTGGCCCAGGGAAGAGCATCCCCACTGCCAGGGTCCATGGGGACCCCAGTCCTCTTCTTCAGAGATGAGGTCCCCTCTCCTCCGGGGGACTCACAGTGTCACCCCAGCAGAGATGAGCACACCCCACCATCTGTGTCACTGAACCCCACCTCTGCCTCGCTCCCCTCCTTTCCAGTGCTCCTTCTGGCCCCCCAGTGCTGCTTTGCAGTGCTCCCAGCACACTCCACAGCCCAGGTACCGTAAGACATGTCCACCAGCTGTGCAGCTTTACAAAACCCCGTTTCCAGCTCGCCGCGGAGTTTGCACATGGTGTGTGCAAAGGCAGCGAATGCCCAGAGATTTACGGTGTAAGAGCAATGAAATATCAGAATCAGTTCTGAAATTTGGGCTGCTCCCCAAAAGAGCTGTGTCCCTGCTCAGCTGGCACATGCCAAAGTTCTGAGTAGCTCATCTTGCTCAGTTCAGCCAGGGAATGATTAATTGTTCCTGTATTTGCCTGCCTGGCTCTTGGCTCTCTCCTGGATGTTGAAGGCTGTCTGGAATATTTTAAAGTTGTGGGAGAGTTTTAAACTCGGGCTCTCTGGGTGTTTGGCTGCTCGGGGTTGAAAGGAATTCATGACTGCTGTGATAAACTACCTTCTGCGCCTGGTATCACTGTGGCATGTGTGACTGACACAGGACCGGAGAGTGAACATTAATTAAAACGTGGCACTGGGGGACTGGAGAGCCACGAGCTTTTGGTGGGGAGATCAGGAGCTGCTTATTCATACAGAGAAGACAGGAGAGGGAATTCAGACTTGGTTCAATGACACACAGTTCCCATGTTGTTCTTCATGATTTAAGTGCACATGATTTAAAAGCTACCACATTTGCATTTTTCCCTGCTCTGCGATGGGGAGAATGGTCCCAGGGACAGGTCCAGGGATGGTTGGGTCCATGAGACAGACCTGGGTGGGGGCAGGTCATTTCTCTGCGCCAAGGTCTCCCAATGTGAAAGCTGAAAGGCTCCGTGCCTGCTGGACAACTTGCTCCCCTTATCTCTCCTTACAACGAACAAGGACTGAATTCACATCCCTGCGTGCCCTTGAGTCTGCTGGGGAGCTGTCAGCCACGGCTGATTTCTCCGGAGCCTGTTTGCAAAGCAAACTGCCAGGGCAGAGCCTGTCACTGGAGTCTCGTCCCTGCCCACTCCCGTCCCCCCATACACAGGGCACGGGGCAGAGGGGCACACGCGAGCCCCAGCGTTGCCTGACCTCAGCATCCCACTTCCAGCGAGGGAAGCCTCAGCGCTTCGCTCGTGGCAGCGGGACTTCAAGGCCTGTCTGTACTATAACAAAATACCTGAGCTGGCAGCAGCCCGAGCTCCCAGCACTGTGGAGTACCCAGCCCGGCCCCGCAAGCTGTGCTGAGGCGACGCGGGTGCTGCGCTGGAGCCCGGTGCTGGAACCAGCTCGTTAGGCTGGGCACTATGCCTGGCTGGCTCAGCTGGGTGGCAGCTGGAACCAGACTGGCTGAGGGCTAGCCCACCCGAACATCCCTGCACAGCCATCGCCAGCATCCCAGCACAGCCATCACCAGCATCCCTGCACAGCCATCGCCAGTATCCCAGCGTGGCCAGCATCCCTGCACGGCCATCGCCAGCATCCCTGCACGGCCATCACCAGCATCCCTGCATGGCCATCACCAGTATCCCCACATGGCCATCGGCAGCATCCCCGCACAGCCATCGCCAGTATCCCAGCATGGCCAGCATCCCTGCACGGCCATCACCAGTATCCCAGCATGGCCAGCATCCCTGCACGGCCATCGCCAGCATCCCCGCACAGCCATCGCCAGCATCCCTGCATGGCCATCGCCAGCATCCCTGCATGGCCGTCCCCTGCCTCCTGGCTCTGGCAGGAGCACGGGCAGGGTCTGCTCACACCTGCCCGTGGAGATGTGCACTCACAGTCAGAGAAGTGCCACTGCCAACTGCGAAATGTGCTTTTTGAAGGAGACGCGCTCCCCAAGCTGTCCCCCTCCCAGCTGTTCCCCACGCAGCCAGGGCCGGGAGGAAGAGTCATTTCAGATTGGGGATGGGGAGGCAGGGGATACCCCCTCCTCGCCGCTCACCTTCCATCCCCACGCTCCCCACAACCACAAACGCTGTCACTGCTTCTCACATGGATCCCTCCAGCCCCGTCAGCAGCACAGCGTGGCGGGTGGACAGTGTTATTATTGCGATTATTGTGAGCTTCTGGGACGAGCTCTGTAATTTCCCCCCGTCTCTTTCTTTCTGTCTCCTCTCTCCCGTAAGCCGAGCATCAGGGTCTTGCTGTCACTTCCCGCGCTGACAGGACAGAGCACGCTCTGGGGGACCGCCGTCTGCCGAGGACAGCCGCATTACCCTCTGCCCTGCGCCATCTGCTACCAGCCGAGCACATCAAGACGGCGTGTGCACCGGCACATCCAGCACAGCAAAGTGCTCGCTGCCTCCCAGGCCAGCGGGGATTCCCTGGGCCAGGGAGACTAGTTAAAAGGATGCTGTCGTTTGCTTAACGACTCTCCCCCACATGCCGCCGTTAAACGGTGCTAAGAGCATCATTTCCAAACCTGGCACTGCACCGAGGGCCCGTGGCAAGGCTCGTGCCCACCTCCCTGGGGGTCCCGACATGGGTCCCTGTGTCCAGCGGTGCACAAGCCCACCCAGCCCCTGCAGGCAGCGCTGCCGCTGGCATCATGCTCCGTCCCTACCGGCTGCCCGGGCTTTTTCTGCTCCGTGACGCAGGCAGCCACCTCCAGCGGGCTGCAGACCACGGTGCTCTTCACCCAGCAGCCCCCGAGTGCTTCGTCAGTGTGGGGACCTCCTTCCCGGCAGGCAGGGGCGACAGAGGCGATGGGGGAGATTTCTTGGTGGGAACAGAGCTCTCCCCCCTATGAGATGACATCACCTTCCAAACCACTTTTTTGCCGACCCTCCTTTCCGGTTGGCTGTGCTCCCAGGGAGCACCCAGTGCATCAGCGCGGGGACAGGAGGGATGTGGTGGAAGTGGTTCAGCAAACGCTGGGTTCAACACCTGCGTGATTCTGCTCCCAAACCACTACCTCATCTTGTATGAAACAGGGACAACCGCCCTTACTACCGCCTGGCTGTCTCTCCTCCCTGTGCAAGCCTTTTAAACACCTCAGGGCAGGGCTCCCACATGTCCAGCCGGGCTGGGAGCCCCTGGGAGAGGAGCCCGGCCAGCCCGGAGATACACCTCGTCCTCCTGCTACACCAGCCTCGTGCCCGTTCTGCCTCCGGAGCTGCCCACTCCTACTCCGGTTTCAGGAGGACCGACGTGAACTCGCGGCAGTGAGACAATCTCAGCTTGGGAATGGTGAACCCCAATAGCACCCCATCACTTCTCCATCCTCGCTCCCAAAGCCTTTCCCTTCCTCCTCCCTGCGGCACAGGAATCACCCCAGCAGCACACAACAGCGGGGTCAGGACAGCCGTGCCCGTGCTCAGACGCTTCCCGCAGCACGGAGCCAGGAACGGTATTTCCTTCCTCGCAGCCAGCTGTGCAGGGAAGGGGATTTTGGCTGATGAGAAGATTACGGTCTCTGACACCACATCTCCGCCTCTGCTTGCCCGGGCCACCTCTGACCGAGCTCCTTTCATCAGACAAAGCAGCCAGCGGCAGAAGCCTCCGTCGCACGTGGCTCAGCTCCGGTGCTGCGGCGCAGCTGATGCTGGCGAGGCCGTGGGATTATTGTTTCCCTGACAGCAGCCGTCACCGCTACCTTTGGATTTGTTTCAAGACGCTCAGTGGGCATCTGTTCTGCGAAATGTTAAAGGCTCTGCTGAGCTGCATACTGAACAGGCTCCTGCGCCGGTTGAGCTGGGGGTGGGCTGCACTTTGCCAGAGTTTCAGACAATTCTGT
>JAVJGG010000088.1:41627017-41675704 GCA_035590195.1 Aviceda cuculoides | reverse complement strand
GAAAAAAAAAAAAAAAAAAAAATCACTCAAGGGCATCTCACAAAGAGCTGTGCTAACAAGGCACTCCTCCCCACGCTGTGTGGCTGCATCGGTGGAGTGGCAGAAGCAGCGGTGCCGGGAATGTTGGCAGCATCTCCGGGTACCTGGGAGGGGAAAGCTACAGATAAGACAAGTCTGATTTCAACCCAGTAATCCTGAGCCGTGCTCTCCCCCACTCTGCTTCCAGCGAGGGGACAGGGGGGTCAGGGACTTGCTGCCGGACAGACAAGGAATGCAGCTACCCCCTGTCTTGGCTGATAAATCAGTGAGACCTTCCCCTCCCACCTGCATTTTTTTCAAGGTTCCTTTGAGTTTATTGTACCTCTCAGGCAGCTGGGTGAGAAGCCAGGATGATGCTCGCTGACCCCGTGCTGCACCCGGCTCTGCCCTCGCGGCTTGCTCGCACGTCGCATTCCCTTCGCCATCCCGAAGCCTCTTCGGTGCAAATCTCCCCCTCCACGCTCTGCTCCGCTGCCCCGGCCGCCCGGCTGCTGTGAGTGGGCTCAGGCCACTCAGACCTGCCGCTGCTGGCAAGAGGACTTCTCTCCCGGGGGACCTCGCTCAGTCCGAGAGCTTTGCTGAGCGCAGGAGGGAAGGCAAGGCAGTATTTAGGCAGGGGCAGACGTAGCCCTTGTGTCGCTTTGTCCTGCTGCGCCATGCCTTCACGCAGGATTCGCCCCAAGGCCGCAAAGGGCTGGTTTAAGGCTGGTAGGGGTGCTGGCAGCTCTCTGAAATCCACAGATGAACAGAGCTGGCAGCTTCAGCTTCATCTGCAGACACATTAGGGGAGCTTGGAAAGCATCGTCCACCGCATCCCCTCCAAACCCCAAACCCTCTCCCACCCCCTGCGAGACGAGCTTCCTAGCATGCCCGAATGGCCAGCAGGTTTTGGCTAGCAAATACGAAGGCCCATCTCCATGCTACTGTTTCGGGGCCTTGGGGATTGCTGCATATGGCCCCTGCTCCGACCTTGGCTTGGGTTGGCATCAGAACCCCTCACGCGACATATGCCGGCAGTCAGAGTCCCGAGTGCCAGCCTTCAGCCAGGAGAGGCCAGCACCAAATGGATTAACGGAAAACTCGGACTTTGGCAGCGACTGGCAGCACCCTGGGTCCTGCCTGCCCTTGGCAGAGGTGCTGTACCTCGGTTCTGGGTACGCTCTGCACATGTAGCTCTGCGTGAGCGGGAGCCTCTCCAAGCACATCGCAGACCCGAAGGACGAGCGGCGGGTGAAGACTCCCCAGGCTGCACCCCCTGCTCCAAGGGTGCTGCGCTCCTCTAATGGAAAAGAGCAGATAAACCAGCCGAGCCTTTGAACGTTTCTGCAAGCCAGGCGGGCAAGACTTTGTAGGTTCGCTCGTCATTAGCAGGAACTCATGGGTGACTGATACGACACAAGCGGGCTGGGCGGAGGGAGCCCCCCCGCTGCCTACAGCCAGAATTACTGCAGATGGGTTTGCCCAGAGGACAAGCCAGAAAAGAAAATGGGTAAGTAAAAATGAAAAACGTTTTTTTTTTCACATTAGCATTTAAATATTTATAGAAATCCCCGCAGACAACGAGATGAAAAAGAAAACTCAAAGACTAATAAATAAGTAAATGCTCCAAGGTGTGGCAGCCCAGCTGAACGTGGCTGCCACTCAGCTGGCGAAACTTCGAAAAGCGTGGTAACCATGCGTGCACGGCTAAAAATAATAATTGTAATAATAAGAACATTAAGACTAAACACCTCTGCTTTGGCTTCTGCCCTCTGCAGAACAGCTGAGGGATCAACTAAACCTTAGCTAAGGAGAGCACTACTTCTTTTCCATGCTGTGACCTGTCCCAGTCTCTGGTGAGACAAATTATTAAATAAAACAGAGATACTGATGGGAGGATGTTGACTAAGAGAGGCAGCGGTGGGATATGAGGAAAGATATCTGCCTTAAATTGTTTGCTTAAATATACAGAAGCCTATACTTTTGCTTACAGCATAACATTAGTCGTAAGTAAATATGTTCTCAATTGTCTTGAGCAAAACCCAGAGGGAGTACTCTTGTCGAAAGTAAAGAGCCTCTCAAAGCCAGAGATGTTCAGCTCTTCTTCAAGCACTATTACCAGCCCAACAAAATACCCAACACAAACCTCACCACTTAATGACGCCTGGTCTTGGATCATGCCTGCTAAAAGTGATCCCTCGCTTTCCTGTGCTGAGGAAGGAAGGAAATCAGGCCACTGGTTACCCGGCTCGTCCTACGAGCTGTAATCAATTGGAGCAATTCCCCGACCCTGCTCCACTTACGGCTGTGCTGGGTTATGTAAATCGAATGCCAAAAACCGTTCAGCAAGCTAAACAGATTGTGAGGGCACGAGCAGAGTGCCTCAAGCAATGGGAAACCCAGCAAATGAGGAGGAAGGGAAAGTTGAGGACAAAACAAGGCAGAAAAATGATAGATGGCCAAAGGTGGAAGGAAGGCCCATTTTCAACAAATTTCCTCTTGAGCTGGGCATCTCTGGTGACAGGCAAGTGTGAGGACTGAAGATAACCCCCATCGCCACCCAAGCTTGAAGAACAGGCGTCCCCACGGCCAGCGAAGCAGCCTTTCCCACCCGCGTCCTGCTTTAGGGGAAGCTCCGGTTGCGAGACACCGCGCAAAGAAGCCCACCAGGTCATGACGAGCGTGTGCGGCAGCTGGGAAACAGACCCACAGGACCATCAAATGCAAAACCTGCAGCGCAACTGCTTGAGCGTTCCTGCCGAGCAGCTCCGGCTCTCTGCTCCAACCTCCTTCAGCCTCTACAGGGTGAAGCTCCTACAGAAGCTCTGAGCGAGCAAACTAGCGGGTTTAACTCCTGCCAGATTGTTGCCGGAGTGAAACCTCCATCCCAAGAGCCGGGCATGGTAGCTTGAACAGGATGAGGGCAGGCAGCAGCAGGCTTGGCTTGGCAAGGAACTGAAGAGCGAAGCACAAAGAGTCTGTACATAGATCACAGCTCTCGTTTGGAGCAGTGAGCTGCCAGTCTGGCATCTGCAAAGCTGAATGCTGTTTGGATTTTGGGTGATCACTTCAACATTCAGTCTTAATCGTTGCCTTTCCTACCCTGATGCTCTCTTCTGGGGTACAGTAAATCCACCCTCTCAGTCACTGCCATAGACAACCCTCCGCAGCATTTATCCTTCCTGCTGAAGAGGCTTCCCAAAGCCCTGTGGTCATGAGGCAATCGGCGACAGTAAATACACTACAAACACTAGTCTTCACAGCGCCCAGGCCATGAGCATGGACCAGTGAAAGTCCCTGGGGCCCCGCTGCAGCCGTACTCCAGACAACACATGCTTTGACAGTGCCTGCAATGGGACCACGGTCCTGTCCTCTGCACGACTGCTCAGGGATCTCACTCAGCTGATTCAATACTGACCTTTCCCTACGGCATTTTTAATTTTGCACTGGAGGAGACATGCTATTTATATAGCAGTAAGTAGCCACTTGAAAGAAAGCCTTGCCAATGATCCAACAGGCTCTGCCAACTACCATGAGAAAGATGATTGTTCAGCCCATTTCTTTACCACATACTGAGCTCAGCCCTCCACTTCCCCTCTTAACCCACTTGCCCGCTTGCAATTCTCCTGCTAGATCTTCTGTCAGGCTTGCAGAACTCAGCTTGACGTCTCTACAACTCCAGCCAGGAGCCCTTGCATTTATCCCTGGGATGGGAAGGGAAGAGAGTCACTCCCAGCAGTCAGAACCTGAACGAGCCCTTCTCCCTTCCATCTGCAAAAGCAGCTCTGCTGTAGCCCAGCTTGAAAGGTAAAAGCAAATAGAGACTGAGAGGGAACAACCTGGCTTTTGGAGATGTGGGTGCCTGCTGTTCCCACCAACTCTCAGCTGGGGTGCAATTGCTCCATGCCTCTGAAAATTGGACTTCGTGTAGCAGAGGTTCTCAAACAAGTAAAGGATTGGCATCCAAGATGTTTGGTACAACTAGAGCAGAGCTTCGTAGAGAGTAAACAAATTCTGTGCCAAAAGCTGCTCTCATTTACAGCTACCAAAATCCCAAGTCACTCTCTGAACTGCTGAAAACATCAGTCTCTCAAGCAGTCAAGGAAACATAGGGTTCCATTTTGCTGTGTCCTGATGACCCTAAGACTTCCAGCCATTGGGTAAACCCGGCAATATTGCCTCCTCAAGGAGAAAGAATAAATACTGAGGCAGGAAGCAGAAAAAGTGAATTCTCTCTCCACGGTGTTAGGAGTGTGTGTGTGTATAAGGAACATTTCGAGATTATAAAGGAATCTTTACACCATGCCATCTTCATGTTTTTACTTCTAGAAACACCTCTTAAATGAGGGCTGGTCTGGAAACGTGGGACCAGCGCACGGGTGGTCTGGCTTCACTGGAGAGGCTGCCCGGTAGGTGCCTGCAGTCTCTGTCCCTGTCCCATGAAGATCCAGTGGGATATCCTTCCCAAAGCAGCACACGGAGCTGTGTTTGGGGCAAGTTTGGCATTTTTGGGGGGGAATCCTTTCATGTCCTTTCATTTGTGGGCACGTGGGTCCAAGTCCTAAGCCACTGGCAAAGGAAGCAGGCGAGCACTGCCATCCTGCCTGACTCACGAGCTTCAGCTACGACAGGCTCAAAAAGCAGCTCCTCCAGCCCAGCCTCGGAGGGAGCCAACGCTTCATCCAGTGGGCTTACCAAACCGGTAAGTCACATCATCTGCAACGCATTATAATTAAGGAATCATTTCTTTAAAAATAGAATTTGCATTAACTAGATTTGTGACTAGGAAAGACACTGCAAACAAACAGAAAACCTGCAGATTAGGATGCTAATTAGATGCACTTCTATTTATAATCTGCCTTGATCAGGCTAAAGTATTTTCTGTTTCAGGTGTCAGTACTACACCCACGAATGTAAGCAATTCCCCTGGCAGGGAAACACCTGCTTGTCTCTGGGGACAGGCAAGTGCCAGGGAAAAAGTCTATGCCGGAGGGACGGGGTGTACCTCGCTTGCTGCTTCTCCTGCCCCTTGTCCTTGGGGAGCACCCCAAGAGGAGGAATGGGTTGTGTTTGGCCAAGGAGGACCTGCCCAGGGCCCTTCCTACAAACACCAGATTTCTCTGTGCTGGAAAACTGCAGGCAGCTTTGCCTTTTCCATCAGAAGCGGTTGGGTGGAAGTCTCCAAAGAGCTGGGGCTGGGAATGGCAAGGATCTGCAGCTGGTGCCCGCAGACCTACCCAGCTATGGACTGGAGAGCTCAGCCTGAAGAGGACAGACGGACACCGGGAGGTCCCTGAAACCAGTCCGAGAGAATCACTGGGCTTCTTCCCTTGACTGGGGATTCACAGCTGCAGCAAGAGTAGGTCCCATTTCTGGAGCAACCTGGGAACTGCAGTGCTGAGTAGGATGCTCCCAGCTAAGCCAAGGCTTGTCCTTGGTTCCCAAGTTTGTAGATGACAGTGGAAAGGCCTGAGCTGAGAGAATGGCACGTTCAGCAAGCACCGACAGACGCACAGCATGCTGCCGACCGCCCGAGCTCGGCGGCATCTGAAAGCCTGCCAGAACTGAAGGGTGCTTCTCTTTTCTCCTGACGATGTCTTCTTCCAGATAAACTTTTTTTTTTTTTTTTTCCCTGGAGCTCCTTCTTTCACTGCAGAACGTCCAGAAGCAATAAAGAGGGAGCAGGTCCACCCTGTTCTCCTTTTCTTCGAAGGCCTTCAATAATGGCAGATGGGAAGTCTTTTGGGCCATAGGAATTATTATTCATGAGAGTCTGGGGGGTCTGTGACTTGCATAAAAGGATCTAGCAAAACTTCAGTGATAAACTAGGACTTAGCAATGTGAAAAACAGCTATAAGGTTTTTTTTTAAAATGCATCTTAAGGAAAGAAACTTAAAAGATATGAGTCATCATTCTGAAATGTGCATCAAACAAGTTAAATAACTCTTACTTTCTTAACGACATATTAATCAAAGTGCATTGATTCTTGAATCAGATTCTACTACCAACAAGCTTTCTATCTTCTCCATCCTGACGCATGCATTAAGAGAGTTTTATTCTGACAGATACAATATAGCAATCAATAAAATCTTATTATATGGAGCTGAGATACATGGATTTGTTGCAGGATTTATGCACTACTTTCAAACCTGGTGCTATTTCATGTCTCAGCCTTAACCCGTAATTGAAAATAAATCTCCCTGAATACACCAGATTCTAATTTTCTGGATGTATGGGCAAATGTGAATGGAAGCCGGCCTTCCCTCGGGGAGAAGTCTGCTTTCTGATCCTATCACTCCCCCTGTGCACACCACTGTCTTGCCAGATTCCTCCAGAGAAAGCACCCTGCCTGGCCCTGCGCGGGCAGGAAAACACGCGGGCAAAGGGGCAGCGCCTTGGCACCGTGCTGTGCGGCTCCGTAACGCTCCCAAACCCTCTGTCCCCCTCCTCACGCCTCCGAAGGTGCTCGCTGCCCGACGACCGCTGCCTCCTGGGCAGAGATAACGCAATCTGACAGCGCCAAAGCCTGAGCGACACGAGCATTGCAAGGCTGGGACGGATGAATAAAGATCAGGGAGCGCGATGACGAGAGAAGCTGGTGTTTGTCTGCTGCTTTCCTCCGGCTCCCAGGGTTTGCTCGGCGATTGCTCATAGACTCACAGAACGGTTTGGGTTGGAAGGGACAGTTAAAGGTCATCTGGTCCAACACCCCTGCCATGAGCAGGGACATCTTCGATGAGACCAGGCTGCTCACAGCCCCGTCCAACCTGACCTTGGATGCTTCCAGGGATGGGCAACCTGTGCCAGCGTTTCACCACCCTCAGCATAAAAATTTCTGCCTTCCTTATTTCTTTCTTTCCTTCTTCCTGCTCAGCAGTGTGTGAGCGTGCTCGGAGATTGCCTCTCCCCTTGCAGGGCGCAGGACAGCTGGGAAGGTACCGCAGCGACAGGAGAGAGACGGCCGTAGGCATTTTTCCTTTGGGTTTGTCTCGGTCTCCGAGGGCTCGGTGCTGCTTGGATGTAAGACAGCAGGTGGATACCCAGCAGTCTCCCTGGAAATGGCTAGAGGGGACTTTGATCTAAGCAGCTCTGTCAACAGCGTTAATACAATAAAAATAATCAAATTCACTCAGATGGAAATGAGAGAGATGGAGAGATAGGCAGACCGCCGTGCAGATCAGAGGGAATAAAGAGGACGGGAGCAACAGTAAATCACCTACGCAACACCACAAGTTCAGATGCTTCTCAAAAGAGCCATGATCTTGCATGCATCAAAAAGTCACTGCAGCATCACGCCTTTTTGTCTGCCTTTTTTTTCCCATAACACACACACACACATACTCGTTCCTTCTCTAACTGGAGGCACAAACCCAGCACGTTTGCAGAGGGATGCCTGCACAGGCTTCCCGCATGGAACACACACGGTGTTTGCCTCTCACCCCCGGGGGAGGAAACACACGTTTGCAATTGTTGCACTAAATGCCTGGTCTTTCTGAGATTTCCCTATAAACCAAGCAGGGAGCTGTGGGAGCACGCTGCGGAGATAGCACTGGTGGCCAGAGACTGCAGCGCTATTTTTTGCCTCCTGTCATGGAGGGAATGACCATCCCCAATGCTCAACATGAGGGTGTTTTCTTGGGGAAGACAGTTTCATGGGAGAAAAGGGGATTTTGATAAAGGAGCTGTCAATCAGAAAGGAAAATGGCTGCTGCCATTACATGTTGACTCTTTTTTGGGTTCCTATACTTTCTGAAAAACCCCCACGATGACTCAATTTACAGGAACAGCAAGAAGAAACAAACCTCATCCCTGCCACAGCTGAGTGCACGCTCCCCGTGTCCCTGGGGGACACGGGGGACCCAGCCACTGCCTGCAATCACACGGGCATCTGCTTTAGGTCACTTGGTGGGGACCCACACAAGGGTCTGGAAGCAAGAGGAACGCTAGCATGGAGTCAGAAATACCATCGCCTGGGTTTCAGGAGCACCGTGCGCGTGCACGCAGCCTCACATTTAAAACACTGATCTGTATGACCTGGAAATGGCAGATATAGCAGATTATAGACTGGCAGTGGCCAGGCTTTGCCTCCTTCAGATTCTGCCAGTATGGTCTCCACTCCAAAGTTACCCACTGCTGCTTAGTGGGAGTAATTCACCCTCCAGATCCCAGTCGCTACGACGGGACACAACCTCCTCGGTGCCCTGACGTGTTTTTTTTACCACCACAGGGACTTTTGCCATCTCCGAGTGATCTCCAAAGGCTGTCACCGCGGCAGGGGCGGGCAAGGGGTGATGGGGCTTGTCAGGGCACCGCTGGCTAAATGAGGCTTGGGAAAAAAATAGCCCCATCGATCCAACATCCACGAGAGATGAAGCAAGCAGTCAGGAGAGGAGCGAAAGGAAAGAAAGGCAAAGAGTGGAGCAATGGGATGGAGAAGAGAGTTAAAAGCCTGCTGTCCTCCCTAGGCAGCTGCGGGGGACGCCGGGGAGGCAGCCTGGCCGGGACTCTGCTGCTGGGGGGGTCGGCCAGGCACCCCCCGACCTGGCCTGAACCGCCCATGCCTGTCTCCAATCCCCCCCCTTATTTCTAGCTCTGCGCTTTGCTCAGCTAGCGAAAGGGTTAAGTTTAATTTATACTGATTTCTATTTAATATCATTCTCTCCCCGTAGGAGCCGGCAGCTGTGAGCTGATTGTACTCTCTCATTATGCAGTCTGTATCACTAATGGCCTGTGACAAAGGCATGCCATCTTCCCGGCCTTACCCCCGAGAGCCAATTAAACACACATACTCCCTTCCTGTTTGCAGCGCATTACAATGAAATTAAACTGAATTTCAAAATCATTTTCTCCTAAAGACATCTCTTTGCAATAATTAATGCACGCTATTCCTTTGCATCTGAAATATTCATCAGGAGTGTTGACTAAAAAATTTTTAGAGCTGATTGCCCTGCACCCGGCATCGCCTGATGATGCTCCAGTCCCTGCCCGCAGTACCCGCCTGGGATGGGGACCCGCGGTGACACTGCCGGCAAGGCAGCTCCGCGTCTGCTTCGGGATAACAATAATAATAAATCACAGCTTCTTCAAGAACCGTAAATAAATAAGATTACACAGAAGGCACCAGAAATCCAGCCTGACTCCTGACTTGATGGCACTGCTAACACACAGTGAAAGAGAGGAACGGGAAAGTCAGAGCTGCGTATGTGTTATTAGGCAGAAATGAGCCATTTCACCCTTTTGCACTCGCAAGATTAATCGGCAGTTGGGCTTGGTGCAGGCAAACAAATGCGCTGCCTGTATTTACCCCGCTGCCCGAGCGGCTCCCAGCCGGCGGCGGGGGCGGCAGGGAGGTGGGCACGCCGAGGTACCAACCGGCAGCCGGGGCCAGAGCCTGCCAGCCTGTCCTGCGGCTGGTTTAGTATTTAATCTAAATTGCAGAACAGTGCTGGGGGACAGGAACCCCTGACCAAGGAGGTCTCTGACCGCTCGCCATGCCACGCGCAGAGGGGGAGGCATAATTTGAAGCACATAACTTATTCATGGCCTGTCACACCTATTCCATTTGGGGAAAGTCTTCAGCCTGGTATCCTCTTGAATTTGTTATCCCACATGATGGGCAGGATTAGCCGTAAAGAGTTCTCCTCCAAGAACTTGCCGTCCCAGCCACAGCAGCTTCAGGTAGGGACAGTCCTGATGGCATCTGCTGCTATCACAGGATAATAGGATCTTTCTTCTATTTGCAAATATTTGATAAAACCTACCAAGGCGCACACAGGACCTACCTGCAATAGGTATTATTATAATTAGGGTATTATCTTCTGGTGAAATTTGATTTGAAAGAAGCAAATACCAGAGGTATTCCCACCCCTGGAAACGTCTTATGTTTCAGAAACATTTCTCTTAGTTGAAAGGAAAAGGCAAATCCTGAGAAAACATAGAAGAAGAAACGTTTCCTTTGCATTTCCGTAATGTATCATGCAAAAATAAAATGAGCCTTGGTTTCAAATTAAAAGGACTCTTTATTTGGAAGACTCAGACTTCACACTTTAAAAAAATGTTCTGGCAATTTCAAAATCCCTTCCTGACCCGCTCCCACACTGAAGACACCCGCTGTGATTTTTCCCCAGAAAGTTCAGCTTTCCATCATTAGTACTTTCTGACCGACAAACGATGGTTCCTTGAAAAGCTCCCTCGTGACGCCGGTGGCCAAGTCCATGACCCCAGCCCACCCCACGCAGCCGCGCTGCCCGTGCTCATGGCTTCGAACCTACGCACCTTGTCTTTAAATAGTCACCCATGACCAGGAGGGCAAACTGCCCCGCAGACACCACGCCGGCGGTGCGAGGGGAGGCAGGATGGACCCAGCACCTCCGAGCTTAGTGGGGGTTTTCCACTGACACGGTCCCCATCTAAGTTAAGCTAAATCCCACTCGTTTGCAAAGTTAAAGGCCCCAGAAAACATTAAGCACCAGTATATTATGCTCACAAGCAAGCAACGCCAAACATACCCCATTACTTGGCTGACTAATTATGCCAACACAAGCAAAGGCCCTCCCCGAGCCTGGCTTTCGGAAGCACCCCCAGCATGCACGCCCAGCCAGGCTGTGACCCCCCGCATCTCCAAACACCCCCCAGCAGCTGGGGAACCCCGGGGGCTGAACCGGAGCTGCCGCCCACCCCCCTCCCCTCACTGTCGTCCGCCGGGCGCCATGGGGGAGCCGTCATGGTACCTGTTTTGAACCAGCCATCGGGCGTGAAGGCATCCGCTGTTTCTCTGGGTCTGTTCCAGTACTCGCGGAAGACGGAGGGTCCCTTCACAAGCAGCTCCCCTTCTTGGCCTTCGAGACCCGGCGTCACCTAGGACAAGCACACAGTGAAGGCATCCCGGGGAGCGGCAGCGAGCAGTCGTCCCTGCAGCCGCGTCACCTCCACCGCCCGTCCCCCAGCACCACGGCTTGCTAAGCAGCGCGGTGGGGGACAAGGACGCACGCTGCACGCCCTCCCAGCTTTCGCCGACCTCCAATGTGGCCTGCCCACCCGCAGGACCTCTTTCTTCAGGTGGAAGGGCTCCCCTAAGTAGCTTTGATATTCAAAAGCACTGAAAACATACATTCGTGATATGTGAAAATAGAACTGCCATCCTGGAACCACAGCCCAGGCAGGCTGACACCTTCCAGCTGCTGGCAGAGGAGAGGAGAGGTTGGGAAATACTCTTGGGAACAGGATGGTCCTTGCTGACCCCTGGATGGCCTGATGGCAGACTGGCTTCACGAGAGCTCTCTGCACGCTGCTGCCACTGCAGCACCCATCAGCCTCTGCCACAGTCAGGTTCTCCCCTAGGAAATCATTCAGGAACCGCCCCCCCCCCCCCATTTACTGCCCCCGAAGCCTCAGCATGGTTCAGGGAGTGGGATGCTTGGGGGGGCATCAGCAGAGACAGCGTGTTGTGCTTTGCAATCTCCAGGCACCTCGATCAGGGCACCCACTCGCTCAGGGAGCCCGTCTCCCATCTCTCTTTGGCAAGATTGCCCTTCTCCACGATGGAGACTGCTGAGGGATAGATGAAAGCAGGTCAAAGAGGCTGCGTCCTGAAAGACCCACACATCCCTGACAACTCTGTGTCCCGTCCCCAGCGTGCTGCTGCCCTCCAGGCCTGCATAGCTGGCAGCGACAGCAGCAAGCTGAAAGGGTGAGTGGATGGCTCAGCTAGGGAAAAAGCAGCCACAAGGGACACCGGCCACCAGCTGCACCGCTTGGCACTTGCAGCAACCCATCTCTGGGCCGGCAGCGGCGAAGCCCTGCCCTCCCTGGGGAAGGGAAGCACGGACCACTGTCCCACAGCCGCTGGGAGACTGGATCCTGGTCTGATGTTGAAGGCACCACCACCACTCACCCTAGACGTACTAGATTTGCAGTGTCCTCGGGGATGAGAACCATCCTTCTGCCCACCGCAGCAGGCAGTGCAGCCAGGAGGGCAGTCGCTGCCAGGCTGGGGGAGGCAGGGCACGATGCGCTCCTGTGACTGCCATGCTGCTGGCTGCTCTGTTGATAGATAGAAAACGTCGCTTTCCAAAACTGTCAATCTGACACTTTTTTTTTTCCTGAGGAGGTGGCAGGAAACACCATCTGATTTATTCTCGGGGACACGCGGCTCCTCTCAGGCTCACTGGAAGGGAACGGTTGTAGTGACAACTCGGCACCCTGTAAACCTGCACGGGCAGGTTTTCTATGGCAACAAAACAAATATCCTGCTGTTATGGAAACTGGAGAATCGCAGGAAGGTCACAGACTTGCCTGACATGGCACAGTATCTCATCTCCCCTGCACATACATCGCTTCATAATTATAAGGATGCAGGCAGGCTAAGAGAAGAGGCACTAGAGAGGCACGAACGTCGCGCTGCTCGTGGGACTGTATTAACCTAAGGTCCTTTGCAGGGAAGATGTGCAAAGACGCTACCGGGATGGAAGATTACTGCAAGATGTGCTTGTACACATTGTTCAATCCCTTTGCAGAGAACATCCCAGTAACGGGAACTCCGAGCCACTTTGTACTTGAGCTGCTGCAACACGGACGAGATACATCTGGGACCCCGAGAGTCAGCAATGCCAGAAACGCAGCCACGAGGGAAAGCAGTAATAGCAGAACTGGAGCGCCAGGCAGAATCCCAGGGCAGGGCAGGCTTTGTGTCTCTGCAGCCTTTGATGGAAACAAAGCTTCTCTAACAGAAAATACTTAGAAAGCTGCTTATAAGGCACCATTTTTGTTTTAAGTAATTTCTTCCTCATGTCCTGTCTTGGAGGATGGGGTGACACGAGGATCTCTGCACATACAGCCCAGGCACTTCTACAGAATTGCCTAAATGCTCCCATGCGTCATGGGCTGTGCCTCATCTCCACTGCCTGGAAGATGCTGCACTGCAGGAGAAAAAGGTTGTTAATGCTGATGACAGGAGTTTAGCTGAACAACGACAAGGTGAGGACGGTGCTGGTGAGTTCTCCCCAGAGGATCTGAAGGAGGGAACCTGAAGACCAGACTATCCACAAGCAGGACAGCACAGAGAAACCCGTGGTCCAGGAGAGCCCAGGACCAAACCTCTGTAGCTGCAGCAGCAAGAGGCTCAAAATGTGCGTGGGCAAGCATGGCAGGGATGTGGTGGGTGATGCAGAGGGACCAGCAAGGAAGGGTTTACAGAGGCTGCGTGTTGTTTTACGATGCAGCTTACTCTTCTCACTCCCTTCTCCTGTTGGTCCAGCCATGGCATCACAAAACAAGCAACTTCCTTGAGCAACCCAGTGCCCCTGGTGTTCTCAGTTCCAGTTTTGCCCATCGGGTAACCCAGCCCTTACAACCTTGCCAGGGACACCTCTTCTTTCCAGGGGGGGCAACTCCACCCTTCTCACCTCCCTGCAAACCCCACTGGAGCCCATCCACCCCATCTCACCTAGAGATAACAGGCTATCGAAATTTCCCTCACATTACAGGCGTTTTAATTACTACTGCAAGTCTCCAAAGTCAACTCCTTTAGCTGTCGGGCTGCTTCCGACTCCCTCGAAAGGGCTGGGGAGGGGGTGGCGGAGGTAAGGACAGCAAGGACCCGCCAACAGCTGCCTGAGCTTCATCTACAGATCCCGCCAGATTTTGTCTTCTGCTCGTCAGTGCCGAACGCAAGAACGGGTGTAAATCTGGCTACTGCAAATGCCTTCAGCCGCAGGCTGCCCGGTGGAGCCCTGCCCTGCGCAGGCATTGCCCGGTGCCAGCCGGCAGTGCCGGATACTGCCCCACCTGCACAGCCCGTGCCGTGCCCCGGATCAGAGCAGCAGAGCTGCCCCAGGGACCAATCCTGCACGGTGTTTACCTGCACGCTGCGACGTCTTGTGCGAATCAAGCCTTGAACTGGCTCCAAATTTCTTGTCATATCAACTCAAATTTTGGCAGCGGCTCAACCCACATCTTATCTCGAGCAGAGCTCCTTGGCAGCAGGCACCTCCCTGTTGTGTAATTTAATGATGTTATGGCTGGCTTGCAAACAGTAAAACAGAAAGGCCATGACGTTATCTTAATAGGATTTTGCTTGCTGAACTCCGAATGTCACTGGCACTGCTCCCCAGCGTAGCAGAGGGGATGCAAACCACCCCAGTGCCAGCAGCTTCTGCTGCTTGCAAACAGCATAAATTAAAATTCAAGGTTCAAAGCATTTATCTCCTACAACCTCTCGCATCTGATCCCTGCTAAAACCCCACATACCCCAAGCTAGCTGGCTGCTAACCCACTTTGAAAGCGAGATTTTGGTGGCAGCAGCATGGCTAGTGTGTTTGTTTCCTTTCCCTGTCAAATCTCAGTGGCACCCGTTGTTGATACACTGGATTGACGTTGTAAGCAGCTGCTGAAACATCAGATTGCTAATTGCACAGATATCCTCCTCTCCTAGTGTCATATTTTAATGCACGTTTCAACTGCTTTAATGCATTCGAGCAACTTTAACACCCAGGCACAGCGTGCCCCCGAAGGTTGCTGTTTGATAGCTTTCTACTGTAAAACCGATTCGGTGAGTTGAGCTGGGCCAGCCGGCATACTAGATAAGATTACATTTTCCACGCATGAAAATAAAAGGTTGTAATAAATCCTTTGAAGGACTAAATCTGGGTGATTATAAACTGCATATTTTCCCTGCTTCCATTTTACCTCTTTATTAGGAGGAAGCGAGGGCGGTTTGTAAATAGCTGGGAATCCCCGCTTGGCAAGCGGCCCTGGGATTTGTTCAAAGTGGCCATTTGTTTTCTTGCGGTCTCTGATATAGGCTGCCCCGCGCTCCTCCGGGAACTGCGGGAGAGGAGCTTGTAATGGCCTTTAATGGAATTAGGGGCCTTTATGGACGTAGGCTCAGAGCAGCATGTCTTTCACTGGGAAGCAGGGGAGGCACTGCAGATTCCTAAGCAGAAACATGTGGAAAACACAGAGTGAAAGCTGGAAGGCGAGGCTTGTAAGGGGAGGTAGTAACTTGTTATGGGGCTGATAGGATCGGGAGGAAGGCAGACAAGCTTTTAGGAAAAAAAACGAACACCTTCTTCAAGTTGCAAACAGCAGGTTTCAGGGGGACACATTTAACTTCTACCAGACCTCTCCTTCCCCCTGTCCTCCCCCAAATAATCTTCTGAACCTCTTCTGTGGGTGAGTACCAAAGGCTGTGGATCAGAGCATCTCGCAGGAGGGACCTTCAAAGGGACCCTGCAACCCCTGCACCGCAGAAGTGCGAGGCAGTGCATTTGCAGGAGAGCCCTTTGCCTGGACGGGGCAAAGCAGAAGAGGGAGGAGGGCAGTGCAAGGGGCTCTTCTGGCCCTACAGATCTTGTATCACTTTCCTTTTACTCTTCCCTACTTACACTTCTATCCTTGGGTCCCACTCCTTGTTCCACCCTCCTACCCAGCCACAGCCTGCTTTCTGACTCCTCCACAGTCTTTGCTCCATGAAGAACCAGTTCCCTGCAGCCAAGCCCACTCCTGCAGCTCCCATCACCCTGGGCTCCAAGCAGCCCAGCTTCCTTCACACCACTGTTCTCAGAGCAGGAGAGAACGGCCTGGGCGTGCACGGGCTGGGCACCATCACCAATGCAACCAAGAAAAGCAAATGCACTTACATTTGTGGGGAGAAAGGAAATGTTCCTGCAGCCCTGCCTCCTCTGCCACAGCCCTACTGCGCCGCTCAGCTTGGAAGTGCTTGGCACTTTTCCCCACCTTGTAAATAAGTGATTACTGTGATGAAAATAATTAAGCAACCTAGCCTTTTAAGTGACTAATAGAAGACAATAATTTATATGTGTGAGGTTTATGGAAGTGATGGAGCCCTTTTAGCAGTTCTCGCAGAGCAGTAACTTTCTTGGGGGGGAGTTGGGGTTGGTTGTTTTTTTCAAACATACCAGACCATGGAAAACAATATAATGAAGCCTGAAGAACTGCCCCACCTGCACCCCAGGGTTGAGCTGCAGAGCATGGATACCCTGCCATGCTCACCACCACGCTGCTGCTGAAGCTTACCTCCCACCAGCGCTTCTAGACATGTTCCCTGTCCCTCACGAGACCACTCACTCACCCTTTCAAGATTTTGGTGGCCCAGAAAGTGCTGCGATACAGCAAAGCCTTGCCCCAACATGGCATCCAAGAGCTCAGCCCCCACCAACCTGCAGAAAGCACAGGAGCTCCAGGCTTTTCCCAGACCCTGCTTTTCCAGAGCGGGGGATCACGCTACTTCCAGGACTGCTGTGGTGGGTGACGAGGGAGGTGAGGACATGCTCACCTGCCTCCTAAAAGGAAGCTGGGGACCAATAATTCACTTGACAGTGCCTTTTAATCACTGTCTCCCTGGGCCATATTTGAATGGATGTCCTAGAGGTGTGAAGCTTGCTAGAGCATTACCAAATTCCCAGGCAATCTGAACTCTCAGGCACATTCATAATTAAAAATTCCTTGCTAAGTTGCGTGTTTTTGTAAAAGCATTATCGTTCCTCTGAGCTTTGTGTCCTGCAGCATCCTGCAGAAGGCTAGCAGGAGGCAATTTAGACACAGAACAATTTTCCTCCTGCTGCAAAAAGGCAGATTTCTGCTCCTCGGGGACACAGCACAGAGAGAGAAAGGAAAAAAAAAACCAACCAAAAAACCCCAAGCCCAGACTGTAATCTACGAGGCCACATTTCACATCTGTTTTTGCAATGTTAACTTTTATAAAAGGGCTGGGAATAACACAATCAATTTACTTTTCATTTTGGAGGGTTATAAATTTAAAAGCCAGGCTGGTGCACAGTGGAGCTGTGGAACACTGAAACTTATTTTCAAAAAACCCCAACCCTCTACTTACAGCAAATGTTGCTCCACTGAAAACAAAAGTGATTGTATATATTTTTAGGCAATACTGATTTTTGAAAGTTACCAGACTGATTAACTCCAGATGATCCCAAAAGAACCACAGAAAACAACCCAAGTTTGGGAAAGGTCAGTCCTCCCTGCCGTTGTTCCACAGACCCAAAACTTCTTGATCTATATTAACACCATAAATTAGACGTGTAACACTATTCCAGAAACGCCAACAGCTCTCCATGCTGCTGTTCTCATCCCTCTTGTTTGCAGGCTTCAGAAGATAATAAACGAGGCGAGATGTCAGCACATCTTCCCACTCCCTCAGCTCTCTTCATTAGAGGAAGGCTCCTGACGTGCCCTCGCAACGCCCGCTCTGATTTTGTGCTCGGGGGAGGCAGAGGACCAGGCAAGGATTCAATTAGTGGCCCACCTTCAGTTCATTTTTCATAAGCCTCACTTAAAAGTCGAGGTCAGAGAGGCTGTGATGTGCTGTGACTACAGACGATCACGCTGCCCGAGAACCTCTAATTGCTTCCTCGTGCTAAGCCGTCCCGGCGCGGCCGATGCCTCCTCCCTTTGCCTGGAAGGGCAGAGACTGTCCCTTTTTCTTTTGGCCTCTGTGTTTCAGCATCTCCCCCATCACGTCCAGGGCTCTTTGGCCAACACCTCCAAGAAATGCTACAGCAGCAACAGCTTCCACAACCCGACTGAAGTCCAACAAGCTTATCATGGGAGGAGGCAGGTTGTAAGCATGGGGGTTGAACCCACAGCTCAGAAGGACTCAGGCGTGAAGTTGCAAAAATCAAGCTGGAACAAGCACCAGCGACTGTGTTGGCAGGAGACCCGCTTTCATCCCATGCCTCACAACATCAAACATGAACACCTCAGCCTCCCAGGCTCTCCTGGCACAGGCAAGGATACAGAAAAGGGCTGAAGACCAAAACCAGCCATGATGGGACCAGAGAGGAATCCACCCACCCCTTGTCCTTCATGCTGGGAAAATCAAGATTGCCAGCCTGGTGAAGGGGACCAAGGACACATATCCTAAGTCCTCCCCCTGCTACAAGGAAGAATGAAAGCATAAAACAATAATAAGGATTAACAGAGATCTTGAGGATGCTATGACAAAGGTTAGCGCAAAGGAAACACTTGTGGAAAGAAGGTGCTTCTTGACAGATGGATTCAATTTCAACGTGCAAGGAAATAGTCTTCTGGGATCAAGGCTGCTCCTGTGATAAGAAAAGTTTTCAGCTGAGAAACAAGGGGACATGATGCTAACATAATCTCTGCCTCCACTTTTACTAGCGGAAGAAGTAAAATACAGCTATGGCCACAAATAAAAAAAAATAAAAATCAGAGGACAGACAGAAAGAAAGGAGGAGATATAAATACATATGAGAATTCAATTACCATCTGAGTTGACTAAGGCACTGGATGTGACCAATGAGAAGCAGCTAAAATGTTTATACAGTAATGAAAGCAGCCTGGGCAACAAAGTGGAGAAACTTGAATTACCTGGACAGGACACAAAACAGGATACTGAGGAGAGGATCATGGTGAAACAGAAATCGTAACTGGAATATACACAACTGCAGTGTCCAACACTGCGAGGGCTCTGGAAGGAGTTTTTGGAAGAAGCAGAGGCAAATGGAAAATGGGAAAAAATGCTGCATGAGCTTACCAAAGGTGGATTGTGCCAGAAAACCTGAGGACTGATGTTCCAGATAGAAGAAAAGCACCAGATCTAATCCAGGCTGCCTTCAAGAACATATTCCCCACGCTGCCTGCCCGGGAGGTGCCTACTGACAAAAGAGATCATGGGGCTGAGGGCAAGATTCGTGAGGTGGGCAACGACCCAGGTGGAGGAGACAGAGCCCAAAGCATCCCACGAGCCCCTGTGGTAGCCAGCCAGCCTCGTCAGCCACCCTTTGTCTCTCTGTGGATCAACTTGAATTTCCCCCCAAGACCCCCAAGAACAGTTTGAGCCTGAATCTCAGCAACCTGCTGTCCTGATGAAGGCATCCTATGAGGCTTCAGCACCCTACGGCATATCCTGCACCAACAGCAGTGAGCTGCTGATGGGAGATGGAACTGGGATACTGAAGGTAAGGTTAACCATCAAGAGACCTGTGGGAGGTACCAGGACACAAGGATGGGATGCAGCAGGGACAAGAAAACAGATGAAAAATTGTACCACTGGGAGGAGAGATATCCTGGAAGTCTAGGAGCACCGAAGACAAAGAACAAACTGGTTTAGGCTGAGGTCTGATCAGGATAGGAAAGGAACAAACCAGGGTGGCTGCCTGGGACAGCCAGAGACAGGACTCCCTGGGCCAGGCGGTCACATCCCCACCAGCACATCCATACCTGTTCATTTTCAGGAATGCCAGTCATGGCTGGCACATGCCTATCTCTAGCCTCAGGAGCTACATGCAGGAGAAGAGCCAGGTACATTCGCACCAGCCATTTCAAAATACCTGGATGGGTGAGACAGAGGAGACACCACACAAGAGGTACCTGTGCAACAGCACCTCCACGCAGGACCTGGCCCAGAGAGGTGCCAAGTACCCACGTCCACAGCACCCACCCCCTACCCACGGGCAGCAGCCATGGGGGTGCCCAGACCTTGGAGGAAGCCTCCAAGACAACCCTGGCAGCTCAGTGATGACCGACCACCTCCCCACCGGTTCTCTGGAGATCTGGGATGAAGGTGAGTGAGGTGGAGCCACTTTTGATCCCCTCCACAGGGGAATCAAAGGCCAAGACCTCCGGTCATAATGAAGGGTGACAGTGCCAGCTGCCCCCAACGCCTGCAGCCCCGCAGAGGTGCTGGCAACCAGCAGCAAGCTGCTAGCAGATGGCAGAGATGCAGGGGGCACGGGGAGAGGAGGGGCCAGGAGATGCTGGTGGCTTTTGGAAGGGATGGCCGCAGCCGAGCCGGTTCCCATCCAGGACGACAGCTTGCATATGGATAAACAACGAGATAATTACAACCTTTGAGGGGGGAGAAAAGCCCATGGCTGCAGTGTCCTCCTGCTGCCAGCTCCTGCAACCCATACGTCCCGCACGGCTCCCTTCGCAGCCTCATCACGAGAAAATTACTCGCCATAAAAGCCCTGGCTAGAGCACTGCATTAGATACAGCTGTGAAACCATTTATCTATTGATAGACCCCTATTGTCAGGGACTGGGGTTTGGCTTTCGTATGAGCGAGCAATTTGGAAAAGGAAAAAAAAAAAAAAAAAACAAGAAAAATGACAACCCAAAAAACGTATCAACCAACAAACAAACAAATAAAGAAGGAGAGAGACAATACCCAACAGCTTGCAGGGTTTCCAGGCCTCTGCCAGCTGGGAAGCTAAGCCTATGAAATATGCATCGCACTGAACAAAGCAAACTGAAACATTCAGCGCTGGAGAGCTGTAACCCTTTCCTGTGCACCGGAGCCAGGCATGGGGAGAGCAAGATCCCCAGGCTGCCAAAAAGTTAAGGGGAAAAAACACCAGCAGAAAAAGCATCCAGGCCCATCGATAAGGGTTACTGAGCCTGCCTATATAGAATCACAGAATGGTTTGGGTTGGAAGGGACCTTAAAGATCACCTAGTTCCAACCCTCTGCCATGGGCAGGGACACCTTCCACTAGACCAGGTTGCTCCAAGTCCCATCCAACCTGGCCCTGAACACTGCCAGGGATGGGGCATCTACAGCTTCTCTGGGCAACCTGTTCCAGTGCCTCGCCACCCTCACAGGGAAGAACTTCCTTACATCTAATCTAAGTCTAGTCTCTTTCAGTTTAAAGCCATCACCGCTTGTCCTATCACTACAGGACCTACTAAAAAGTCTGTCCCCATCCTTCTTATAAGCCCCCTTTAGGTACTGGAAGTCTGCTCTAAGGTCTCCCTGGAGCCTTCTCTTCTCCAGGCTGAACAACCCCAACTCTCTCAGCCTGTCTTCACAGGAGAGGTGCTCCCGCCCTCTGATGATCTTCATGGTCCTCCTCTGGGCTTGCTCCAACAGGTCCACATCCTTCTTATGTTGGGGGCCCCAGAGCTGGAGGCAGGACTGCAGTTGGGGTCTCACCAGAGCGGAGTAGAGGGGCAGAATCACAATCACCTCCCTCAACCTGCTGGTCACGCTGCTTGGGATGCAGCCCAGGATACGGTTGGCTTTCTGGGCTGCAAACACACATTGCCGGGTCATGTTGAGCTTCTTCTCAACCAACACCCCCACTCCTCAGGGCTGCTCTCAATCCACTCATCACCCAGCCTGTATTTGTGCTTGGGATTGCCCCGATCCATGTGCAGGACCTTGCACTTGGCCTTGTTGAACTTCACGAGGTTTGTACAGGCCCACCTCTCAAGCCTGTCAAGGTCCCTCTGGATGGCATCCCTTCCCTCCAGCGTGTCAGACGGGCTCAACAGGCAGCTGCTTAAGGTAGGTTAAAAGTTTAGGAACGCTTCGGACATGAGTGGCTACAGGAAGAATAGCTGGGATGGCTCAAAGCAGGCAAAGCTGCTGCTGTCCCCTGACATCCGCTGCCACAGCTCTGCTCCCCAGGGATGTGTGGGAGGAGAAGCACTTCTCCGAGCACTCGAAGGACAGCATCTCTCCAGGGGACCACGCTTTGCATCACCACGCTCCTGCACAAGGAAGTGGTGGGAGACACTGTGTCAGGGTGCAGGCCTCGTCTCACACCAGGTTGCAAAAGATCCTCGGCTGGGAACAGACCCTGCAGCAAGAAGATCTCATCAGGCTGGAGGACCTTGTTTCGGCGGTGATGATGCAGCTTCAGGCAGGGCACAGCAAATGGCCCGATCACACATGGCTCCATGTCAGCTCAAGATACCAGCTCGCAGCCCCAGGTGCAGCAACAATTAGCAAGGAAGCGGCATGACAGCCACCTAGAAAACCTGAGCAAACTGGATGCAACGGAGCACAAAGCTCACGAGAGCTGCAAGGAGATCGGAGGGCTGGAGCACGTGCGTGAAAGGAATCCAGCACTCTCATCAAGGGAAGGTAGAAAATGAAGGGAAGAACAGAGATCCAGCAAACTTTCAGCTAAGTAGATTATTGATCTTCAGGGTGTGCCAGAAACCAGCTTTGCGAATTACAGCAGTCCCCTGCTGCAAGCTCAGGCACTTACCGGATGGCAAAGCAGAAACTCTCCCCACCTCCCCGCTCCTGCCACCCACACGCCTTCCTCTGCCACCGCCACGATGCCGCCGAGCTCCTGTTTGCATCTCGCTGCGGCAGGACGCACAAACATGTCCAAAGGGTGATGATGTGAAAGGAAACAGCATGATGCCCCAGCATCTAATGGGAGAGACAGTGTTAGCGGGGAAGAAACAGTTCGGAGAAAGTCTGTTGTCTTCTGTTGTCAAGGGGGAGCAGAAGGCAGAAACCTCACCCCGACGCGAGTGGGGAAGGCGGTGACCTTGTGAGGCTCCATACAGCTAAGCAAATAATTTCCTTGGCAAAGGCAGGCACTCTTTCTGCTCACAGTCAGGAGGGTTTCTGCACAGCGGAGCTGAGGTGTGAACGCCTTGCAGATTGCCCTGACAATGTGCCTAACCCCCGGCACGAAGATCACCTGCTCGCAGGAGCCGAGAGGCTGGTGAGAAGAGATGGCTTGGAGCCCAACTCCTACTGGGATGCTCAGCATCCCACTAGATCTGCCCCACCATGCTCATCCTTAGCCCTCCGTGCTGCCGGACACGGCCACCTCACAGCACAGCTGCCCCACGGCATGGCCCCGTGTCCTTGCTGCGGCCAGGACTGGCTCCGGCTTGGCAGTTTCATTATTATCTGTGCAGCGGCACAGATGTGCACTGCGCTTTCTGTATACAGAGAGAGGTCCCTGCCCTGAAAGTCATATAACTGAAGCAGACGGCAGGCACTCCCTGTGCCAGCCCGGCTGCCACGAGGTGTTTATTTCCAGCAATCCATTACGTGACGTTTGGTAATTTTTCATAGTATCAATGCCAAACTAGAGAGGAATGCCCGGAGCAGGGATGGGGCTGTGGATGCTCATATCAAACCAGAGCAGAGTGGGCACTGGGAGGGCTGCGTGCCTCCTGCCACTGGTCCCACCACCACTGTCCTTCCACCAGGACCCCTCTGCCTTTGGGACATCATCCACCCTACGGACCTTCCATCCCTCAACCAACATGCTGGAAGCCTCAGAGCCCTCCTGCAAGGGAGGTGAGAAGTATTTGTTTAACCCTTCTCATAAGAGGCAAGGAAAAGGCCACACCAGGGTTGTTAGGTGGCACAGGCAGGCAGGGTGACACCGACCAGGTCTTCTCATCCCAGGGACAGCCCCTCTACCGTGGGGGAGCTGATTTTAAACAAAGCCAGGCTTTTCTTTGACTGGTGGAGCATGATGAGCACTCGGACTGTCAGATCCTCCTTGTTTTAAATAAATTCCACTGACGTACTCTCTTCTGACATAAATTATTAACCAAGCATGATGCACACAGTGTGCCAGCAGCAGCATCCAGGGCAGGAGCAGGCAGCAGGTGAGGCTTTCTGCCTGCGACTGCAGGTGTGAAGCAGTTAAATTACACTGTCACTGGGAGAAGAAGTGTGTCACCATGGCTGCCACCTGCCCGCCAGCGTGGCCATGTGATAGAAAGTCATGCTCCATACCCAGACCATATAAAAACCAAATTCCTGGCATCTCCATGCGTCCAGCTGTGCCAAGACACACAGAGAGTGGGGACCATTTTTCCCACCTTGCCACAGCCCTTCTGACAGTCCCAGGGACAGAGGCAGCCGGCCCCGCTCTACTCCTGGAAATGCTGTGGATGTCCTGGAGGTGCCCATCCAGACACTGTCTCCTAGGGTGGCCCAAAGCAGATGGGACCGTTTGTCTCCCTTCAGCCTGAAGAAACTCCCAGTTAAGCTGGGACAAGGGGCAAGGTGGGTGAGATGGGGACAGCCTTTCAGAGAGGGACCAACCCATCAGCCAACACCCAGACGCAAACTCTACCACCTCCCCACACCCTCCCCAGCTGATGTCTTGAGAATTCACCAGAACATTCAAAAAAACCCAAGGGAGAGCATGACTGAAAACCAGCCACCAGCAAAGGGTGTGGGGCCAACGCCAGCGTTGGTGGGAGCTCCTGGGAGCACTGTGAGATGTTGGTGTGGACCTCAGCCACCTGCGCTGGGGGCTGAAGGGTGTGTGTGAGAAATGGCTGAGATAAAAGGGCAATTCCTCTGCCCCAAATATAAACCCAAGCAGCCTGAAGCCAGAGAAAAGAGAAGAGTTATGTGAATCTCAGCTCTCTGAAGACCTGGGGGATGGTGGGCTTCCAGTACCAGACACAGGTCATCTGGGCTCCCCTTCTTCTCCAGTCACTCAATACAACCATAAGGAAGAGGAAGGAGTATTGAACAGAAAAAAAAATTATGTATTTTTTTCCTCTCATAATTCAGAAGAACAACGTCCAGATTTCATGCCAGAAGTAGCTGCACTTTGGGGATTCTTGTGTTTGAGACCTAATTTGTAAAGCACCTAGGGATCCCTTAGGGTAAAAAAAGCATTATAGGATCATTATTAAAATGGACATGTATTTCATGTCTCAGTTCCACACCAGTGAGAAAAAAAGGCCAAGATCTAACTCCAGGATGAGGGGACAAAACTGTGAAACACAACACTCATCCAGTGAAGTGATAAAAATGGAATGCAGCTTCCTACATGTTGAGTGCTGCACTGGGGAGGCTGCTCCAGGTCTCCTGCTTTGCCAACTGCTCAAACACGCCACAGCAGTGACACAGAGTAAAGAGCAGCAAACCTTTTTTCTTCTTTTTTTAATAAAAGCCACAAGCCCTGGCCAGAGTGGTCCCTCTCAACTCTCCCCTGGGCTCGTTTTGCACATCTGGGGTGAGATCCAGTGCTCCGTTATGGCATGAGAACGAAACCTGCTGCAGCTTGACCACAACCCACACACATGGCTGTCTGTGGTCCAGCCAGCTCCTCCAGCTGCCAGCACAGATAATCTAGAGAAAAAAAAAAAGGCTTTCTCGAGCCTTTCACCGGTACTTACACCAGCAGTGTCTCTGGCATACCCTGTCACAGACTGGGAAGCTCCTCTCGAACCCTTGGCATGTACGTGGCTAGATGAGAAGCTATTTCCCCAAAGGAACGAGTGAAGCCATGTATTTCAGGTTGAATCTCATGCCTGCCTGTCTCCCACCCATGCGACACACACGACAGCTGGCGTAATTTCTCTCGCACATACAGCATCTATCTACTCAGCCGAGCCTGTACATCACCTGGTTATTGATCTTGCCGGAGGCAACACGACCTGCACCCGCAATGAGGGTGCAAAGGAGATGTGGCAGGAATGCAGACCCTGTTCAGCCATTTCTGTGGGGAGAGACAGGGGCTGAGGCAGCAGGACACCCTGGACCTTGGGCTGGGGGGCTGCTTCTGCAGCGGGGAGCACACAGCACCCCAACATAGGGGCAGCTCATGGGGAAAGGGGCCCAACCACTTCACCATCAAGGATATCTGACTTCTGAGACACCAGAACTGCTCGTGCAGATATCACCTGGCAGTCGGAACTCGGCGCGGAGCTGGATTTTCATGGAAAACTGACAGGTTTCCTCCCACGCCGTTTTGAAGTGAATGCAAGCCCCAAGGCCACCAGTTCCAGTTCTCACTTCTACACCCCTGATCAACACAGTGAAATAAACACAGATCCTATTTCTAGGGTGAGAAATCACTCACCCTCTCCTCCAGACTGCAGATATTTAGTGACTCTTTAGACCAGAGTAGGGTCTATCTGAATTCCCTTCTATTCCTTGTTCTTACCTTCTGCAGTAGACTTCAACTTTTTGTCCTGGCTTTCAAAGGCCAGGCACTGCTTAACTCCTCACCTTCCCCTGGGGCATCAACAGCCTCAGCAGACACAGTGTCATCTTCTTACACCATAGCCCAGAGCCCTCATACCACAGCCTTCTCCTCCCACTCCCACACAGGGCGTGTTCTCGCTCAGATGTTGTTCATCTGTGCAGCAAGGACGACACTTGTGCAGTCCATAAAGTACCATGGCTATAGTAACCCATAAAAAGAATACAAGAAAGAGAAAACTAAATAGCATCACTGAGTTCCTGGGAAGAACAGCAGTGCAAGCCTCAGTCCTTGGGGTTTCAAAGGGCTGGGGAGGAGAGAACTTTTCATGAGATAAAGCAAAGCAGCAGAGAACATGGCTGAGCACTACCTGTGTGTTGTCTTCATCTCCCTGAGCATGGATGGTGTAGGAACGACCACCATTCTTCAAGGTCTCAGTGGCAATGCGCACTTCCACCCCTGGAAGCGGGGTGCCCACAGAACCTACAACAGAAAAAAAGACTGAAATGGTGGACAGCCTCTGCGAAACAACAAGATCAAGGATGCAAAAGAGCAGCTGCCTGTCTATCAATGGCATCTGCAGACTGTGCTGGCACTAAAGAACTTCCTAGCAGGGGGTTACCCTTCAGGAAGGCTTCGATCACATCGTATGTCTGCACGCAAATGTCACTGCGATGCAATACACCGTTGTTTGCTGAGCAGGCAGTGTTGGAAATGCCTAGGAAAACAAATGTGTCTCCAGCCCTGAACAGTCTCTCTTGGCCAGTCTTTGAAGACATCAGCACAGCTTCGCAGCTCAGTAATGAAGCTGTCTTATAAAAAAAAAAAAAAAAAAAGGCACCATGAAACCTACACAAAGATGTGAAAAGAAAGAGCACAATGATTACTACAGTGGCTCACTGCTTCTCTATAGCCTGGGCCTGACAGAGAAGGCAAAGGCTTAACAGTGTGAGAATTGCAAGGGATTATCTCAGTTTTATGAGACATCAATACACTGTATATAAAACATCATAGGAGAAAAGCAGAGATCAAACCCACACCATTCTGCCACAGGTTTCAATTTTCAAAGCCAGGGAATCTGACACAGTGTCACGAATGACTGCTATTAAGCTCCAAGATGGTTCTGCGACCCAGAGCTCCCCAACCTGCAGCATTCCCACCCCTTGGTTTAGTCCATGCTCTTCTTGGTGAGCTTCTGAAAGCACAGAAGAAAGGGCAGCTTTGTTCCCCCGACCTCTGTCTGAAGGGGGGCTTCAGGCTCAGCAGCAACCAGGAGTTGTGGGCATCTGCTGGCTCAGCAGGTTTCGCTCTGCATCTCAATGGCATGAGACGGTTTTCACCGCAAGACAATGCCTGTGACTTTCGTCCCCTGTGAGTGGGAAGAGGGATGTCAGCACAGAGCAACCTGTGGCTCAGGAGGACTGGACAGGTCTGAGCTTAAATCAGTAAGTGTACTCTTTATTTTAAGAGATGATCAATTTTTCCCCTGAAGACCCTCCGGTTGGTGATGCTTTCTAGCTCTGCTATGATCAGCTTGACATTGGAAAGTCCTTAGAGCAGGGCGTGCAGGACCTGGAGCTCAGCGCTGTCTTCCCCTTGTCATCTAAATTTCAGGCATTTGGGTTGAGTGGCATTTTTCCTATCCTGGTCTCATTCTCCTGTTCAAGCCCGGGAGATCTGGTATCTGTGACATCATGATTTTGTTTGCTACATTGGTCAGTTGCCATGGAAATAGATATGTCGTCGTAGCCCAGATTTATGGCATCCCTGCAGGATCAGCTAAGAGCAGATGGGCTATGAGGGAGTGAGATTTTATTGCAGCAAAACTACCCGAACAATTAGCAAATCTGGCAAGAAATAAACAGAAAGCGACGTGGCAGTTCTGTGATGTGTGTCTGTTCAGCTTGAAATTGCCTTCAGCATTCAGGTCAGCCAACACGCAGCCAGGTCCTTCTCTTACTGCAAGCATTGCTTGGGCTGCTCTCATCTCATGGCCAGACACTGCCAGGAGTCAGACAGAGGACTGCAGTAGGGTAAGGACGGAGAAGAATGTGCCAGGAGAGGTCACCAGGAGAAGTGCCTCGAGGTGCTGTGTAGAGGTATTTACGCATTTTAAACAGTCTGGTACTTGCCATGGTAGACTCCAGGAGGACTCAAAGCAAGTAACAAGTCATGGAAAACACCCTAAATGTTTGCATGCCAAGCTTGCTGAAGCCAACTTCTCGACTTCTATGGGAACATTTTCTCCAGTCTGAAAAATGCCTTACGTGGACAGCCCCCAACCTGCCTGTGAGACATGGCAAGGGACAGCGGGCAGACACTGCAAAGTCAGTCTTGCAAAGCTCATGGAGGGAGCAGTAACCAGTGCAATGAACTGCTACGGGCTCTCACAGGCTTGCCATCTCTGGAAGCTTTCAAATCAAGATCAGACGGATGTCTTCCTGGAAAATGCTTCCTCTCTGTATGCAAGCTACTGACCTCAATGCAGAAATGTAATTGACTGGTTCAGGGGCAGCAGGACTCAATGATTAGTGCTCACTGCTAGTCTCAGTCCTCAAGAATGAAATATCAAAGATCAGCACAGCGCTGTCAAACAAATCTGAAGACACAGAGAAGGCAACGTCCCCCACACAGTGTTTCAGATCCAGTCACAAATACAACTCCATCAATTTATTTCCTACTTGGCTAAAGTAAAACCAACATGTAAAATAAGTCCCTCGTGGAGAGCTGTTTCCTTATATTCAGTCTGGAAAAGGCTTTCTGGTATTTAGGAAAAAATCACAAACTTGGAAATCAACATCTGTAAAGGCTGAAAATGCTTGTAATGTTGATTAGAGCTACACGAACCTGACAGTATTAATAAAATTTTTGCAAAAACAATGACTAGAGCTTCTCAGGCCCATCTGCTGTGTCAAGATACACACTGTGCTGACTCCAACAGGTCAGCAGAAGGTTGAGCCTCTTCCCAAAGGAATGGCACCAGAGGTCCTGGCTTCACCAAGACTGCAATCGAGGGTGATCAGAAAGGAGTCGACACTCTGCACTGGCTTCTTTTTGTCCCCAGCCAAAACCCCGAGGGGAAACTGGGGAGAAATCCCTGCTCCTTCCCCTCTTGCTCTTTCCCAGCTCTCTCCAATTTGCAGGCTCCTGAATGTTAAGAAACGCTGGCAACATGCCCACGGTGTCAGCTCAGCCGGCATCAGCCAGGCTGCAGTCAGGAAGGAGTGACACTATTATTCTTTCACCAGTTCTCCTCTGTTTAAAAAAGTTGTCAGCTCTTCCCAGATAAATTTAATTGGCCCTGCGGTCTGTGTCCTTCGGTATCTGGGGACCCCGATGCTGTTATGTGTGGTGGTGTCCTGGGAGAATTGAAACAGGCCAACGATAAGGCACTCAACGATCTCACTGTCAACAATACACGGAGTCCCCGCTGTAGGAGCTATTAGCCGCCTCTGATCTAAACCTCCAATTAAAGTGGTGATTAGGCCCAGTGAGGCATTCTCTGTCCATGAATTATTCATCTCCCTTCACAGTAACAGCACCAGGGGGGATTAGAATGAGAGCTGGTGAAAACAGAGGCATTTTAAGCAGGGTTTTAACCATATACAAGCAAACATTTATCTTTCAAATCTTTCATCTTTTCTTCTTCTGGAAATTAAAGCCCACCCACCTACCCCACCCCTTCAGACCTGTGCTGAGGGTGGAGAGCAGTGTCACACTGCCAGAGACACCGGTGGTGACAGGGGCAGGACAGGCAGGCTCCGAGGACTTGACCCTTCCCCAGTCACACCAAGCGGGTGGAAGTGGGCAAGGGAAGCCCCAGGACCTCTCCTCAGAGGCTCATGAAGCAGTAGAGAAGGACGTGTGCTGCTTTCACTCCAGAAGAAATCCCTCGGCTAGTGTGAGGATCCCTGGACCTATCCACGGGTTAAAGTGTCACGCTTGCAGCACTCTTTTTCCAAAAATAAAGCTAGTAATTGCTTTGGCCAGCGTGCAAGTCTGTGGTCACCACTGCCTGTACCTCTAACACCAGTGGACCCGTACACCAGAGCCATACTTCTAACACCAGTGCCGTCCGAGGTCTTTTCTCTGGATACTTCACTCCTCCTCCTGCCCAGCCTCTGTTCCCAGCCCATCATTGCATTTGACTCTCAGTTGATTCTCTCGCACTGGATGCCCTGTGGTACCTGGTGACCTTACATCCCAGCCTCTAATGTGGTACTATATCAAAAGCTTTTTCACAGCTCCAGTAAATTATGCCTCAGCTTCACCCATCTGCTTCCCAACTGACACTTCCTGAAATAAATTAATCAAGCCTATTCAATTATAGCCTTCTTTCTGTAAGGTCTCTCGCTGATCCACATCTTTGTGAGATGCTTCTCTCCCCTCTTGGGGCTGCGGCGAGCCCCTGGACAGTGGCTGGAGTGACAGTCAGCCAGCCTTCATCCCTAGCCCCTCCGCTTGTAGCTGCATGAGACTATTTGTCCCCAGCTCCCCCGCAGAACCCGGTACCCTCAAGGACGCTACCCCAGCTCTGTTCAGCAGCACGGCCACCCAGATCTGGAGTAGGAGCTGCCCTTCTGGGTGCCAACATCTGTCTTGCCCATGTTACTTTCAGTCTTATTTCCTTTCTCCTTTTGTCTCACAGGAAATTTCTAGAGCCTCCACTCACTTCCCCTCCTGAAGATGAATGAAAAGCAAACATAACCAGGCCACAGGGACATTCAAATGATCTCTGCACTGTCACCCTGCGGCGTGGGGCTCACAGACAGCTCGAGCTCGTGCAGGTGGGAATCTTGTCTCCCTGCCTGCTTCCCTGTCCTGCCTGCAGCGATGGGGCTTCTGGAGGAAGGGAAGACTGGCTGAGCTGGGGTGGAGGAAAGACAGTTACTCTGAAAAAGGAAACTAGAGTTTGTATTTCACATTGTCCTTGAGCTGTCCTCAGGCAGAGGAGCCACTGCAGGGGAGCTGTGACTTCTCCTCTCCCTGTGCAAACCCTGCAGGGACACAGCTACTGCATCCCATGGGACTGGAGTGCTGTGGGAAGCCACAACGCCCAGGACAGTCCCCCCGGATAACATCGGTCCCCCAAGACACCAGAGACCAAGATGATGCATACAGTGCCATGCATGCACAGACAGCATGTGGGGAGGAGAAGGTGGTGTAGTGGTGGGCTGGGTTGCTCAGCAGACAGATGGCCATGTTTTTAGCCAAAGGGAGGGTGGGGGCATTTTATATTTTTCATGCTTCAGATCGATTTATTTCTAGGTTACATAAAGTACAGATATTGAGAGGAGTCACAAAGTGTACCTAAGAGAAGTGAGGGAAGACAAGGAGAGAACAGAACCAGAGTGTACAACGAGGTGTGACAATTTTAATTCCTGAAGAGTCAAGAAACTTGCACTAAAATAAGACTAAGCAGACATCCTATTTTAAATGTTCAGTACCGATCAACTGGACATGAACTGCTGCGTGGGGAATCCTGTGTCAACACCACACACAAATACAATTTCACAGAGCAGGAACAGAAGACGCAATCCCATCATAGTGCTTGAATTAAGACTTTGGACATAATAAAGCATCAATACGGACTCTGCCTCCTGGACAGAACCAGCCTAGCTGGTCAGGTCAGCGTGCACCACTGTGAGCTCTGCACACACAGCTTTGCCAATCCACCACAGCCACTGATCCCAGAGAAACCCACCAGCCACTTCCCACATACCCATGCCCCTTCCTGGCTTCCCAAGGCCAATTCCCCTGCTAGCATCATTGTTCCTACCACAGCCTGCTCCTCAATCATGACAAATTGCGATTAGATGTATATTCTCTGTGATGAGAAAAGCCAAGAACACTTCACAGCCAAATGCCTCCAAACAGTGTGCACCCTCTAGAGACTCCTACCTGGGACACGGACTCCATGCAAAGGGTTAGAAAGCGCCATCCCAATCTCAGTCATCCCATACCTCTCCAGCAATGTGTGCCCAGTGATGCTCTTCCACTTCTCCAGGACAGGCACGGGCAGGGCTGCTGAGCCTGATACCATTAACCTGCACAAGGAAACCCCATTTAAGAAAGTATCCAAGATCACTTTCTTCCAGGGAATTTGCAGTCTGACACAGGGTTACATAAAGGCTGCTCCTACGCAAAACCTTAAGCCAGAAGCCCCCAAAGTCTTTTAACTGCAACCAAGGATGTTCCTCACATATAGAAGATTTTCTGTCTGATATGGGTTTTAAATTAAGATGGGGCGGCCTCCTAAAAGAGATACTGCATTACAAACTTGGGTTGCAGGACAAAGTCCTTAGTCTTGTGTTATGTAGGGTGACACATATAACGAGCATGCAGACCCCTTCTGGCTTTACCATTCAAGAGTGGCTCATGATTAAATAACGTCACCCTTGTTCTTGTCAAACAGACACTAAAGCACAACAACCAGCACTGCAAAGAGGTGATCCTAAAAAGAAACCTGGGCAGATCCACTGTGGGGACAGCTAGCCACCAGCAGCCCCTGCCCAGAGGGGCATCGCTCACCTACCTGATGTTCTCCTGGCAAAAGGCACGCACGAAATCCTGGACTTGCAGTTGAAAGAAATGCTCGTCATAATACTCTATCAGCTTGGCATAGATAGTGGGCACTGCCATGAAGACACTGATATGGGGAGCTTGGGAGCTTAGGAACTTCTTCCAAACCTAGAAAGGAAGGGAACATACATGTATAAAAATACACCTCAATGTAAAGTGTAGAGGGAAGTGATTGTCAGCGCTGTCCATGCTAACTCCTCAACAACTTTGAAGAGGTTCACAGACGAGGGCTCTGCAAACGCCTCACAGGGCAGTGAGCCCCACCACTGCTCCTTCGCACAGCACAAGGGGCAACTGAGGTACAGGAGTTTGACAGGCTTGTCCAAAACAAAGCTACCCCAGGCTGGGCAGAAACAGTCAAACCTCTGCTATCTAAGACTTCTGGAAAGTACAAATAACTGGACACCTGGTGTGTGCATCTCAACCACGTCTGGAACAATGGCTCCCAACCCTCATCATGCCCTTATAGCCCAAAGCACAATACTCAACCTCCTCATTCTACCAGTGGATCACCCACCTGCTTTCACTCTCAATAAGCACAAGATGATGGAAATGGCATTTTTAGAACCATCATGTTACAGCCAAGAATTTGCTCATGAAGACGTAAGCTTGTGGCAGAATCAATTAATTCCCTTAACACGTACAACTCTTCGGAGGCTACGCAAAGCCACCAGCTTTTCAAAGCATGGGAGCTCTTCTTTGGAAAGACACTAAGCCACGTGCAAAGAACATGATACACAGGTAGGAGCCCACAGACTTGAACCTTTGAGGGAGTAATGCTTTTAAGATGGATGGCAGGGCTGGGAAGAGAGATATCACGCACTTAAACTGGGAGTGAAACTCCACTGCAATGGAAATGGTCATCTTCTGGTGAGCAGGTGCAGGGAGATAGGCCCCCAGAGAGCTCAGATCAGCCATCAGAAACCACAGGTAAAACAGCTGTAGCCAGGAGACAGCAGCTAGCCAGGAGGGCCACTACATGAACCGCACTCTTTCCAAAAGGAACCGTCCCTGCAGGACAGATGTTCTTCAGCTGCAACTCCTGCTAACATGTGGCAACTACAAATGGGGGCAAATTCCAGGAGCCAGCTCCGCTGGAGGGGGATGAAGACTAAGCGACCCCCGGCTGCTGCCCTGGCTGAGCAGCCCCTCCTGGGAGCAGCTAGCAACAGGAAGGAGCCATAAATATTGCAATTGGGCCCATTCCTTCCACACCTCGCCACTCTTCCCCCTAGATAAGCTCTTCCCAAGAGAGGAACGATCCAAAGGCATCAATAAATTAAAGGCTACAGTGAAGGCCGCCTCTTTCCTTTCGCTCTGGTCCCTGCCCCGTTGTTGACAAATGTATTTCCTAACAGCTCCTGACAACGCGCGCCGCCTCTCCCCTCCCTGCCCGTGCACGCTCAGCTGCACACAGGCGCGTGCAACGGCGAGAAAAAGCAGGAATTGATTGAAGGTGAACAAGTGATTCTCCTTCATGCTGTCACTCTGCCCCCTTCCCCTCCGTCCCGCTCGCTCAGGCTCCATTTCATTACTTTCTACTTCGCTGCACTGGCACCACCTCCCCCCACGTCTCTCACTCCACTGCTTCAGAACAATCAGCTCCTAAAAAAAAAAAAAAAAAAGAAACCACCGACACCACGTTGTTATTCTTAATAGAGCAGGACACATCCAACAAAGGCACCGTCCCACCAAACGGAAGGGATTTCATGCTGCCTCCCAGCCCAGAGATGGTCCTCGACAGGGCGAGACAAACGCGCAAGGTGGAACCCCCCCAGACACCTCTGGAGCTGGGACATGAGCGCTCCAAGACCCCCTCAGCATCAGGGAAAGCAGAGGAGGAACATGACTTGCCCAGACTGACAGGCGACATGCTCAGAGAGGGAACATCATACTCCCTTGCAGAAACCCCACCTACCGGCGTGATCCCCTAAAACAAGCTGGAATAGACAAAATTGCATTTAGAAGGATCTAACCCCTGCCATACTCCTCCCAGCCTCTTTCCCCAAAGATCTTTTTCTCTTCAACCCCCCAATATCTTTCTCATTCAAGGCAGCAGGATGGAGAAGGACCTCTCCAAAGCCAGGGGCTGAATGCACGGACCTGTGCTCCTCAGCCTGGTGCTTCCAAGAGCCATTGCCTTGGGCAGGGAGAGACGCGTGATGGAAAGCAGGGATCAGGACTGTGCCAAAAGAATTGAAGGGAGACAGATGCTTGGGGCTGTTAGATCCTTGCTTTTTATTATTTTTTTTTTTGCTTTCACAAGTCCAGAGCAGCTGTGGGGAGCACAGGCAGACTTCTAGTCTGGCTATGCAGCAGAGTTATTTTCACATGGATTTGGATTTGAAAAAAAAAACCAAACCCAAACCATTGCTCCAAAACACAGCAGATCTCTCTTGCACCCCAGAGTCCCCTTTCCTCACACGTCTGCTCCACTCCTGCCCTAGACAAAATCCTCCCTACCACCACTCCAACCACAGGAGCAGCTTTTTCGGTGTCAGTCCAACTCGCCCCAGCAACACCCCCTTTCTGAAGATAAGCAGCTGCCTTTGGATTTGTGCCACCAGCTGCCGGGGTGATCTGCTGACAGCCAAACCTCTCCACCTGCTCTGCTCCTGCTCAGCCAAATCTGGATCCTACCCATGTGTTTTAATGGCACTAAGCACTGAGCCATGGTACAACGCTGGCAGCCCCAAGCCCTCCGCAGACCCCAAGCTGTCCGGAGAGCTTGTCACTGCCCAGCCAGCTGTAACAGCTATTTCTGTTTTATAACTATAACTTCATGGTTTGAGAGAAGGATCTGGGAAAGTCTCGTTACCTGGGACTAATCAATCAATCCCGGGGCTTGGACAGCTCGTAGCAAGAGGCCAGCTTTGCCCTTCCAGCGCACAGCATCCTCCCACACCGTCAGGTTTAGAGCAGCACAATCAATCTCCTCTTCTGTTATCCCATGTGTCACCATCACCACATCAATTACCTGTGGACAGGGTATTGGCAGCCCATCACTTCATTTTATTTTGCTCACCTGATACCTCAGGACTCCAAGTGCTTTTAAAAAGCCACGGATTCCAGAGGCAAACATGACACTGTGTGCCAGGGCTGCCAGACTTTGCACCAAGCGCTCACCAGACACAAGGGAAGCAGCAGTTTTCTGACAGAATACATTCAGGAGATGGACCAAGATTCCTTTTAAGATAAATGAGGGCTAGAAACAAAAAGTTTCTAACTGCAAGACAGCAAGAGTGGGAACAGCTTCCTACCAGCAATAACAGCAGTGAAAGCCCAGGGCAGGCTTACAGGACAGGGCTGCCTGAGCCAGCAAAGAAGTGGGAGACCTTCTGTTCCCAAGAGCCTTCCCGTCAGCCTGACATTCCTGATTTTCTTGATTTTCTTCCCCTCCCACTGCACAAGATCATATCTGGACAATTCCATGGGCTGGCCAGTGGGATTTTGCCATCAGTAAATGGAAAAAAAAAAAAAAAAAAAAAAAAGGAAAAAATTACACCAGTGGGTACAAAACAACAGACACAGCTGTAAGATTTTTCCCATGTATTTCTTCCAGCACACAGATGGCATGATGGTGAATGAGGACAGAGGAACAAGCAAGCTGCTCCAAGAGATGGTCATTCCATGCAGCAGCCTTCCCAATCAGCCTCCATATCTGCAAAAATCACCTGAAGCAAGAGATACAAGGACAAGAGGAGAAAAGGCAATAACTTTTTTCCTTTACAGAGGCCTCACCTTCAGAGAGACGCGCAATACCATAAACTAGACAGAAAGCACCATATCTACCAACATCTGGGCATCTTCTAATGCAAAAAAAGATAAGAAGGTGGCAACAACAATTTGTATGCTGAATCTTGCAAGACTTTGCCTGATACAGGACTGCCAAAAACAGCCAGAAGAGATGCAGGCAAAAATGCCTAAAAGCTGAAAAGGAAGTGAATATCAGCATGGATTTTCCCATCAGATTGCAAATGGATAATAGACAGCCCATGCTGCTGCCTCTAATGACAGATACTACAGCTCCTCTCTTCTATAAAATTATTGTATTATTTTCAGTTGTTATTGAATTTTTTTAAACCTTTTCAAAAGTAACAATACCCCTAATGCAAGGCTAAATCATCCCTTTACTTCCCTTTTGATTGGGCAGATAGGTTTGTGTTTTGCATTGATCGCTGCCACGCGGGCAGCACTGCCGGGGAGGAAAAGGGCACCTGCAATTTTCGGAGCATCTGCAAGAGCAACAGGCAGCAACATGGCTGCAGCCAAGCCTGATCCTCATTTGGCAAGACCCTGTGCCTAACACCAAGGACAGAAGGCTCCCGGAACTCTACAGTATCACCAAAGGGATGGCAGGACCACGCACCCACGTCCAACACCGGTTTATCCCCAACAAAGGCAGACAGGCACAATATGAGACGGGAGAGAATCAAGGAGAGCTCTGCGCTCTGCTAAGGACTGAGCCATGATGGTTCGTGAGCAATATGCAGAGAGAGAAACATTTTTCTCTTCAAAGGGAAATTAGGCCCTTGGTGGCTTCGTCTCATGTTTGTTATAACCCCAAACTGTTTGCGCTCTGCATGACTCTGGTTTTAATCATTTATTCATCAGTGCAGTCTGATGGCCCCTCTGCATTCCAGGCTGAAGCTTTTAAACCCTTCCTATGCTTTAGGCATACTGAAAGGAGCAAGTGCTTTCCCTGGGACCTGGTAATATAAGTAAATATGACAGGCTCTGGTTCCATTTTTTATATTTCCCCACACACATCAAAAGACATTACTCTGTAACAGATGCTGAGGACAGACGGCAGATCTGGGGAGATGGGAAGAAAAACTCTAACTTTTTAAAGCCAGGTCTGTGAGAAGTGATCAAACATAATCCATTCACTAGTGACCTGCTCCTCCCTCCACCGACTCCTCTTTGAGTCTGAAATAAAATTACTCCTCTGAAGCCTCCCATTAACGGATAAAAAGACAATTGCCTTTCTCCAGCTGAAACTGGATGGGAGATGCAATCCCCAGCATGCTATGAGCAGCATCTTAGCCATGCTTGGTTATTGGAGATCAGACTCCTCTGCTTGGATTTGCTTTTTTTTTTTTAAAAAAATAAACTAAAAGAGCTGCCCAGAGTGATGTTTGCAGAAGTGACAGATCAAGGGGAGAGGCTCACTGCGGTGCACGTTTCTCCTTCCCGCAGGCAACTGTGACTGCCAAGCCCTAGCTCTCCCCGCACAGCCCAGTGAAGGTATAAAGCATCAGCGCCCAGCCTCAGCCCAGCCTGGTTCACACAGATAACAGCAGCAGCAAGGACAAACAGTTTGCTCACAGATGTAGCCCAGGCTGCTGGTCTTCACGAGGAAGTCCGGGGTATAGCCATACAATGCAGCAGTGACCCCGGAGCAACACCTCACATGCAAGCTCGACAAGCATCAGGTCTGCGGCAGCCTCCCACCACGGGAAAAAGCTGCCATGGGTGACAGCACGCTCACAGCATGTCGGGGGAATTAGTCCCGAATCACACACTAGCTTTGGGCACTCATCATTCCCATCAGGCCAAATGTCTAGAAAGAAGGGTCCAAATAAAATTAATGATTTTGATGGCTTTGTGTGTGACATTGGAAAACCGGGTATGATTTTTAGAGGGCTTGATCCTCGGAGGCACCTTAAGTCAGACGTGCAGTAACACAGGCACCAAAACAACAGCTCCTTTTGGAACTTAAGGGCACTAAATCTGCATCTTGGCATATTTATCATGGAAGCAGTTGCAGGGTACAGACGGCATTGTCATTCTGCAGGCAGCACACCACAGCTCAAAACCTGCCCAGCAGAGGCAAGCGGGCAGTGCACACCACAACTAGGTCACACCAAGTTGAGATTTCTACAAGCTTTCCCCATCACTCAGAGCAAGTTTTTTCCTTCATGTTTTTGAATACTTCCCCACCTTCCCACTCGACACTTAAGGCTGAAAGACCTCCTGGGAGCCAATCTCACAGTTATCAATGTGAAGAGCTGACAGGGAGCCTTTTGCTATTAGAACATCTTTCCCTTAAGGACAGATCAGAGGTGGTCCAAGGCAAAGACACGCTGTCGTTCAAACTCAGAGTGGATCCACTTCAGCCAAAAGCCTCAGCATAGGATCCTGCAAAGCAGACACTGACCTCACAGCTTGCTCTGAAAGACTCCTGTCCGCAGGGTGCCCAGCGCAGCCAGGTCCCAGTCCAGAACGGGGCCATCAACGTGTGACTATCATGGCAAGAGTACCAGCACAGAGGATGCATGACTTCCCCTGGGTCTCTCTCTCCAGACTCGCTGACATTTCCATTGAGTAACAGTCACACCACAGGGTGTGCTCAGCCTTTGCAGCCGTCACTGAATCGATGCGGGGAAAGGAGATGGAGAGAGGGAGTCACTGGGGAACGGATGCTCTAGTGTCTGTTTGGCGCAAAGCCCGATGCTCCAGAGGCCTTCAAAAAGCACTTGGTCATGGGCTTTCTCCAATGCCCAGTAAGGAGAAGACTCACCTTGCACTCCTTCCTTAAGCAGAGGCATTAATCTCTTCTCCTCTAGCCACCAATTTACACAAAAACTGTACAAATCCAGCATCTTTAAAATTTCTACTCCTGCATAAGAAAAAAAGGCAAGCATTTCAAACAGGCTCAGAAGCAGCTGAGAAATGCTGGCTGCCTGCAAAGAGGAACAGTGCAGCTGGAGAAGTAAACTTAGCTTGGAAGCAAGTTATGATGGGAGGATCGTATAGGGATGCTTAGGCTGCAGCTTGCTCTGGCTCCAAAGGAGTTTTCTGCCCCCACAGTCCTCACCCTTGGAAAAAAATCCAGCCAAAAAAAAAAAACCCCAAAACCCAACAACAACATCACAACAACACTCTTGTCCCACACAGCTGCTGGGAGGAATGCACTTCAAGGCTCACTGCTGTTCTCCTGCCCACTCCAAGTCCACATGCTCATAGCAGTGCTGAAATTCCCCAACACACACAGTCAGTGCTGTTGATCCCAAGCACCAGAAGCACAGGCAGGAGCACTGGGTGCCAGTCCCATGGTCTCCAGGCAGGAGAGCAGGCAGCAGCCCGAGAAGGGCTGCCCGTGGAGACACACTGCACCCCAAGGACTACACGCACCAGAGGACTTAGCACATCATGTACAAGTGGACTGTAACGCTGGAAATTAAGGGCCCATTTATAAACCCTTATTAATAAGTGATTAATAGATGCAGCCATATTTTTTAATAACTTACAATAAAAAGATGCTACAAGAAGCTTAAGCAAGACAGTCTTAACAGATGGTGCTATAAAGTGAATTATAACATGTACAGTAGCTAGTGCAATGTAATGGATGTCCTCATTTAATAAAAAGAATCTGATTTTATGCAGCAACTTTCACGCTTGAGGCATCTCAATACACTTTAATGAGCCCTTGTGGCCTCAGCAATAGCTTGCATGCAGCCACAGACATCAGATGCTGTTCTAGTAAGAGAGTGGATGTTGGTCAGGACACTGGGGTTACTCCACAGTCTTGATTTGTAACCTTTCCTTGGACAGTTACCAAAAACAGACAGAAGGGTCTGAAAGATGCCACCTCTTAACACTGCACTGCAGGGAATGACAAGCAAGCCTTGGTCTGGGGCTTGAAACATCTTCTAACTAAGAAAAAAAGAAAAGAACATTATTACCACTACCGAAACCAGACTGGCATCTGTATCCACGACTATAAGGCACGCCGCAAATTATGTAATTTAATAAACACTGTAATAATAAAGTATTTATTTTGTATAATGAAGTGTTAGTGATTAGAAACCAAACACACATTGGGCATGCTGCTGCGGTTTCTCTTGAACCCTTGCCAGTATCACTCAAGGCTAAATATGTCTGCAGCAGGTTGAGAGTAAGTTCCTAGCCTTGTTTTGATCAGCCTGTCAAGTGTTTTAGCTGCCATTCGAGTTTCTTTATATCACACTATAATTGGCTGCTTTCTCAAGGTGCAGCAAAGGAAAAAAGCACATAGCAAAACTCGGGCTCCTTTTGCAAAATCCTCCACTGAAACTCTGCTGCTTTTCTGAAAGCTGATTTCAGTAGCAAAGGGCATTTTGTAAACAGCTGGTGAAAATAGACTGGAACTGAAAGGCAGCTTGCATTAAACTCCACAAGAAAGCCTTATTTACCCTCATGTGCTTTCTTTGTAGTGTCGATCAAACCACTTTCAGCTCCCAGGGGAGGCCCTCGGAAAAATAAAGGGAATTTAAAAAAAAAAAAAACAACAAAAACCAACAGAAAAGCAAATGACGTCCTTCAGAGCCCGAATGCACCTGAGAGCCCTCGGAACGGCACTCGGCGCAGCAGGCACACTTGCCATGCCGACCTCCCTGCCCAAGTTCAACCTCCAGGGTCACGCAGACGCCCTCCAGCGCTGTCCCTGCTTGCCCTTGGTTGTCAAGTCTGGGGGAGAGCTTTGATCAGAGAAGGCAGGCGGGGTGTCCCGCTCCCCCGCACCTGAACCCATCCTTCAACGGCAGCTCATTGATTTGCAGATGTCGGGAGAGAGCAGAGAGAAACACAAGGGTATAACGGACAATCAATCACTGGCGGCACAGGACGTGGAGAAACGCGCCCTCCAGAGGGCTTGGCTTTGCTTCCAGGCACGCTCTTCTGCCACCTCACCAGGGCTGGCCACGGTCCGAGCTCCAGCTTTGGTGGGGCACACGTCCCTACTGCACCCTGAGCTTTTGGGGTGACACCCTAAGGACAGGGGAAGACACTTTGGCAGCGACCATCGAGGTGAGAGCACTGGCTACAGCTGCCAGGGGGCCCTCCTGCCTTCTTCTACCATAGCATCCTACCTATTTACTTTGGAAACGCAAAGGCAGAGCTGCCCCTCCAGGATTCTGGGGCTGTTTCCCCACCAAAGTGTCAGTGCACGGGCAGCAACTGGATGTTCAGGTGTCAGGGCCATCTTGAAACAAGAAAGGAAGCGTGCATTTTCTGTGGTTGTTTCTCCAAGAAGCAGAAATAAGCAACGAAGAATCATGTGGTCCTGCAGCCGCTGGTATCGGAGCCCAGGCTCACCCTCACCTGACAGCACAGTCAAAGGCTTGTGGGTGTATCCCACACCTTTGCACTTTGCCTTTTCAGTGTGACAAGGCCACCCAGCATATGAATAAACAGGTAAAGCAGCCTGTTTAGTTACAAAGCACAGGCTTTACAGGCTCTTTGCACTTTCCCAGGGAGTTCTGTACGGACAAGGCTTGTTTCCTTTCTGCTATGAGGTGGCAGCAGCACCTGAAAATCCAGTTGCTCCCTTAACAGTGACACTGCAGACTCCAACACACCTGAAAATCCAGTTGCTCCCTTAACAGTGACACTGCAGACTCCAACATCCCTCATGCCACCCACAACACTGGGAGACATAGATGAATGGTGCTGGATCCCAGGGGCCGGTAACTGTAGAAACTGCTCTGTTCAAACCTTAATGTTGGGTGCCCTGTTTCTAGTCCCTTTTCTTCCTCTCTTTAGGTCGGCTGCCTGCCACCGCAGCAAGGAACAAGAGAAGCAGAGCACTGGGACTGGTGTTTCCTGTCTCAGCTAGAAAACAACATTATAAGCATGTCTCTATTGCATTCAGGTAAGGTCTCGCTCCTGCCACCTCTCCTGCAAGGCTGCAAGGTCTCGATTTGCAAACTCTCTTTCATATCGCTGAGTCTAAACCAACAGATCTGTTAACACTTGTTTCTCCACAGAGGAAGAGTAACATTTCCATGCAAGTGATGAGTACCAGTATTTCTCTTACCTGGGCTGCGAGAAACTCTAAAGCCTGTGTTCTGTCATGTAATGCAATACAAAGCACTGAGGACATAGGATTGGAAGGGAAAAATGCAAGCTACTAAAAATGCCAACAAGCAGCATAGCTTCAAGCAGAACACCACTAACATGCAAGAGAAAAGTCCAGTATTTCCACCTTTTCTGGTACTAGAAAATTAACAACCCGTATTCTGGGTGCAGATGCTCTTAAGTGGGTACGTAGAAGGGCCCACCTCCAGTCAGAGACCCTCAACATCATGAGGAGCGGCAGTGTAGCGTTACGATTACATACGTCACACTTAAACGAGTTGTAGCCTCCAGAAGAGCACGTTTACCCCAGACTGAGTGTCCAACCACAAACATTTTTTAACAGACACTTTGTGAATGGCATGCAGCCAGTGGCTGAAGAGGCTGGAATTCTTTAAGAACATATTTCCAAAGTTGCTCTAATTACAATGCATGGGGTCTTGCTGCTGAATTTCGAAGACAACGCTCAATCCCTCCAGGCTTACCATCTGTGCATCAAATTCGGGTAACATGATGCATGTCGCTCCCACCCAGAGAGGACAGAGGAGCTTATTGATCACCCCGTGGACGTGATGTAAAGGCAGCACATGCAGAATAACATCCTCCTTCTTCCACTCCCATTTTTCAACCAGCCCTGTGGTCTGCAGAAGAAAACATATAATCCAGTGTTAGGGCAGGAGGAAAGACTCTCACTGCTTGAAAAGCCCAAGGTATCCAGGCCCCAGATCCCCTGGGCACAGCTGGCAGCAGAAATCCCAGACCTCCTGGAACAATGCTTGGGCACAAAAATCTTTCCTTTAGGGTCAGCACAAGCAAAATTCCCACCAAAACAGTAGAATACAAGAGGAATTCCTCCTGCATCTCGTCAGTACATGTCTTCATATATATCAGCAAAATTCTTCCTCGTTTCCAAGAAAGAGACAACAATGATTTTAAGCAGGGCCTACAAAATTATTAGCCTGCTACTGCACATGCAGAGCTGGCAGATATAGTAATCAAAAAACTAATTTTCCCAGAACTCTGTTGACACAGTTTGGACACCGATGACATTGGGCTTTTAGCACCTGTAAGGGATAGTCAGTAGGAGCGGAAAAATCACACAGAAAGTAGGCTTCATATTATTAAAACAAATTAGTATATCAAGCTTCTAAAATACTCTGCTATGAAGGGATAATTGTCTAAAACGTTAGACCTCAGGCTTCTGGGTGAACAATACCATTCAGAGCCCAGTGTTAGCAACTGGAAAGCTTATTTCCAGCCACCTAAAAATAAAAAAGCATTTGAGCAGTGGAATTCAGTCATGTCATTCACAACCCTCTTCCACAGGGCAGGGAGCAGGTTTTAGGCTTTCTGTAAGACAGCACAAAAGATGGTGACTGCTCAGGCCACCTCCCAAATGATCAGCATATTTGTAAGGGAACAGATTCTTTGCCCAATATAGCCAAGCCCTGGCTCTATCCATCAAGGCTTTCATACCACTCCCAACATTGCAGTATCTGAGCACCCAGAACAACGTAAGCTCTTAGAGGCATCTGTAAGGCACGATGTATTCCCTGCCCTTTTTCCCTAATGGCATGAGTCTATCAGTTGCAGGCAGTGATAACCAACTGGTGAGGTAGTCAGCAGGCTCATTCAAACTTTTAATTCCTTTTGGCTCAGAGAGCTAATGGATTTTTTGCCTTGGGGATATATAGCTGAATAATGCACAGACTTCACACAGTACTGTACTGGGCTGGGCTAAGTTATATTCCAATTAGGGGCACAGATTCTTTCCTAGTCACAGTAAAGAAAAGCAAACTGTAAAGAAAGCAGTCTTTTTACAACAGGTCTCATCTCTTCTGTTTTCCTGGAAAGCAGGGAGAAGAGTCCATCTGCTCCTGTCTGCAGTCGCAGCACCACAACACCAAAAGGACAAGGTTTAGAGCCTCAAACACACTCCTGTGTGTTCACCTCAAAAGGGTTGAGGACTTTTGAGATACAATCCCACAGCCCTGCGCAGGAACCTGGTTATGGTAAGGTGTGTCGTGCTTTGAGGTTTGCAACCCTGAATCAGCTCTGAAGGCCAAGACCTCTGTAATGTGGCATAAGCTTTGCAGAGGGAAAGCGGTACTCACCACAGCTTGTATGTTCTCATGAGTGCTGAGGACACCTTTCGGTCTTCCCGTTGTCCCACTAGTGTAGATTATCATGGCTCCTCTGTCCTTCCATGAGGAGCAGGTTGTCAAGGGACCCTCTTCCACTGCTGCATGACTTGCAGATCCATCACTGTGAGACCTAAGAAGTGGCAGAACCGGGACTCCCAGCTTCTCAGCGCTAGGGGCTATTTTCCCCACATATTCCTCTGCTGCGATGACTAGAGCGCTCTGCGAATCCTGAATCACGTACTCCAGTTCCTGCACGGGGTGCTTCTTGTAAAGGGGCACTGCTATGCCCCCACTCATCCAGGAAGCCCACTGGGCCACCACATATGAGGCATCATTGGGACACAAAAATGAGATCCTCTCTTCCTTCAAGTCCCTGCTGGAGCACTCCAGAGCTCTACAGATCTCCTGGGACAAGTGTAGACTCTGGCTGAGAAGGTCCCTGTAAGTGTGCTCACCATTTTGGTCAACAATGGCGATTTTATCACCGAAGGCCAAAGCCCTAGTGAAGACAGGGGTAACATCACTACTGTAGGTTGCCCACACAGTCTGCAGACCCCTGCGAGGACAGACAGCCCTTTTCTGCCCATGCAACCCCCATCTGCAACGGTGCAAGTCCTGGACGAGGCATCGAAGCGGCCGGCTCACTTGGGGGAAGAGCAGGGAGACCAGCATCCTGCCGGCACCGCTTGTTTTGAAGTGATTCTGCAGAAAGCAATTATAGGAACAGATAAGTATGTGCAGCAATTACCCAGGGGTTTATTCCCACAAAGGAAAAGTGGCAGCCTTCATTTGAATAATACCCACTGTATTATTAATGTTTATGCTTCAGACTGCTGCATCCCCAGTGCGCTAGGCCCTGCCCAGATGGAACAGGAGACAGAGACCCTTCCCTACACAGCCTCCATGTCCCTAAAAAACAGTCTAAGTTAAATTATGAAATAGTTTTCATCTATCAGTAATATTAGGCCACTAAGTAGTGGCTACTTGAGGTGCCACTCTAACTCAGCAGGACCAGCATTTAAAGAAATTAAATAATTACAACAGCACCTCGCTCTCAGTTTGCAGTTTCCACTGCTTTGGTATACCATCACCTTGCTCTGTGCTTCCAGTTACGCAGCATGGAGCTAGACATGAAATCCAAGCCTCCTAAGGTTTAGCCCAATGGAAGATTGTTTCCTCTGTGAGTTTTCTTTCAAGCAATAGCACATCTAAATACAGGAAAGTGCCCAAACCCTCCCACCTGATGGGTCATCCATCACAAACACTGCTTCAGCTCAAAAGCTCTTATGTGACAGACCAAGTAGTTAACAGCCCCGGGACAGCCACAGGCAGCAGGAGCACTTCCCACGCCAAGCAGCTGGTTTTCCCAGCAAACAGCAGCAGGGAAGCGCAGCCACACACACGCTGACCTCTGGGTTTGGTACAGCACTTCTGAAAGTACCAACCTGGCAGCACCTGGAGTCAGGTAGAGCATCAGGACAAGCTCAGCCATGGCACCAGGCTCCACCTGGGCAGCCAGAGCTTGATCTGAGCCCAGCCCAACCATCAGCCTGGCCCAGCCACTCCACCACAGCAATGACACGATGCACAGAGGCATTAAGAGAAAATCTCCAGAAAGAAATGGGGAGGCGTACCAGCACCATTAAAGGCTTTACAGGAAGATCACAGGCTGGCACAAACGGCACGCATTCTGCCTTTGTGCTTAGACAGCATGATGATATCAACCTATCCGCTCACAGGAGAAGTTACCAAAAAAGCTTTTGCGGTAACTGGTGAGAAGTACCAGAAGTTTGCCCTTTACCCCTCTTTTCATCATCCCCTCTTTTTCAAAGGGAAAAGTTCGTGTAATAGTATTGGACACTACCTGGATTATCTCACAGAAACATCAGGGAAAAAAGTTAACGCACAGTGTGAAACCCATAAGAATATAACAGGGAGAAGGAAGCCTTGGGGACTACGGGAACACTTTACAGGGGAGAATACTGGTACACCAAAGACAAGAGGAAGAAGCAATAAATGGAGAGGAGATGCTTCAGAAGAATCCTAACACCCCTTTGCACACAGCCTGGAGCTCTGGCTGGAAGCTCAGCAAGAACAAGCCCCCTCTCCATACAGAGACCATCACCAACACCAACAGGGGAGTGGAGAGGAAAGAACGGGGCTATGGCAGAAGAGAAAGGGCTTTACTGCATGGCCTATCTAATGGCTGCTATTAAACACCACCATGAAGTATCCCCAGAGAGATACTATGACAAGAGGAGACAGCCAAAGGATGACAACTTCTCGCTGTGTAAGAGGGTATGCGACACTTCCTCAACGCTGGCAATAATGACTTGATTTTTTACAAATTTTCTTATAAATGCCTATTAGTGGTGCAGCTCAACTCAAATAGCCTCCCAGCTCAGCTTCCCACCATGGGGAGGAGCTGAAACTAAAAAGATCCAGAGAACTGGCAGCTACTCAGGGACAAGCTGAACATGGCTTAGCCCAGCTCAGGCTGCTCAGACATGTCCACGGGCAGCACCTGCTGACAGCAGTGAGTGTTTATTTTTGCCTAGACATAGCTGCAAGCCCACAGTTTCTCCCATCCACCTTCAGAGCATTTCTCTAGCCAGACATTGGTTTTGCACATATTTTCTTTTGCATATTGACCTCAATTTCTGCTTCTGCAAAAGAAACTTGTGATTTAATGCGGAAACATCTGGGACGGGGAGAGGCTTTAAACCCAGAGTGTGGTAACTATGTGCACTCATGACATATACCATCAGCATGGAAAAAAACAAAACAGGTCACGAAAAAGCTCGCATGACATCTTTCCATTTCTCTGCAGAGACTAAAATGTAAAGAACCAATACCATTTGTAACCTAAACCAAACCACCTCCTCCTAGCCCACACCCAAGGCCAGCTCACTGGCAAGATGTTAATGCCCCAGACATTAAGAGGGGCATTAATTGGAAGTGACCATTTGCCAGGATCACGCCGTGCTCCAGCCCAGTGCAGCTAAGTGCACTTGGCATACTCGCTCTTCCTCATACAGCTCCAGAGCAGGTGTTAGCTGCTGCTTCAGAGCAGCGCCTTCCAAAAATTACGTATTCCCTTTTCACCACAGCGCCAGTCCAGATTTAATGGAACAATAAACAGCAGCACCTTTAGCCAGGCCTGTGCATTTATGGACTTCAGAGAACTAGCATTGACTGTGCGTGCGCTGACTGGCAGACACTCGGGATGGGCAGAAGTAACACCAGGGGCTGTTTTCTTTACCTCACACATTGCTCGGGGATAGCTGGTAAACACAAACTTTGGCAGAGCACAGCTGAACATCAAGTTTTCCACTGGGGGCCTTGGGCAGAAGATCGTGGCAGCACAGCAGATGACTGTTTGCTGCCTTGAAAGAGAAGGCTCAGCCCCCACCTTTCTATAGCTAACGTAAGAAACTAAAGCAACTGGGGAGCTCAGGCCAGCTCCCAGCACAGCAAAACCCATGGCAAAGTGCAGCAGAGCTGGAAGGCGTGAGGCTGAACCCCTGCAGACCCCACACCCTGCATCTCTCCGGAGAAGGAGGGGCTTTATTCTTCCTTCACCCCAGCTCTCTGCCCTTCATCCTACCCACCTCAAATCTCAGAGCAGCAGCAGGAAAAACCCCTCACCCCATGATGAAAATTGGCCTCACCAGGCTGGAGCCGAGGCACAGCACTGCCACACGCCGGGAGCGCCAGCGTCCCATCGTGTCCCGGGAGCGAAGGCCCGGAGTGACCCCCCCACACCTCCCCGCAGGGACCGGGGCCGGCCCGGAGCCACAGCCGAGACCCGCCACAGGCCCCGCAGGCCAACGGGTCCCGCAGGAGAGGAGAGCCGGGCCCAAAGGCACCGGCTCAAGGCTCGGCCCGGCTTAGCGGGACAGACCGGGCCCGCTGCAGGGGTCCGGAGCCCCAGGCCCCACTCCCGCCTCCTCCCGCAGCCCCGGCGGGACCTCACCTGGCGGCGGCACCGCGCACCGGGGGACCGGTCCGCCCGCGAACGGGCTCCGGCGGAAACACGGCACTGCAGCCCCCGCGTTCCGCGCTCTGAACGTTCCCCCTACCCCCCCCCGCAACGCCCCGCACCCGGTTTATGGGGCCTTGGCCCCAAACCGCCCCCCAGGGGGTGGGGCGTGTCCCCACCTGACGACCCGCCCCCTCCCAGATCTACCAGTACATCCAGAGCCGGTTCTACCGTTCCCCCGAGGTGCTGCTGGGGCTCCCCTACGACCTGGCCATCGACATGTGGTCCCTGGGCTGCATCCTGGTGGAGATGCACACCGGGGAGCCCCTCTTCAGTGGTGCTAATGAGGTGGGCGGGGCTAGGGGACGGGGCGGGGCCTGGGTCTGCTGGCGGCGTGGCCCGGGAAGCGGGCCG
>JAVJGG010000088.1:41603385-41625509 GCA_035590195.1 Aviceda cuculoides | reverse complement strand
GGAGGGTTCAGCGTGCCCACGTGCTGCCCCGCAGATGTGCCTGGCTCCCACCACCCCCCGGCCACCGCCGCTTTCATTCTCCTTTTCGCACTTGCCATCTGTCACCGGCCTCCCCTGGTCCCTGCAGGCTGCAGGGATTAACACCCCCACCCCACCGAGGAGGAGCAGGGGCGCGTGCCCTCCAACGACAGTGGGGTGCCATCACCCCTGCGGTGGTCCCGGGACTGGAGGGGACAGGGCACGTGGTGTGGGGACAGGGCTGTGACAGCCGCAGACGCATGCACCAGGCAGGATGCTCCTCTGCGACTATGTGGCCCCTCCGGGCTGTGCTGGGACCCACACCCCCGGGTCGGGGGGGGGAGTGACGGGGCCACGCTCCCCCCGCCACCGTGGCAGGCTGCCGGGCCAGCTGGCCGCGTGCACAGCAGATGTCCACCCCGAGCCACCCTCTGCCGGTCCGTCCCCCGGCACCTGGTGCCCACTGGCCATCTGGAGTCGGCCACATCCCCGGAGACGATGCTCAGCCCTGGCCCCGAGCAGCACCCGGCCACTGCTGTCCGTTCTGGGGGGCTGCCGGGGCCCCACTTTGCTCCCCCAGGGCCAGGAGGGAGGGAGCTGCTCCGCAGCAGTGCCAAGGCAGCCCCGGCCATTGCCAGTGCTGGGCGAGCGGGTTTTGGTTTATTTAGCAGCAGCAGTGCCGGCTCACCCTGTGCCAGTGTTTGGCTGCGTGGGGAGGGATGCGCGATGCCCGGCCCCCGTTCTCCATATCGGGGTGGCGGGGACAACGCATCAGGGAGGGGGTCAGTCCAGATGTGCTGTCACAGCTGGGAGCAAAATACCCAGTGCCTGCGGCTGCCGTGGAGCAGCCGGGCACCGCAAAAGCGGAGACCCAGGTGTGCTGCAGTCCTGCCCACCCACGGAGCCCCCAACCCCGGGGCTTCTGGGCTGCTGCAATGGTCCCCGGGGCACTGGGATGTCCCCAGGCTGCCACCGTGGTTTGTCACCTCCCTCCCAGCCGGGTGCGAGCCCTGCGGCCCACGTTGGCGGGAAGGTTTTCCACTTGCTCCCCCCCACCTTACGCAGCTTGCTGATTAATTATGGATCCAGCAGAAAGCTTTTATTACATTAGAGTTTACTTGTGGCAACATCTGTATTTATTTAAAAAAAAAAAAAAAGAAAAGAAAGTAATTACTATGGTGGTGTAAACACTGCAAACACCGCTGGGTTACGGGGAGCTTAGGGCAAGTGCCACGGCTGCCGGAGGCTCCAGCCCGGTGCTCCATGGTGGGATGGGGGCACAGGGGTCTGCCACCGTGATGCTGCTTGGGGTAAGGACGGAGCACAGCAAGGGGGGAGCCCATCCATCCCCGCTGGGACACCCCAAGGCTGTGGGGACCGTGTCCCCAGTCCTGTCCTTTCCCAGCCCAAGGTGGGACAGAGCCAGAGCCTGTGCCGGGGTCCCCAGCCGCTGCCGAGGAGGGAGTAGTAAACAAGGTGGAGTGAAACGTTTGATCTCCATCCATCTGCCAGCGCCTAATCTCCCACTGGCAGCCCCCGTGCCTCATCGCCTCCCAGCCCCCCTAATCTGCTCCCCGCCAGCCAGCAGAGGGTCAGAGCCGGGGCTGCTGGCCGTGCACACGCCGCGTGGCATCCGCGCAACCGAGAGGCTGCCGTGGTGCGGGGAGCCTGGCCGGCAGGGCCATATGGTGGGAGAAAACGGATTAACTGTCTCTGTTTCGGGGTTTAACCCCTGTGCTGCTGCTGCAGTGGTGGGAGGGCACGAGCCAGGGGACACGGTCCCGCTACCATCCCCCCGTGCCTGCATCCCACCTGGCACGAGCATCCACTCGGGGTGGCAGGGGACGGGTCTGTCCCCAGGAGCTTGTGGGGGTCGCGATTGCCATCGGGACTCCCTGGGGACGGGAGCAGCTCGGAGATGCTCGGCGTGAAGTGGAGCCGTAAGTGCCTCCTGCGTCACGTGGCGAGGATAAGTGCAAAATGGCCCTATTATGATAATTGCGCGAAATTATGATTGATGGAGATTAGCTGCTTATTTGAGGAAATGGCAGGCACACGTGTGACACGGGCAGGCCGGGGTAAAGCCGCCGGGGGACGGGGGGTGCGGGCAGAAGGGCACGCCGGGACGGCTCCTGGGGCTCTTCCTATGGCATGGACCGTCACCGCCATCCCGGGAGCTGCTGCACCCCCAGCTGCTGGCTCTTGGGCTGGGATGTGCCACGGCACAGGGACACTGGGTGCTGCATGGCTGGGGCTGGTGTGAGCCACGCACGGCCCTGTCCTGCCCTGTGGAAGGCTCCTGGTGTCTCCTACCAAGCCCATTAAAGGCATTCCCAATGAGGGGTAAACCTGTTAAACAGTGATGGCGGGCAGGTCTCCGTGTGCTGGTGCCTTCACCGGCACTCTCGGTGCTCTGTGCCGTGGGGCTGTGCCGTGGGGCTGGGGAGAGGGCAGCGGGGCAGCCCCAGCACCCCTGCAGCTCCCAATAAATGTGGCTCTCACTAAATGACTTATTTTGGGTGAAGCTAGGCAGGGTGCTGGGCTGGCTCTGGGCTGGCAGCCCGTCCCCTGCCTCCTGCTCGGCCATCCCCACCGGTATCCCTCGGCCTCCAGGACTCTGCTGGGGCATCGGTGCTGGGAGCACCTGGGCTACAGTGGATGCTCAAGCCACGCTCCCGCTCCTCCCTCTAAAAAAGACACCAAGACCAGGAACGTGGGGAAGAAAAGCCGGAGAGGCATTGCTGCAGTGCCGATGGCTGGCCAGGATGGAGCCATGGCACGACCGCGCCGCCGGCGCCAGAGTTTCAGCACAGGGTGGGGATGCCGTGTTGCACGAGGCTGAGGTGGCCATGTAGAGCAACACACGGCCGGAGGGCACCCCAAAACCACCACCCATCGCCAGAAGTCCCTCCTCCACTCTCCCCTTCCCAATTTCCCGGGCCCCCCATGCGGCAGACGGATGCTGGGTAAGAGGTGTGTCTGCCAGAGCCGTGCTCGCCACGCAGCGTTGCCGAGCCGGGCTGCATCGGCGCTTGCCATCCCCGGGATGGGTTCTCCCGGCTGGGCTGGGGGCACGAGTAGAGGCAGGCGGGGATGAGCCTTTCCGTGTGACGCCAGCACCGCAGCCAGGCTCCCATGCTCTCCGCCGAAGGACGAGGACGTTGCCCAGCCGGCCGCGGCGAAGGGAAGGGGCCCCCAGCGGGTCCCCCGCCACCGGGCAGGGCGAAGCCAGCTCTTCTCTGTGCCATTTTCCCCTTTTCCTCCCCCTCGTTTGGCTTTTGGCAGCCGAGCCGCAGCGGCGGCTGGGGCGCGCGGTGCTGGGGAAGGGCTGCCAAGCGTCGGCAGCCCCCCGCGGCCCCCCGGCCCCCCGTGCCAAGGCTGGTGGCTGGCAGAAGGGCTGCCTGCGCCTGGCGGGGCTCCGTCAGCTGCGGGAGGATCCCTGCGCCACGCTCGCTGCCAATTTCCCTGCGAGCTGGCACCGCAGGCGGCTCCGGAGGCACCAGTGGAGAAGGCTGGGGAGGACGGATTGTGAAAGGGAGAGAGGGGGAAAAAAAAAAAAAAAAAATGGACACATGCCATCGCTGGAGCGGCGAGGCTGCCGCTGCCAAAACGCCAGCAGGCAGCACGGGGCCAAAAACCACCGGCGGCAGAGAGGAGGGTCTGGCAGCCTGTCCCAGCGCGGGACACGTGGAGGACGGGCAGCACAGCAGAGGCACGGCGTGGCCGAGGCAGGACGGGTAGCAGACGACGGAGCCGGAGAGGAGAGAGGTATTTGCCTTCGTTTTAAAGGCTGTGCGTGCATGCGTCCTCCCCGGCCGTCCCACCGCTCTCCTGCCTGCGGCCTGCCCCACGGCGCTGCCAGCCTTTCGCTGCCCACAGCCGCTGCCTGGTGCGGGCGGGCGAAGGCTCCGGGTGCGGGTCAGGCTTGGCCGGCGGCTGCCAAGGGGGATTTGCCGTCCCCTCGGCCACGCACGCGGGGGCCGGCGAGGGAGGTTGCGGCTTTGTCTGGTTGGGCTTTGTCTGCCGGCGGCGGCGGTGCTGGGAGCCGCGCGGTGCGGCGGGCAGGGGCGGCCGCGGCGGAGCGGGGAGAGCGTGAGCCGAAGTCCTGCCTGCGGCAGGGCTGGCATGCAGAAACCGTCTCCTGCTCCCAAACTGGGGCGACCGCAGAGCGCAGCCTGGGGATAAGGGAGAAGGAGAGGGTGGGCAGAGAGCCCTCTGCACCCACCGCCACGCTGGGGAGGAGGAGGAGGAGGGAAGGGGAGGATGGCAGGGTGCCGGGGAGAGGTGCTGGGAAGCTCGCGGTCCCGTGGCCACGAGCCGCACGGCGCAGGGGTGCTGGCTGCAGGGGCTGGGGTGGCGGGTGGTGGGTGTCGCATGGGGTCGGGGGCGTGAATGTGTGTTGGGAGCCTTGGGGAAGGGGCTGAGGGGTGGAGGGCAGAGCCTCGGTCCGGCAGCACCGATGCTGCCGCGTGCCGGTCCGGGTTGGTGAACGTGTCGCCTGCCCCGTGGTGCGGGAGCAACATCGGAGCCAGCAGCAGATGCCGGCGTGCTGGGAACGCCGTGGCTTCACAGCTCCACCGGCACCCACGCGAAGGCAAAGGGCTCTGGCTGGGCCCCCAAGTGCCAAACCTGGCCGGCACCAGGGGAAGGAGCTGGCACTGATGGGAAACAGGGACGTTGGCAATGCCGAGCCCCCACACCACCCCGACTCTCGCCTGCTGCTCTGCACCTCTGAAGGACCCGGGGTGTGCCCAGCAGCACCCTTGTGCCTGGGGATGTTCTCTCTGCATAAACACCACCAGGAAAAACCTCCCTGACCCCAGTACCCATCGCCTGCAGGAGCCAGGGCAGGGCCCCCAGCGTCCAGCTTCGAGGGCATCAGCATCTCCCTGGGAGGGATGTGGAGCGAAGCAAGAGGAGCCGTCCTGTCCCGTCCCATCCCTTTGCATCCCATCGCATCCCATCCCATCCCGTCCCATCCCATCCTCAGGCATCGCTGGCTGGGCTTGTCGGCATCTGGCCACCCCACAGCCAGCCTGTGCATCGTGACTTCAAGCTGGAAGAGCAGCTCTGCCCATTCCTGCATCGGATGCTGGGATTAAACACAGCACCCTGCTTGCAAGGGACAGACCATGCTGCAACTGAGTCCCCAGAACATCTCATGGAGAAGGGTCAGAAAAGGTCCCTCCAGCAGCTAGACAGCATCGCCGCAGCCTCTCCACCTCCTGCAAACCTCCCGGCACCACCATCCATGGGAGGACGAAGTCCCACGCCTGCCCTGTGCTGCCCGTCTTGGAGCTGGGGGGGGGGCGGGCAGGAACACTCCCTGTGTTGTGGGACACTTCCCCCTGTCTCCCCCTCTCCCTCGTTTTCCTCCGTATTTCACAGTTCCTGCTTCCTGCACAAGGCAGGGGTCTCCAGGGACTCCAGCCAGATGTTCTCTGCAGCACACCACATTGCTTTCCTAATGAAATATTCATGGAGCCTCTCCGCCTTTTGCCATGAAAGCCTTCTGCAGCTCCCAGCCATGGAAACGCCGCGCAGGCAGCATTCCTGCAAAGCCACCCGCCCGGGGCTCCTGACCCCCGCTTGCCGCTTGGCACCTTCACGCCGCTCCTCCTTCCTCTTCCTCCTCCCGCAGGCAGTGCCGGAGCGGGGGCTTCGTCCCACCTCTGAATGCAGCCGGCGCATCGCCAAGGGCGCAGCCAGGGCCACGTGCTGGGGACACCGGTGTCCCCAACGTGGCCATCGCCCACCCCGAGGCAGGGTCCGGCAGCGGCTGGGAGGGGTGGCGGGTGGGCGCACACCCCGGCATGGGGCATGGAGGCGTCTCGCCCAACCCCTGCCAAAACCACCCCCCGCGCGGCAGAGGCGGAGGCCTCGGCTGCCGCCGGCTCCCAGCCAGCCCGCAGCATTAGCGATGCTGTGCGCTATAATCCAATTAGGTTGTTTATGCAAACAATCAGGTTTTATGTTTCGGTAAAAAGCTTAAATAACCTTAATCAAAGCGAAAGACCTGAAATTATCACCAGCGGGGGCTGTGGTTTGTCGGGTGGGGGGCAGGACACTCTGCCCAGCTCGTGACACCCTGCCTGGCTCCCACCAGCCGCTGGCGGCCTTGGCATCTCTTGGGGGGGCTCAGCACCAAGAGCCATGTGGGAGATGCTTTGCTCCAGCCCAGTGTTGCTGCTGGAGGGTCTGAGCCGTCCCGCTGGCACTGCCGGTGCAGGAGGTGCCAGTGCCCTTCAGCATCACGTCCTGCAAACCCCAGCCTGGTCCTGTGGCTGGGGGGGGGCAGTGCTGGGGTTCCCTTTGCTCGCAGCCACCCTCTTAGTGAGCCTGTGGGGGCCCAGCACGCCTGCCTCCTCCTGCCCCTCAGCCAAAGATCATTAACTGAAACTCCAGAGGCATTAATCAGGCAGAGCAATAACCCAAGGAGGGAAGGGTGGCCGGCGGGTGACCGGGGGGAGCAGCGGGAGGCTGCTGGGGCGCAGGTTGGCTGTGCCGGCTGGGGACAGGGGAACACATCTCTGCCACAGCCACCTCTGGGGGTCCCAGCTCTGGGTCCTGAGCCCCCAACCCTCTGGTTCTGGCACCCAGGGACCTCTTGTCACCACTGTCCTGTACGTGTCCACAAACGCGGGAGCATCCCTCTGCACCAAAGTGTGGCGTCAAGGCTGGGGCGGGGGGCTGCAGGAGATGCCAGCCAGCGACTGATCCAGCATGTTGCCACCATCCCACCTCGCGTCACCAGTCTGGGCTGTACCGACAGCACCAGAGCATCCTGGTACTGGCAGAAAATCCCTGCAGCTCCAGCTCGGGTCAGGGACAGCAGCGTGAGGTGGCACGGGGGACTGTGCCGCACTGTCCCTGCGCCTGCCTGGCGATGGTGAAGCGGGGAGCAGGGCTTGCTCTGGAGGGCTGTACCCCCCGGCGCTGCCTCCCCGCACACCCCGAGTTGCTGGCGGAGTAATAAGCTATGCATGTAGTGTAGAAATAAAACATGTTCTGCAGAACAAATGATGTTAATTTGCTGAGAGGCTCTGAAGCTAAGTATTAGCGAAATGCCTTGAGGGAGAGAGCGGCAGCTGTGCTGGAATTAATGGCAACGTGCCGAATTAGCACCGCTATGCATCATAGTCAGAGGGAAAAATTACCAGAGAGAGGGGGAAAACAACCCCCTCTGCGTGCCAGCCCAGATCCTGGGGCACGCTGTGGAGCGGAGCCGGCCGCGGCAGGTCCCAGTGCCGGTGGGCTGCCCTCGCCCCAGCCTTGCCAGGGCACACCATGGGGGAGGCTGTGTGCTCTGAACCCGACGGCCTCCTCTGCGAAGGTGTGTCCTTGGGAGCGCTCAGCATCCCTCTGGGATGCTCGCCATCACTCCAGGGTGCTCAGCATCCCTCTGGACCAAACCACACCATTGCATCCCACCCTGCTCCAAGGGACCATCTCCTCCACGGTCTGCATCCCTCCTGCTCCCCCGTTCCTCCCTCTCCTTTCCGGGGGGCTATTCATCTCCTCATCTATTTATTTCTTCTATTTATTCCTGGTGGTTGAGCGCCTAAAGTCTGTAGATCCTCATTGATTACTAATGGTGCGTCTGGCTTACGGCTCTGCAGCCTCCTCCGGAGCATCCGTCTCCCTTCCCCGCCGCCTTCCGCCCTGCCGCTCGCCACGGTGTGCCCCAGCTACCGGGAGCATGCTGCAGATTGTGCATTACCTCTTAATGGACGGTTCCAGTAAAATCCACGCCTCCGATGAATATTTAACACCAACATCCGTCTCTGCTGCCCGACGCAGGGAGGGGGGTCGGTTTGACTGGTCCTGCTGCGGCTGCCGGGTCAGGGCTGCAGAGGCGGCTGCGGCCACGGTGCCGCTGGGTCTGACCAGAAACTGGGCTTAGCCCTTGCGTGGCTGAACCCAAGCCCGTGCAGACAGCAGTGAGCACTTAGCCCAGCAGAGACTGGGGCTGGTGACATCCCGAGCCATTTTCCCTGTGAACCCCTTGTCAACCCGTGTGTCTGTCGCAGCCCACAGCCGCTCATCCCCAGTGTCAAACATCTCTCTGTTTGCCTTGTCACCCTCAACCTTTTCTCCCGCTTTTGCCCCTGCAGATCCCTAGCCCCACGGATGCCGCCTTCCTCGGGGGACAAGGCTACACTGGATGGAGCAACCCTCAGCCTGGCCCCGGATGCCACCGTGGCACCCAGCCCTGCCGTGGGACCGTCCCAAGGCGGGGGCTCACTCCTGCCCGTGCTGTGGGCTGCGCGACATGATGGATGGGGATGTGCCGCCAGTCTGGTCCTTGCTGGGATGCACCAAGGACTGCCGGGCACCGAACCTGCTGGGATGTGGTGACGGGGATGGGACCCCCCTGCCATGACCCCCCTGCAGCCATCGGGTTTCAGCATCCGCAGGAGAAGGAAGAGGTTTATCCACCCAGAGGCTTATCCATCCAAACACCAGTACATGTGGAGCTTTACCAAACACGCTCAGGCCCTGCTGGCTGCCCCGGGGGCCAGAATTGGGCCTGGGGAGGAGAACCGTGCTCCCAGACACGCTCCGGACTGTGGGAACATGGGAGGCTGATGATGGGATCACCCAGCGGGACACGCATGGACCCACCGAGGGCTGCTCTGCTCGCCCAGGGCACCATGAGTCCTAACCCTGACCCTGCTGCCCCGTGTCCTGGGGATGCTCTGGGGTGGCTGCCCCGTCCCCACCCCAAACTGGGAGCGCTGGGTGCACAGGGCTTGGCTCCGCAGCACGGGGCCATCCCACCTCTCCATCCCTGGGCTAGGAAATCTTGTAACCCTTATGGTTTTGGAGCGGGAGGTGAGAAGTGGGAGAAGGGTGCTGTGGGGTGCCGCGGATGCTGTGGGCAGGGGTGCCCGGGTGCGGGCAGGGCGGCAGGGGCTGCCGGTCACTGCCAGGTTACATCTGCCGGGGCACGCAAGAGTGACTCCAGATGCATTAGAAGTGCCGTGCTCCAATTTCAATTTCATCGTCTCACAATCATTTTCAGGCTCCTCTTAGTGCCACATTAACGAAGCCTGCTCGTTTGAATGCATAATTAGCCCAAGCATTCTACCTCGCTAATTTCGAAGCAAGAGCTGGGGGGGGTGGGGGGGGGAATTTGCATATTAATTTAGCAGAGGGAGAGAAAAACTGTTTACCACTTGCTTCTTGCTGTTGATCACAGCGGACTTAACTCTTTCCCGGGTGCCATCTGGAGCTGCAGAGCCAGGCGCCCGGCCGGCACGTGGGATGGAGCGTAAAGGTTACACGGCAGCAATTAAATCCTCTCCGCGATGCCACGGCCTTCCGGACCACCCTAGTTGCCTATGCTACTGGGAGCCAACTGGGAGCACTGGGGCTGCAGCTCCTGAGAGCACAGGCCAGGCAAACCAAGGTGGAGGTGCAAGCTCCAAGGTGCACCCCAGCCCTCTTCCCCATGTGGCCCTAGGGTGAAAAGTGCCATCGTCACACCCCCGGGTGACTGGGTCTGTCCCTACTATCCTTGGCAAAGCTGGTGCGGTGCCAGGTGCAGGGATGCCCAACAGCATCGCCCCTCCTACGAAGGGTGGCTGGGACCCTGCAAAGAGCACCCTGTCACCCTCGGTGTGTCCCCTCCAAGGGGACAGCTAAGTCCCCACAACCCCCTTGCTTTTAGCATCACCCACCCATAATATGATGTCGGATGCTCACGTGTGCCATCCCCAACAGCCCTTTGCAACGGGGTGGCTCATGGCATTGGTGTGCACGGGATGCCCGCAGACATGATGCACCCACGGAGCACCCGAGGACCAGTGTGGGCAGCTGAGCACTGACAACTTGCTACACCCCCCCATCGCCATCTCCCTTTGTTTGGGAGTCTGTGGGTGTCTTGAGCCGAGGTTGGAGGTAATTTGTCTGTCTCCCGCAGCGGGCTGTCATCTCACATCTGCGAACCAGTTCCATTTGCACTGCCATTAAAAAATCTCAGGTTTGACAGGTAGTAAAAAAAAATTTTTAAAAAAGGAGAAAAGCCTAAAAAAAAGAAAAGCAACCCAGCTGAGGAACTCCTGGGCAATAGGATGCTGCAAACATCATGGGCTCTTCACATCAGTGACCACCCTCAAATCCAGCGGTACCTGGATTTGAGGGTGGTCGCAGATGCGATGAGCCATAATTTGGCCTTTGGACTTGCATCCCCATCTCATCTGGGCTTTGCACCTCCATCCCCATCTTATCTGGGCTCCCCAAAAGGGCTTAATCACCCCTGGAGATCCCCTGCCCCAACCGTCCACCCTGCCTTGCTGGCTTAGAGCCATCCCAGCACATCACAGCTATTTGGGGACAGCCTCCAGCGCTGGCACGCCGGTCTGGCTCCTGCATCCACGCTGGCACGGAGAGATGCACACGGGGTTTATCCTGAGCCCGTGCATGCTGCCAGGTCGCGGAGCCGCATGGCCAGGGGACACCCCGCATGTGGGTACGGGGTCTCCGGCATGGCCGGAGCCATGCCGGTGCTGCTGCGGCACGTGGGGCCGGCTCGCGGAGGGTTAACAGTTGATTACAGCCTTTGTCTCTGCATCAGTGTACATAATGCGCCCCGCATTTGCATACTGCAGTGTGCGCTCAATTAAAATGAACTTTTAATTTCTTCTAAGTAAATTACTTCTTCCCGGTACGTGACGCGCACAAATGTCAGAATAATGGGAGAGCCTTAATGAGCTGGGAACGAGGGGTGGGGAGAGGAGCGCTGGGGACCCCGGCCCCCCGGGCTGCTCTGCAGCCTGCAGCCTCCCTACCAGGGGAAAGGACGGATCCTGCCGCCTTCTGCCTTCCCCGCTGGGGCCTGGGACATCCCTGCCGCCGGCATGTCCCCCCCGGTAGGGCAGGGCAGGGGTCCCCACCTCCTCCCCATCACCTCCTCCTGCCCATGTCCCTGCAAGGGGCTGAGCTCTCCGGGTCCTGCCCACGTCCTGGTACGTGTGCACCCCTTTCCATCCCAAAAAGGCTCCCTTGGGCACCTTCTGCCCCAGGCCATTCCCACGGACCCTGCAGCCCGCTCTGCCCTCCCCACGGCAGCTCGGGGATGATGGTCGGGGAGGGACGTGGAGTCCTGCACCCTGACCCTCCTGGCTGCCTCCCACCCGGGGCCAGGGCCGGCCGTGTGTCCGCGGGGGCCAGATGGCAGGCGAGATTACTGGAATTTGATTTTCAGATAAATCACAAACCTGGATGAGCGAGTGCTGCTCCAGATGCATTATCCGTAATCCCCTGGAAGGGAACCTTTCGGAGGAGACGGTCCCTATGCCAGCTTGGCAGCAGCTGGGTAATCCCGGCCGACAGCGTGGCCCCGCACAGCCCGGGGGGGATCAGCTGCTCCCCGGCCGCACCGCGGTGTGTCACCCGTGCTCGCCGCGACCCACATTTGGTCCCGCCGAGCCCGGGTGGGAGCAGATGGGGCCAGATGGAGTCACACCAGGAGCAGGCGGGCACCAGGACGAGCCCATGCCCACAGTGCCCGTGCCTGGCTGGCGTGCTCGCTCGGCTCAGCTCTGCAGGAGGAGGCTGCGGGGATGCGGGGGGTCGCTGCCGGGCTCTCCCCACCCTGCTCCTCCCCACCGGTGATGCCCGGAGCATCCCCACGCTGCCCAGCGCTCCCAGCGCGGGGGCCATGGAGACCCTCCCTTCGCTCACCCGCATGGTGCCCAGCCTGTCGACACCAACAGTGTTGCTCGGTTAAGTCGTAACGATGCACCTCCACTCATTGCACTGATTAACTGGGACGCGGGAATGACTTCGCCCCTGCCGAAGCGGCTGAGGAAGAGGAGGGAAGAGGCAGGGTGGTCACAAACAGGGCCTGACACCCCTGGGGGCTGCCTGCGCCCTTCCCCGGGGTCCCGGTGCTTTGGGACACCCAGGGGAACCAGCACCGCAGAGTCAGGGAGGGAGGGGGGGTGCAAGCACCAGGCTCCCCGCTGGTCCTCGAGGCCATGCTGGGGTCTGCAGCTTGCTCCTGCTCTCTGTTCCGGCTTGGGGCCATGCTTTGGGGGCACATGGAGCTTTTGGGGGTTCTCGGTTGGGCAGCAGCTTCCCCGAGCCCCAGGGCCGGCTCGCCCCCACCTTTGGGAGCAGCCACCTGCAGCTCCTCCTCTTCTTCAGAATCACACATTTGGGGGGACCCCCCCCCCAACTTCTGCAAATAAATACAAACTGCAAACAGTGGGGATGCAAGGTCCAGCACAAAGCCCCCCCCCATCTCCCCAAGCCACCGAAAAAGCGCAGCCGCGGCCCCCGGGGCTGACCCCCATCTCCCAGGCGGCGGTGGCAGGGTCGCGCCCGCCCTGAGACAGGCCATCCATCACGCACCGGGAACGGCAGAATAGGCAACGGTGCATCGCGGCGCAGAGCAGCCGTAACCGGAGGATGCTGCCGATCAATGGGTGCATTAACCTGAGCCCGCGCCCCCTCCCCAGGGGCTGGGGGTGGACGGGGGGAGGCGGCAGATATTAATTCCTCTCCAGCTCCCAAAGGAGGAGGAGATGAGAAAAGCCAAGGGGGGGAAGCAAAGCTTTGTCTGGCTGCTCCTGATGCCCTGTTCTAGCGTGGCTCTGGGAATGCCACCATCACGTGTGTGAGGACGGTCCTCGCACAGCTCAGCCCTGTCCCCACTGAGGGGAAGGGTACCCCAAGCTGGCCAGGACACCAAGTGTATTAGCAAATGCATATTTGTGTGAGCCAACAGAAATACCAACCCATGGACATTGCTGGACTCCGCTTTTTACTTTTTCTCCCCAGATCACCCCGTTTTGCATCCTTATTTACAGGGACTGGTAGCCCATCTCCCTGGGCTGGCGGTCCTTCTCCCCAGGCTGGTGGGGTGGTTCTCCCCACCTCTCCGTGCCCCCGACGCCATGGAGCCCAGGGGCAGCGCTGCCAAACACCATCGCCCCTAAGGCCAGGCATTACCCATCACCTTGTCCCCCTCGCTGGGCTTGGTGCTCCCCCAGACCCTCCACGGCACGGTCCCAACAGCAGCCGGTGCGTGCCGGTGTGCGAGCCAGGGAGCGTGCGCCGGCGGCAGCGCGCGGGAGGCGAGCAGGACTGCGCTTTCCCCCCAACGCCAAAATTTACATTGAACCACAAATTAATTTCATAATTTTTTCCTCTCTAATTATGCCAACATCTGCTGCAAGGCCCAAGCTGTGCACATGCATTTTAATACATCCCTCCCCCCCCCGTCTCTCCCGGCACTGAACTTTTCAGTAATTATCGTCAGGAGAAGGGTTCCTTTCCGCGGGAGGGAGAGGCGAAGGCTGGCTGTGGGCAGGAGCACGTGGAGCGAGGTGCAGGCAGTGTGGCAGGGGGCTGTGCCCAGTTTGCGAGCTGCTCTCGGAGCCACCGCTGGCCATGGCATGGAGAGCTGCCGGCAGCAGTGGAGGATTTGCCGCGTTAAAGGCTGGTTTTATTTCTAGGAGAAAAGGGAAAGAGGAGGGATGAAGCTGCTCTGGCAGCAGCTCAGGAGAGCAAAGGGGCAGCAGGGACCCTACGTGTGCAAGGCAACCCACTGCGCCCTGTGCCAGGCTGGAGGCCAGAGTGCTGGCTCTGCCCCAGGGATACTGCACCATGCCGGGGCTCCAGGGACCAATTCTGCCCCAGGGGTGCTGCACCATGCCGGGGCTCCAGGGACCAATTCTGCCCCAGGGATGCTGCACCGTGCCGGGGCTCCAGGGACCAATTCTGCCCCAGGGATGCTGCACCATGCCGGGGCTCCAGGGACCAGCTCTGCCCCAGGGATGCTCCCTCCCAGGGCAAGGCCAGCCCATGCTGGAGGGGACGGTGAAGAGCCCCTGCTCCTGGAGACCTTGGTCCTGTTTTCATCCTGGCATCTCCAGCCACACTCTCCCACGCTGCACGACAGGCTCTGAATCTGGCCCTTTGCTCCTCGGTGTCCTGCCTGCAACAGGAGGGGAGCACTGGGGAGGTGTGAGGTCCGGGGGTCCCTGTGCTCAGCCTCCAGCGTGCTGTCCCCTGGCCTTGTCCCTGTCACCTGAGGGTCCAGGCAAAGCTGATGGCCGTGGCAGCCCCCTCCTGTCTCCCACTGCACGTCTGCTCCCACTCAGGGAGATGTTTCATGGCCTCGCTGGCAGATGCAAAAGGTCATTTGGCTGCCGAGTAATTAAAACCTGGCAATTATCAATTTAGAGCAGCAAGCTCCTGGCCTGGCGAGTGCTCCGGTCCTCCCACGGGAGCTGCGGGATGCAGTTGAGAGGCAGAAACAGGGCAGTCACCTGGGAGGAGAGGGGGGGATGATGCATGTCCCCCCCATGCTGGGACCTCACCTTCAGCCCTGGCAGCTCGCTGGAGAGCCCGCAGGGATGCTGCGCTCTCATTACATAGTTCATCAAGTGTTTTAATTAAAAGGTGTGGGGATGAAGGTCCTGCTTGGAGTGCAGGGTGAGTTTGGCTGCTGCGCTCCAAAGAGGAAAATCCTCTGTCCTGTTGTGGGTACGGATGCACGGCCCAACCCTGCGTTCAGGCAACAGCTCGGAGCTGCCTCTATGATGGGAAGGGGCCTGATCCTGCCCCGGGGCTGGGCGCCAAGCATGCCACGGGCCATGGCACTGATGGAATGACCGAGGGGGTGCAAACCCTTTTCCCGCTCCCTACCTCCCTGCTGCCAGGGGTTCTGCCCGGTGGCATGGCACAGCTGGGAAGCCCATTCCCCATCCCAGGTGGGTCAGAGCTGAGCCCCCAGCTCCTACAGTTAATTACAGCTATAAAACCCAAGGTGAACGGCGGTCCTGGGGCTCCCCTCCGACTCAGCCTGCAGCCAGGCAGGGAGCAGGATCAAACCTTGGGGCTGGGGGTTGCCCTTTGGGGTCGTACACAAACTCTGGGTGGGTGGCAGGGGCCTAATTCTGCTCCAGCACCAAGAATGGGCAGGGAACCGGTCTCCAGTGAGGGAGGCTGTGGTGGAACAGGGGGGCTAGCCACTGCAGTGGGACCCCTTCCCTCAGGATGCCCCATGGCACGGCACCCTACGGACCATCACCCCGGGGGGCAGCGGGGACATCCCGCACCCTACCCAGCCGCCACAGGGGTGCCGGCCCGGCGTGGTGCCGGCTCTCGTGGCAGCCCAGGTGTGACAGCAGGAGTGGGGCCGTGCCAGCCCCGTGGGGCTGCTGCCGCCCGCCCGACTCGCAGCCGGGAACAGATGGCAGGCGACAGAAGCTGCCGATGAATAATACACGTCTAATGAGCGGCGCTCCCAGCCGCCCGCCCGCTCAGCGCGCTGCCCCGCACGCGCGCCCGCTCGCTCCATCTGTGCACGACGCCTTGCACGGGGTCCCGCACCAGGGTGCCCCTGCCATGCGCCTGGCACCCATGGGTCCTGCCCCATACCAGGGTGCCCCTGCCATGCCCCTGGCACCCATGGGTCCTGCCCTATACTGGGGTTCCTCCACCACACCTGCGGCACCCATGAATTCCACCACATATCAGGATGCCCCAGCTACGTGCATGGCACTCACAGACCCCATCCTGCGCCGGGCTGCCCCTGTGGGTGCTGGGGCTCTGCTACAGCAGGGTGGCCCAGGGAAGGGTACCAGGGTCCCAGCGAGCACTCCAGAGACCTTGCCTGAAAATGCCGCGGGGTCACCGAGCAGCGTCTCTGGCGCAGGGCTGGCAGGGGAGGAGCGCGTGGGTGCCACGGCACGAGGCAGCCCAGCACCCATGCCGTGGGACCAGGAGCAGAGGAGAGGAGGCAGGACAGGGATCAGCTGCCCAAGTGCCTGCTCAACCCCTCTCTGTCTCACTGATGAGGCCCTGGCTAATTAGGGCTCCGAGGAGGGTTGGCCCCCCGTTTTGAAGCTTTGGCTGCTGCATATGGGAAACCAGCCTCACTCGGGGTGTGGGAGCCATGAGTTTCTCCTGTTGAGGAGCACACAGGTGAATTTTCCATCACCTGGGCACACAGGTCCTGGATCTCCATCGGCTCTGAGGGCTTTGTGCCTCTATGCCCTGATGCCCCTGGCTGATCTCCCGGCCACTGCCATTATCCTGCAGCAAAGCTCCTGCCTTGGTGCTCCCCACCATGGTCCCTGGTCCCTGCCTGGAGGAGCGCGGGTTAGTGGGCACCCCCAGACGATGCCTTGGGAAGGGAAGGAGGAGGATGGAAAACAAAACGCTGATGGATTGTAAAGCTATTGAAGTGCCAGCAAGTAAACTCCATATTTTTAACGGCATTTAAATGCCTCCAAGCAGATTAATAAGGTCTAGGTAATAGCAGAACCAGTCTATATTTATTCTATCTTAAACACCAGTTTGTCAGGCTGTATTAATATTGATGGTAAGGCTTGGATTGAGGACAGTAAACGCTGGGACTTCACTTTATCTCTCCCAAACAGGCTGCCTCAGCCCCTTTATCAGGGCTGCGGCTGCGGCAGCAGCTGCCTCTTCAAGGGCTCAGCGCATCCCCTCTCCCCCCCCGCGCTCCCTCTTTTTAATCAGAGGAGGAGAAGTTGCTGGCTTGATCGTTCCATTTTTATCTCTTTTATTTACTCCATTTTCATGTCTTTCAGTGCATATTTTATTCCCATCAAGGCAGGACCATTGATAGCTTAAACTGTCCCCCGCCTTGGCTCCCCCCACGCAGCGTGACGGGGAAGAACGAGGGGTAATTACCAGGGACGTGCCCCCCCCCGCCCACCCCTCCTGCCCCACGGCAGCCACACACAACGTGGCCCCTGGGAGAGGACGAGCTGCTGTTTAGGGACCCGGGGGCGGGGGGCAACCGCTGCTGCCCCGTGTTCTCTTCCCCCTTGGCTCCCAGCCTTGGGGAGATGGCTCAGCAGCCAGTCTGCCCCCCCTCCCCAGCACCCGCTGCCCCCCAGCCCCACAAGCATCCCTCACTGCTGTCGTGGTGCTGCTGTAGAGGGTCCCGTCCCCGCTGCCACTGATGTCCCTGAGCACCCAGGGCTGACCCCCCCATCGCACCCCATTCTGTCCCATTGCCACAGCCACAGCCGTGCCACGGGGTGGCACCAGGCACACTGGCACCCCAAAAAGTGCTTAAATAGGTGCTGGGTTTCCTGGGGCTGTGCCCCGGGGAGAAAGCCCACTCGAGTGCCACGGGGCAGAGGGGTCCCACGCTGGCAGCCCACACGGGATGGCTTGGGCTGCGGTGGAGGCTGAGGACAAACCCATTTTCTTCCTGAATATTCCCCAAAGCCCAGATTCCTGCCTGGCTCTTCCCTGCCAGCATTTGAAATTCAAAGTACGCTCTGCCTTGATTAGTGCTACAAATCATCCAGCTGGGGAGCAGCCGCGCGGCCACGTGGCTGGGGTGCGGGACCGGCACGGATGGCATCGCCTCCCCGATCCCGGGCTCTGAATATTCACAGCAAACTGTTTGTACAGCCCTTCTCCTCCAAGAGTGGGAAAAATGATGCAAAGAAATTTGCAAATGATTTCAGATGGGGTATAGCACTGGCTCTCGGCTCCGCTGGTAATGAATGTGAAATAATCATAATAAATGCTAATTGCAGGAGGAGGTTTGCAGCCTGCCACAGGTTTTAAAAGATAGTCTGTAAAAATCCGTGTTGGGGGCAGGACAAGCTTTGGCTCCTACTGTGTGCATCCTTGTCCTCTCACTGTGGTGGCCCGTGGCTCCCAACCAGCTGTGGGCACAGTTCACCGGCCGCCGTGGGCACTGTGGCCGGAGCATCTCCCGCTCCCCCATCACCCTCCATCACCAGCAAAGCAAACAAGTTGAATTTAACAGCCATTAGTCCTGGAAACATCAAAGGGCTCCTCTGCTGGAAAATGAAAATCCTCATTAACTAATAAAAAGCCCATCGCTCACTCTGCCTTTAATATAATTAACAGCAGCCAAGACTTCAATTAAGGTTTTATCCAAACTTCAAAATGCCACTCTCTCTCTCTCCGTCATTACAGTGGGCGCAGCGGCTCCAACCTTCACTGGGGCTCCTCCAGCCCCGCACACACACACGTGTCCACCCGTGCCGCCGGCCGTGCACACGCGTGTGCGCTCAGCCCCTGCCGCCCCGGCCACAGCCTGGCGGCCGAGGACGCAACGCTCGGCGTGGCGGGCGCGTACATCCCAAATAGGAAATGTTTGTGCAGTCGGTGCTTGGCAGGAACTGGGTGTTTTGCCGGGTGGCTCTGACTTCAGCAGGGAAATATGCTGCCGGCAGGGAGCCGGCGGTGCCGAGCGATGGGAACGGGCCGGTTCTCACCACTCTCTCCCCCACGGCGGCCGGAACGGCAGCGCTCGTCTCGCTCCGATGATGGGAAAGGCTGGGGGCTGGCGAGCCTCACGCCGTGCTGTCACGGGGGGTATGTCAGTCTGTCCCCTGACCAGCAACCCCCGGGTGCGTGGAAGTGGCCCTGAACCCAGAGGTGTCCCCAGTGTCACCCTGAGAGAGGACAGCAGCGTTGGCTGAGCACCCTGAGCCCGCCTCGGTGCCCGCGGGAGGGTGCTGCGGGCAGCAAACCCCCGCCACCCTGCCTGGCACCGTGCCACTGGTGCTGGCATGGCCATAGGGACGGTGTCCCCAGGCTCAGCCCCAGCCGGGCGCTGCTCGGTGGGCAGGGGATGCCTTCAGCCCCCTCTGTGCGGAACAGCCCGTCCTCCCGTGTCCGAGCAGAAATAAGAGAGCCATGTTCATTTTAGAAGGGAAAACGGTGACTGCATGGCTTAGTCCCTAAATACACATAAACCACTACTTTCACAAACACTTTTTTCTCTTTTTATTGACCCGATAAAGCATTGGCTGGGTTTTTGCCCTGTCTTTCTCCCAGTTCCCAGCCTGGCTTTCCCATGTGCCACATTTTGCAGCCCCAAGGCTGCGAGACGTGGCCCTCCCAGCGCCCCCCACCAGTGCCACCGGCTTTGATTTGCAGCACTCTGAACCCTGGGGTGTTTTTAGGGCAGGAGCTGGGAACCTCTGTCTGATCCTCGGGGAGGCAATGGCCACAGCACAGCTCCAGAGATGGCCTGGGGGTGCAGGAGGATGCTGAGTGCCCCGGGGATGTGCAGGGATGCCGGGTGCCCTGGGGATGCAGGAAGATGCTGCATGCCCTGGAGATATGGGGGCATGCTTGAGCACCCCAGGGATGCAGGGATGCTCAATACCCTGGGGATGCAGGAAGATGCTGCATGCCCTGGAGATATGGGGGGGTGCTCGAGCACCCCAGGGATGCTCAATACCCTTGGGATGCAGGGATGCTGGGTGCCCCAGGGATCTGTGACGTTGGGTGCCCTGGGGATGCAGGGGGATGCCTGAGCACCCCAGGGACATGCAAGGATGCTGAGCACCCCCAGGACATGCAGGGATGATGGGTGCTGGCCCCATGTGCAAGACAGCACACCTCCCACCCCAGATGGCCACAAGCCCACAGGCTCCCACATGCCCCTCGTGGGGACGGGGTGTGAGGTCCAGCCCTGCCAGGTGCAGTGGGTCAGCGCTGTCATCCCAGGACCCGGCACGGATGAGGGAGAGTCCGGCGGGGGAGCAGACACGTCAGGAGACGGATACGCAGATGGCAGCTCTCTTGGAGAGACGGGGACCGTAATCCTCCCCATGGGTCCCATTATCATCTCTATCTGGTGAAAAAACTCTCATCCTGGATGTGTCTAATCCTAATCACTCCCTATCGCACAGGACCACTTCAGATGGGCCAGACGGACAGACAAGGCCTCCTCCTGCCCCGCATATCTGCACAAGCAGCCCCCGGATGGGGGGGGGGGAGGAGAGGCCACCCCGTCGCTCCTAATCCCTTCGCAAGGCCTTCATTTAAAAGGGGATTTGCTGTTTATTCCCTCCGCAGGCTGCGCGATCATTACAGGGGTCAACATCTGATCTGGGAGAGCTGTGTTAAAAAATAATAACGACACGTTAATTTGGGGGGGGGGGGGGGGGCGGAGAGCGAGACGGGGGGGCGCGGGGTAATGCCCTGGGGAGTTTCCAAGCCTGAGAGCATCGCTTGGGCTCGTTGCCTGCAACAAAATTTTCTGGTCTCTGCAGCAGTGGCCGGCTGGGGCTGCTCACCGAGATGTCCCCTTCGAGCCTCCCAAAACAGCCCAGAGGTGGTGAAATCCATCCTGGGGGAGGACAGTTGTGACCCCCAACCCCCCCAAGGCATTTCCTGGGGGGGGGCTGAGATTTGGGCACTGCATGTCCTCTCTCCCCCATGCCAGCCTCCCTGCTTGTGCATTTAATTCAGTCCTCTCCTGCTTCCACATCCATATTTATGGCAGGGATGGGTACAGGGCAGGAGGGTCGTCACTTGTTGGGGGGTCTCCCACTGCCTGTCCGGCCCTGGGGGGTGCCTGGGGCTGCTGGGGAGGGGAGGATTAAATCCAGAAGGGAAAATATCCTGCAGCAGGTGCAGCTTGCGACAGGTCTGAACGGCTGCCAGCCGGCTCGGAAATCCCAAACACATCTGTGCTCATCAGTTGGACACCAGATGGGCCCTGGGTTAGTATTTTGGGCTGGGGTTAGCTGGGGGGGGCTGGGCAAAAGCTTGGCAGGGTCTGGCTGCTCCAGCCCAGGACACTTACACCCTGCCTGCTTTCCCCCGTACACTTAGCCTGGTATTTTTAGCGTGTTTTGCCAGCCAGAGGCCAGACCCATCTCAGGGTGTGGGGCAGACCAGGGCTATGCCGAAGACCACAGCGATCCCTGCCAGGCACCACAGTGCTCCGAGCCCCAGCTCTGCACCGTGCTTCTCACCCCAAATCCCCCAGTTAAACCCAGCTCCTTGCCCCTCCGGGGTCCTGCAAGCATCCATCAGGCGAGAGCTGCAAAGCCCTGCGTGCCCAAAAGCCCTGCCTAAGTGCTAAATATTGTTAACCCCCAATATTCTTAGCCACACATCTAATTCCCTGGCGGATTAGGATCGTCCCAACCCTGAGAGCATCTCTTGTCCATCCTGGTGTCCTGTCCCCAAGCTGGCACAGGGATGGCTGCATCTTCCCATGCTGGTGGCTCCAAGCACTCCTGCAGCTGAACAGTGTTGGGGCCAGCTCTGTGCACCCCAGCCCCACGCACCCCAGCCCCACGCACCCCAGCCCCATGCATCCCAGCCCTGAGAACCCCACAGCTGCACAGGCTGAAAGTCAGAGCTCCCTGTCTGCTCCCTGTGCCAGCAGATGCAGCTCACCAGCCTCCTGGCTCCTGGCTATTTTTAGGAGCTTGTCGGTGGCTAAATCTGGTGCCATGTGGGCTCGAGGCTTCCCGGCAACGTGGTGGCTGCCACCCTGTGCGGCGTTTTTGGGCTTCACATCTCCCTGTGTGAGCATTGCGAGTGCACGTGGGGGCCGTGCTCCCCGGCCAGGGCGTGCTCGGCGTAGGACCACATTGCAGGATGGGAAAACCATGCCAGTGCAGGGCTGGCTGCAGCGGGAGAGGAGTTTCCCAGCCCCATGGCACCAACCCCCGCCTGAGCGAGCGTGGGGTGCGGGGTAGGTGACAGCGGGACAGCATGGGCACCCCCAGCCCCATTTAACATCTTGCTCCTGAGCAGCAGGAGTGAGGGGCAAGCCTTGACCCCAAGCACAGGGATTAAGAGCCTGTGAAGGTCCCTGATGGCTTCACCTGATCTAACTTACAAGCAGGGGGATGCCACCGCCTGCCTCTCCCTTTCCGCAGAGCTGGGGTGATGAGGACACCTCTTCCCTCCCCATCTCGCCCTGAGCCCCATGGCCTGGTCAAGCTGGGAGCCTGCAGCCCCTCCGACAAGAGAAGGAAGGCATTGAATGCAGAAACGTGGCTGCAGGGAGAGGAGCTGGCAGAGACTTGCATGCCCATGAGGAGGATGATGTGCCTTCTTCCAGCTCTGCCTCTGCCCAGCCAGGGCTGAGCCAGAGAGCTGCAAGGGGCCCTTTCCCCCTGCATCTCCCACAATCCCACTACAGTGCACTCACAGACTCATCCCCACCCCTATTGCCATCTCCATTCACATCCCCATCCCCATCTCCATCCCTGTCCCCATCCTCATCCCTGTCCCTGTCCCCATCCCCATCCCCATCTCCATCCCCATCCCCACCTCTGTCCCCATCCTCATCCCTGTCCCCATATCCATCTCCA
>JAVJGG010000088.1:41591534-41603285 GCA_035590195.1 Aviceda cuculoides | reverse complement strand
CCAGCGCCCTCCCCATCCCCATCCCCATCCCCATCCCCGTCCCCATCCCCGTCCCCGTCCCCATCCCTGTCCCCATCCCCATCCCTGTTCCCCCACCCCGAAGCCCCGGAGCTGCCGGCACAGCCCCGAGGATGCTCGGGGACACTGCACCCAGGGCGCAGAGCCCAGCACCCCGGCTGGGGACGGCTGCGTGCCCCTGTGACTGGTGACGGCCGTTCTGCTTCTCTCCCCCCCTCCCCTCTCTCTCCCTTTCTGAAAATTGATAATTAACCTTTTGTCCATGGGGCTGTTGTGTTTATTTGGTGCAGGCGGCTGCAGGGCGCTGATATGGAAATCGCAGCCGGCAGGCAGCTCCCCGTCCTCCCGCAATCTGCAGCCTCGCACAGCCGTTGGGCAGAGATAAGCAGGTGCTTATTCACAGCCCTGCAGCTGCCTGCGAGGGCAGCCCTACCTGATCACTCCAATCTCAGTGAAAAACTACTTGAGGTTAGGCTACCGTGATGGGGAGAGCCGATAGAGACCGCGCCAGACAGCTCCCCCGGCTCCCCGGCTTCGCCTCCGCCCGCGCCTCTGCCTCCCTCTGCCCGCATCCTCTCCGCTCCCTCCGTCTCCCTGCTCTGTCTTCCCTCTTATCTCCCTCGCCACCTCCCTTTGATTTCTTTTTTTTTTTTTTTCTTCTTAAAGAATTCATCTTTGTGTTTCATGTGAACTCTCGGCGGCTCCCGGCTCCCCGGCTCGGCTGCCGCTCTCCTTCCCATCCCCGGCTCCTGCCTTTGCTCCCGCATCCACATCCCCCTGGGGGGGAAGAGGCAGATTCAGGCATTGCTCTATAAACCCCCATCCCAGCTGCATGCATGCGGGCAGCCAGGGCCGTACACCCCACCTCCAGCCCAAAAGGCAGCACCCGCTTTGGGACGCAATGGTCTCTTTTTGGGTCCGGCAGCTGCCGGTGGTGGTTTGCTCACGGGTTATTGTTGCCGCTTCCTTTCACCTCGGGTTTCCCCCCACCTGGGGTGGCCGCATCGCTCTCAAATTGAAAGGGGAAGGCCTGCAGGCAGCGGGGTGCGTGGGCACGGGCAGCACACGGGGCCGAGCGGGCACCCACCGGGGCATTCCCAAGGGCCGGGGAAGCGTGCCGAGCCAAGCACAGGGTTGACACGGCCCTGGTAAGTGCAAAGGTGGGTGGCGGGTGCCGTGGCGGGGCCCCGGCTGCCCCCCCGAGGGTTTCTACTTTCCTACTGCCCTCCTGCCCTGAGTGTGGGGGTGGTGGGAGCCCGTCCCGCTTCTCTTTTAACCAGAGGGGGAAGTTTCTGCTGGGCAGTGAGCGTGCTGTTCTGACTCAGAGAGAAACTGGCTGGGAGTGCCGGCAGGCTCCCCGGAGCCGATGGGGATGGGGGACTCACCTGCACCGGGGCAGACCCCACGTCCCCAGGGGTTCCCCCCACACCAGGTTGGACCCTGCACCCCCAGGGGTTCCTCCCACACCAAGCCAGACCCTGGGACCCCAGGGGTTCCCTCCACGCCGGGGTAGACCTCGTGCACCCAGGGGTTCCCCCCACGCTGGGACATTCCCCGGCCCCCGGCGGCCCCGTGCCGCTGATGCACAGTGCCTGCAGCTGCCCAGGCAGGTGCTCTCCTGTTTGCCTGCAGAGAAAACCCTCCCGCCGCAGGTGACGTGGGGGACACGGGGCCGCAGCTGGGTGGGATTTTCCTGGCTGGCCCTGAAACCCTCTGGTTTCGACTCGCTGCCCCGGGACGCTCCCCAGCAGCAGCCGCTGCCATTCAATCCCCCATGCACTTTCTGTCTCTCGTTGCAGTCGAGCCTGACCCTCGCCGCAGGGCAGCTTGGCAAAAACCCGAGCCGACCATGCCGAGCCCACCTGGGCCTGCGGCTGCCTGTCCTGCCAGAAATAAAAGGGGAAGAGGCAAGAGCACGAAAGACGGACGGAAACCCTCCTGCTCGGCAGAATGGGCAGCTGGGAGCCCGCAGCCCCCACATGCAGCCGAAACTTCTGCCGGCCCTCGGTCCCCGTAGCCAGGTTGCCCGGCCCTCGCCGTTGGGGCGCGGGCATCTCCAGGGCAGGTAGGATGGAGCTGGGACCCCCCAGCATCACTGGGGTGCAGGATGCGGGTCCAGGGCAGAGGCTTGCCGGGGGCAGCTGCAGCATCCCCGCCTCGAGCGTGCAGCCCTGGCTTGGCGCACGCCGTCCCGGCTGGGTTGGGGCTGTGGTTTTGTAGCCATGTGGACCTTTCCCCCGGCGCATCGGCCATGTACTGGGGCTTCCCCTCATCTCCCTCCAGCACCCAGATCACGCTCGCTGTCCCCCAGGGTCCCAGGCTGCACCCAGAGGACAGAGATGCTGCAAACCCTTCCGGTGACACCCCACTTTGCCCCGTTCTGTCCCACAGCCTGTGCCCCCCAGCACAGCACACCTGCACCCCCACGCTCTGGGACCCTCCTTCCCATTTATACCCCACCGTCCCTTCCCTGTCATTCCCCTCCGGAGCCCTGGGCTGGGGGCATGAAGCGGGGAGCCCCGGGTACCATCTGTAGGAGCCCAGGTGGCCACCGAGACACGCCATCTGCTCAGCCACCTTCGGGGACCGTGCAGGCGCTGCTGTATTTTTAGGACATGTTTCCTCCCTCCCACCTGCAGCCCGGAGCTGCCTTTCGGTTTTCTAACAAGTCGTTTCTCTTGCTGGCGGCTGTCAGGGAGCCCAGGCCCCGGCGCAGGGAGGGCTGGCCTGGGGGTGCAAAGGGGGGCTCTGTACCTGGCGGGGGAGGGGGTTATCCCAAGCACCGAGCAGGCCAAGGTGATGCCGGGAGCCGGGCTGGTGCAGGGAGCCCGACTGGTTCGTGCACGGTGCTGATGCTGCGGTTCAGGAAAGCAGCGGCAGCCAGGGGACACCCTCACCCCCATGGCTGTCCCCAGGCAAAGGGGGGAGCGGGTTACAGGGCTGCAGGAAAAGGGACCAGCCCTCGGTGTTGCGGCATGCTGGTTGCGCCGGGCTGCACCGTGCTGGCCACGGTACGCCACATTGCAGTGGCAGTGCTGTGCCGGGCTGCACCACGCTGTGCCGCAGCTATCCCCGTGCTGTGCCGGTTGCGCCATGCTGCGCGGTGCCTCCCATGCTGTCCTGCACCATGCTGCGCTGCATCCTGCTGGCCACGCCACGCTGGGCTGCATCACGCTGGCTGTGCCACACTGGTTTTCCAGTGCAATGCTGCAACTTGACAGCCACGCCGTGCCGTGCCGTGCCGTGGCACGCTGCACGGTGCTGCCTGTGCTGAGCTGCACCCTTGAGAGCTGCGCCATGCAACACAGCGCTGGTCCCGCCGTGCCGTGCTGCGTGGGGCTGCCTGTGCCAAGCCGCACCGCGCCAGCCCCTCGCAGTGAGGAAGCGAAGCCGGCGTGAAGGGGAAGTTGTTGGAAAGTCAGACCGGAATGGCTGATAGGCAAGGCAGAGCTGGGCTTGGTCGCAGATGGTTCCTGTTGGGGAAGGACACGGGCGCAGCTGCCCAGACTCCCCGCGCCCGCCGCATTATCACTGCCCGGCAGCTGTTCACCTTCCCCCTCACCATGGGACACGGCTCCGCTGCCACCCCGGCCCCGGCCATCACATGAACGGCCCTCGCGGCAGGGCAAGCACCGAGCGGGCAGGACGCCCCGTGCCCCGCCGTGCCCCACCGGTGCTCAGCATCTCCCTCCCCGGCGCGGCTCCCGCACCGACACGTGCGAGCGGGCTGGCCGTGCCGGCTGCTGTGAGGCTCGCGGCGCTGGGGTGCTGACACCCACCCCCCGGGATGCCCGGGGGAACCCCCGAGCTGGACGGCCAACCCTCCTGGGCCAGGGCGGTGGGCAGCACCAGCCAAGGTAAGGCCGAGGTAGCGGCGGGAGGAAGGCGGCGGGTGGCCGTGGCCGCGCGGTGTGCCGTGCCGTAGTGCAGGTGACTCGCCCCAGTGTCAAAGGCAGCCTTGGGCGGGCACGTGCTCCCCGAGGGTGGCACGCAGCCAGTGCCCATCGCTGCACCCCCGGGGCGACCGGCCAGCAGGAGTGGGGAGCCGGGTCATGGCCGAGCCCGTGGCACCGGCACCATGGGGTACCATGGGCTCACCGTCACAGGGACCCATTCGGAGCCTACTCTGCAATTAACCTCTCCATAATAACCAGCCACGGTTATGTTTTATTTGCAGGGTTGCCATCCGCTGTTTACTGGGTGTTTTCGTTCATTCTTGGGTCAGCAGCTTGCGTGTGGCTCGGGAACACATTCCCATGCTTGCTCCCCGGCAGTGGCTGGGTCCTGCTTGCAGCAGGTTTGTGCCACCGGGGTCAGGATCCGACCCCAGGGGCTCTCCAGGTGCTGCTGTTTCCTTGCAGTGTGGCAACATCAAGCCTCCGTGGGGCCGGGGCATCCCGTGGCCCTGTGCCGGAGTATCCCCCCAGCAGTGGCACAGCTGCGCACAGGGTGAGGGGCACCCCACAGCCTGGCCTCGGCCAAGGGGCTGTGGCAGCTCTGGGAGGGCCCCGGGGGGTCCTGCTGGGCCCGTGCCCGGCGCGGGCAGGAAAGCGGCTGCCGGCTGAGTCACCGGCATTTGTCTGCCCCGAACGAACAATACTGGCCCTCTGCCTCGCTTCCCCTTGCACATCCCTCTCCCCACCGGCCCCGCGCTTCAGCCGCAGCCCCCCGCCCCACTCCCCAGTCCTGGCACCCACCCCACGGGTCAGGGATGTGGCAAGGATGGGCTCGAGGGTAAGGTTTGGGGTGCACCCTGGGTGCTGCACCCATCGTGCCGTGCTGGTTCGCCATGGGTGGGAGCTGCACCGGAGTCCATGGCCCCCAGATCTGCCACACACAGCAACGTTCAGCACATTCCGGGCAAGGGGCACCCGATAAGGCACCAGGGACCGGGTGGGCGCAGTGACGCAGCGGCGGCTCGGTGGGCACCCTTGACCAGAAGGATGCAGCAAGGGGAGCCATGCAGATTGCTGCAGGCTCGCCAAGCTGCCGGTTAGGAGCTTGGCAGGAGAATTGTTTATTTTGTTGGTCGAATATCTCTGCAAACTTCCTGATTTCCTTGCGGCCGGCGAGGCAGCGATAGGGTTGGCGAGGCCGTTGCCTGCCCTGCACTCCGGCTTCGGTGCAGAGAGCTGTTATCTCCGACGCGCAGCGGGCAGGGAAGAGGTGGAGAAAGGGAAATGAAATACAACAGAGGTGGCACATTTTTTGCTCTTGATAACAAGCCCTGCTTTTAGCCTGGGAACTTGGAAACGATGCAGGTGGCCAGAGACAGCCGCAACATCCCCTGCTGCCACGGTGCATCTGGACCTCGTAACGAATCCCAGACCTCCCTGCTGCGAGGCCGCGGCTCCCCACGGCACGGCATGGCACGGCGCAGATCAGCGCCGACCTCCACATGGCCAGAGCCTGGTGCTGGGGCATTTTGGCCCCGGGGGGGAGGTTCTGAAAGCAGCCCCAGGTCTTTGCTGCTGGGCCAAGCTGCGTGCCAGAGCAAAGGCAGGCTGCGCCGCACCACCTCCCACTAGCTCCGATTATTTTTTGCAGGGATGCGAGGTGTTGGAAGTGCAATGCAGACTAATTAAATCCCCATCGTCGATGGCAGCTCCCAGGGCAAGGGCAAGGGACCAGAGGATCCGGAGGGACCCTCTGCACCGTGGTGGGCTGCGTGGCTCTCCCAGCGTGCTGCGCTTGCTGGGGCAGCTCAGGGTATTTTGTTCAGCATCTCCCAGCGAATTCCCGCTGGCCAAGGACGAGGCCGGCAGGACTTGCCGCCGGTGCCGCTGCCAGGCAATGCTCCCCCGGGGGTGGCCAGCAGTGCCGTCGTGCACCCCAAAGCACCAGATCTTGGAGGCAGGGCAGCACGTGGCCATCTCCGCTAGGCAATTAAAACACTTTCCAGACTCTCCGTGGCAAAGAAAGGCTGGAAACTTGGGCTCCAGCAGCCCCATAACCTTAAAGCCCCCAGAAGAATGGTGCCATATCCCAAAGTTTCCCAGTGTTTAAGCCAATCTGGTGATTTTTCAGAGCCTGCGGTGCAGGGCGAGCGGGGATGATAAGCAGTAGGGGCCAGTTTCCCTTTGAATGCCATGAAGCAGGAACGAATCTGTCAGCCAGGAAAACAGGATTTTTTTTTTTTTCCTTTTAATGGAAGATGCATTTTTTTCTTTTCTTTATGGAAGTTGTGTGAAAGCCACAAAACCTCCAGGTCTGCTTCCCGGCAGCGACGGCCTGGGGGGCTGCTCCTTCCAGCCCTCGGCCAAGGAAGCAAGGGGCCGGGGCAGCCGCAGGATGGGTGTCCCCAAGTCCAGGGACCCCCACGAGCGGACACAGAGGGAAGCCAGGCGCAAACGAACCCCCTTTCTTCAGAAAGGCTGGTGAGCGACGCTTCCTGCCGAGCAGATGTCACCGCGGCGGATGCAGCTGCGGCGGGCGATAGCCGGCGGGCGGGCGAGCCGTCTTCCCCGGGTGCTGGCTCCCCAACAGCCCTTTTATCTCCCCTGCGCATTCCCTGATGAATTAACGCGCAGGGAAAGGCAATGCCAGCCCGGGTCCCTGTTGCAACAAAATGCCAAGGGAAGAACACTGGGGGCTACAGCCCAGCTCCCGGTGCTCCTCTGGGCTGGATTTCGGCACTGATATTCAAGCCACCATGTCCATGGATGCAGCCAGGGCGATGGGACCATCCGTGGTCACGCTGACCCTTCCCAGCCCGGCAGCTCCCTTCCCCGAGCACGGCATCCCCACTGGGATGCTCTGAGCAAAGGGATCCCCAGCAAAATGGGGACGTCACCAGCGGCGTGGGGCTTTGCATCGCTGCAGCTGCTGGTGGGAACCCAGCCCCACACTGTCCCCACGTTCCACTCGGTGCTGGGCCAGGCAGGCACCCTTGGCACTGCCTCATCTAGGGGGGACCGCAGGGATGCTCTGCTCCCCAAGAGGGAGCGGATAGAGATGGAGAAACCCAGACGGACAGACAGACTCGCTTGGGGTGACACAGGAAACCTGTGGCACGCCAGGGGCTGAGCACCGGCACGGCTCGCTGCCTTCGCCTCCAGACGAGCCTCCTGCTTGTGCCAGGCTGTGGCGGGACCCCCGGCACGGGGTGGCAGAGGGACTGTGGGTGCCCACGAGTGCTCCCCGCAGCCGGGCAGGTCCGCGCGGCTCCTGGCTGCGTGGCATGCCGGCGTGGGGATGACTCACCAGCGCGGTGAGGGGGAAGGTGCGATAAACCGACACCGTGGGCTTTTTTAAAAAGGCTTGCGAAGGGGGGGGACGCAGCCTGAATAGCAATCAGCTCTTACAGGCACACTGGGAAGAGACAGGGCTGAGCAAGAGCCCGGGTTGAGAGAGCTGAGGGAGAGCTGGGGAGAAGGGGGATGACAGGGTGCTGGCGGGATGCAGGGCGAGGGGCTGGGCGAGAGCTACAGGGGGAGAAGCCGTGGGTCAGGATGACAACTGGGCACCCACAGGATGTGAGAAGGGACCCCAACACCGTGGCGGCTGCGAAGGCACGAGTGGGGCACAGGGTTGGGGCTGCCCCGGCAGCAGCACGAGCCGGCAGCACCCATCGCCTTGCCCCCAGCCCGCGTGTGCAGCCCCGATAGTGGGGGGGGGTCATGTGTGCGGGCAGATATGGGGCCCGGATGGCGCGTGGTGGTGACCGTTTCCTGCGAGGGCTGGTGCCAGTTGCTCTCATCTGACCTCGGGGAGCACGTTATCTGCCGGTGTGAGCCGTGCCAGGCCCCGGTGCCTTGGTGAGCCCCTTTGCCCGGGGCAGGTCCTTAGGGGGTCCCCGAACCACCCCGCTTCCAGTGTCTCCCCAAGCACACCCAGCAGGGATGGAGGACGTGGGACACGGGTGCCGTGAGCGGGAGTGATGGGTAGCAGTACCGACGTCCTGCCGTGGGACCAAGGCACCCGTGGGGGCTGAGCTGGCGGGAGTGGGGAGGACAGGCAGCGGCGGGCACGGGATGGGGTGTGCGGCGGGAGATGCCGGCTCCTGAAAACAAAGGGAGCGCGAGTTGCCATAACATGTGCAGTTAATCCCCGCGCCGGGCTGTTGCACGCCGCGCCATCAATCACGCGCCGGCGTGACCGACACCGAGTCATTACAAGAGTTTCCACCCTCTGTACCGGGTGGGAACCCGGCGGGGCCCCATCCTGCCCCGGCTCCAGATTTGCTGGGGGACGGATTGCCAGGCCCTGGGCTGTGACAGATCCAGGCAGGCTATCGGGCCCTGGCAGGCGCTTATCTCCCGGCCCGGCCGTTGCTTTCCCACCGCAGCGAAGCGGGGCCATCGGCTCTTCCGAAGTGGGGCTGGTGCCATCGTCTGCCCCGCTGCGCCGCATCTGTCCTGGGTCTCCAGGGAGCTGAGGGATGGGGGATATTTCCCCACCCCAGGGATGCCAGATCCCCCCTCTCCATCCCCATCCATGGGGACCCACGCGTGACAGCGGACGCGTGGCCGTGGGGCCACGTAGCAGCCCCGGGGTTGGATAGGCAGTGGGCTTGGAGGGGGACCACGAAGGGGTTAACCCGGGGAAGTTTGCTCACTCTCGGCAATGATTTAAACCAGACAGAAAGGTTCTGTCATCCATCACGCTAACAGCCAGATCACTGTGTTTTAAAGTGTCTGTAATTGCAGCAATACGGGGACTGGGAGAAAGATAAAGGCTGGGAAGATGCAAATGGGGAGGGGAAGCACCAGCTCCCCCCACCCCCAGCAGGGAGAAACCTGGAGAGCCCTGGGGTCAGCCCTGCCCGGGCTGGTGGGTGAGTGGGGACAGGGATGGGGACAGGAGTGGGGACAGCCAGAGGTGACCCAGGCGTCCTCCTGCCTGTCCCAGCTCCGCTATGGCACAGGGTGGGTGCTGGGGCATCCCGGCTGCAGGTGGGAGCACCCAAAAAAAGAACCCAAGCAAATAAAAGCAGGGACGGGCACAGGCCAGGAAGGGTCCAGAGCAGGTGCTGGACTTGATCTGCTTTACTCTAAATATTACACTACCCCTATCTTGCGGCAGCTCCCTCGTCATCGCCGGCTTAGCACTAAGTGGCACTTCTCTCCCCATCTCCTCTCTGTCGGGATCCAGGGATCCCCAGGAGAGCGTGTGAAGGCTGCTGAGATCCCACCCAAAGCGTGCGAGGAGGTGGCCATGGCCACGGCCATGGGTGCCCAGGCTTTGTCCCAGCGGCCGAGGCCACGTGCGAGCGTGCCAGCAGGGAATTATTAACATTCAGACGAGGCCCACCGAATAAAGCGAGCTAACACAAATGTTTATTTTCACAGTAGTGAATTATGACTTCAATAGACCAAAATTACAGGCTGCGCACGCGGAATAGAAATGAAGCAGACCCTGCCACCCAAACGGCGGGGCTCCCTCCTGCCCAAGCTGCCCGGCGCACGCGGCGGTGCCGCTGCCTGCCCGTCCTGCCGCTGGACGGGCGGCTCTTGCTGGCGCGGTGGCCCCGGCAGGGTGGCTGTGCCTGGCCCCATCCGCCTTCACTGCAACCACCCCGTGGGCTCACAGCCACCCAGCTCAGCCTCAGCTCGACCCCTCTGGCTGACGCCAGGTATTTGACGGCATCCTTCATCTACACCCCGAATTAAGCGGGAGCCGGAGAGGTTGCGGCTTTTCCCGGCAGGTCCCTGCGTGGTGCCCACAGGCAGGCTGTCGGCAGGTCCGTGGGGTTTGTAACTTATTCGATGGCTTGCGCTGCATCAGGGTGGGTGTGTGGGACAGCCCATGCGGCCAAGAGCATGGTCACCCCTGTGGTCAGGTCCGGGCTCTCCCAGTGAGCTGCCAGAGCCCAAAGGAGCCCTGTGCTCGCTCCCCAGAAAACCAGGGTTCTGCCTTGGGAGTGCTCTCGGGCTGCCTGGGCGATGGCTGGTGCTCTGTGATGCCTCGACGGGACTGTGCCGTGCACCGCGTGTCCAAATGCACACGCACCACCGGCATTTGCATGTGCCAGACGGTGCTGCCTATGCAAAGCCGGGGGGGGCATGCAGCTGTGCACGGGGGCGGATTTTCCTCCGCCGCTCATGGGCCCTTGCCGGTGGGGCTGTGCCGGTGGGACCGTGACACCCGCAAGAGGCTCCTCAAGAAAGGCCCCTTGGGGAATGAGGGCAGCGCAGAGAGGGGCAGGAACGGGGATAACCCCAGTACTTCAGGCTGGGAAATGCAGGCAGGGGGGGCAGGGTGCAGTAGCAGGGTGTGTGATGCTGTGCAGCGTGCGCACACCGTGCCAACTGGTGTAGGTACAAAAACTTCTGGGGTGAGCACAGACCTGCTCATCCCGCTGAAGGAGGGAAATGCTCTGAGCCCCCCCGCTGTTGGGCCAGACCGCCGTGAGAATGGCACGGAAGGATGCATCAGCTCTTGGGGGGGAACAAGGGGGGGCAAAACCAGAGCTGGAGGTCAGGATGGAGGGGGCTGGGTCAGGGTCCCACAGCACCGTCCCACTGCAACGCTGTCAGTGGGGTGACATGGGGGGCAGCTTGGCTGTACAGCAACCATGCAGTGGTCATTTAGTGGCCGTGCAGTGGTCACCCAGTGGCCATGCAACGGTCATCTACAGGCCATGCAATGGTCACTTACTGGCCATGCAAAGGTCAGGCTGTGGCCATGCAGCAGGTATGTCATGGCCGTGCAGTGCCAATGCAGAGCCCACGCAGTGGGCTTCAGTGGCTTCAGTCATGCCGGGGCCGTGCGCCGGTTGTACGTGGTTCTGCAGCAGTGGTGCCACCCAACACCGCCTGGCAGAGCTGCCACCGTTCCCAGCACCTGAGTCCTGGGAAGCGGGTGAGGATGAGCAAAACAAGAACCGTACAGGCGGTAAAGGCTCCGCACAGCAACTTGCAGAGGGAAGGCAGCTGCCAAGCAGAGTAATTACGCAAAGAGGCAGGGCTTCGGCTCACAGGGAAATTAGCAGGGCTTGTGTTACCCGGTGCACAAGCAAGCAACAACATCGTAGTAGGACTTGGGGGGGGTGTGGAATTTTTAATGTCCCCCCCCAGCTGGCACGGGGTGTGAAGGAAGGTCACACTGGGGACCCGGCGTGGGCAGGCAGCACCACAAACGCGTGCACCGCTGCCATGCACCACGGTAAAGGAAGGGCCTCGCTGGCATTCCCGTGGTGCCGGTGCCACGCAGCCACCTTAGGGAGCCCCGCCGAGGCCAAGCCGGGTGGGGGGCACCCCGAGGCTGGGCTGGGACCAGCATGTGGACTATGGGGTGCAGATGGAGAGGTGGAGCCTGTGCCCACAGGGCTCGCCATGCACTGATGTTGCGGACGTGTGTGCGACTGCTCCTGTTGCAACCCTGGCCCTTGGGCTTCCAGAGGGGGAAGAAGAGCAACCACAGCTCCAGCCCCTAGCAGCCCCCCAGCCCCTTGCAAACACCCCCACCCTGCAAGCCCCAGCCCCTGGGCTGTTCCCATGGCCCCAGACAGGCCCTGGCCCCATCCCCTTGCAGTGCCCCCACCCCACGCAAACAACTCCCGGCCCCTTGCAGCCCCCTTAAACACATGCAGCCCCCCCGCCCTGCAGCCCCCCCCAGCTTTGCAACCCTCAGTCTTCATCATCCCCAACTCCTTGAGAACCCTCAACCTTTTGCAAAACCCCAAACCCCGTCCGACCCCTGCACGCCCCCTCCAGTCCCCATGCGGTTGGTACCCAATCCCTATGAGCATCCCGTATCCCCGTGCAGCCCTCCCGGTGCCGTGCAACCCCC
>JAVJGG010000088.1:41574602-41590621 GCA_035590195.1 Aviceda cuculoides | reverse complement strand
TTACCTCACGCCTCCGCCACACCTCAGGACGGTAAGTGCCGTCTGCGCCGGGGAACAGGGACGGGGAAGCTCCCGGTGCTCGGGGATGCTCCCGGGGAAGAGGGGCTGGGCGTGCTCCCGGTGCCCGGGGGATGCTCCCGCTGCGCAGGGGAGTCGGAGGCTCCCGGTGCCCGGGGGATGCTCCCGCTGCGCATGAGTCCGGGACGCTGCCGGTGCTCGGAGGAGGCTCCCGGTGCGCAGGAGACAGGGAGGCTCCCGGCGCCCGGGGGATGCTCCCTGTGCCGGGGAAGCTGCCGGTGCGCAGGGGAGGAGGATGCTCCCGGTGGCCGAGCCACAGCGCGCTCCCCGCCGCCGTCTCTCCGGCTCCGGTGCCCGGCCGCCCCCGGGACGCAGCAGGGCGAACCGGGGCGACCGGTCCCGGGAGCCACAGGCCGTGCAGCGGGCAGCGTTCGGAGCCGTTCCTCCAGCGGGGAGGCCGGGCAGGAGCCGTCTGCCGTGACCGTGGGCCCCGCTCACGCCGGGGCGGCGGGGTGCCGACCCCTCTCCCCCGCCACGGCGACGGGGCTGGGGCTTTGCCTGCAGTCCCCTGCCCGTACCCAGCAGCTGCTTTCCGAGAGCCGGAGCGGCGTGGGGTGACCCGGCATCCCCGGGAACCCACGCAAGTTTGTGCCCTCTACCTCCCACCCCCCCACTGGAGTAAACCCTCCCCGGTCGCGGCTCTCGACTTTCTAGCCGGTGGGAGAAGTGGTTTTCATGCCCCGCATTCCTCCTCCTCGGAATGCCAACCGGCTCCGCATCCCACTCTGGCCACCGACGGAGCCACGTTTCGTGGCGAGGAGGAGCCGATCCACTCGGGGAGAGTTTGTGGGAGGAATCCCAGAGCTGGTTTGGGAAGTTTACAGCTACAGCAGCGTAATTCTGTGTTTACGCACGAGGACACAGGTCCGTGTTGGGGACACGGGTCTGTGTTGCAGACACGTGTCGTGTCCTCGCGTGTGCCGTGGGACGGTTTTGTTGGATGCAGATTTGGGAAGGAAGGCTGGCTTGGGGAGCCTCCAGCCCTCTGCCTCGGCGCTGCCCAGCTTCTGATCCTCGCAGCCATTAATCACCGTCCGGCTCCTTCCCTGGCGGCGGCGGCGGCCTCGTTTTGCTAAGGGGATGCTCTCGGCGTGGCGATGGAGCGGGGCTGGCACCACACTCCTCCGTGGCTCCTCCGTGACGCTGGGCCGGGGCACGGCCAGCTCTCCCCATCACTCCCCCACACAGCCCTTGCCGCTGGATGGTGCCTTCGGATACTGCAGAGCGTTTCTCTGGTTAAACACACCTTTTGTTGGATTTTTTTTTTTTTTTCCCCCTATTAGCCAAGAAAAACTTTGCAACTTTCCTTCGCTTTTGGAGAGGAGCTGCTGCCGCTGCTGGGTTTCATTTTGTTTTTTTAATTTGAGGTCACGTGCACGTTGACAGTGTCTTTGAATCTAAGCAATGGTCCCGTCTCTCGCTTAGAAAGCGCTTTTGAGCTCTTCCCTCTGTTGTTTTCTGTCTGTTCAGGAACAAAGAGATTTTTCTGCCTTTAATTAAAAGGAATATTAATTTTCCGCTCCTTTGTCGAGCGACTTGAAGGCACTCTGCAAACATCCGTCTGCTCGGCGCTGCAGCAGGGTGAGCTCTGCTATGGTATGGGGCACGGAGATATGGGGGAACCGTCCCAAAATCCCCCGGCAAATGCAGAGCAACAGCCGGGGAGGATGCTGACAGCCCCGGTGCCCGCGGTCCTCGGCTGAGGAGCCCCGTGGGGCCGAGCTGCCACCCAGTGTGGGCGCTCGGGTCTCTGGACGTGGATAAGGCAGGTCCCTGCGCAGCACGTTTCCACGCAGGGAGAAGTTTTGAGCGTTGCTTTTGCTGTGGTTGGGGAGGCAAGCGGAGATGAATTTGGCTGTGCAAAGGGGTTTTTCCCTGCCTGCCGCCTCCCGGCAGGCCCGGCTGGTGTCTGCGTTGGCAGGTAAGGTTTTACCCGAGGACGGCCAGATGTCGGGCGTGTTTTGTTTGAAAAACGTGTGACTGCAAATGTTGGCTTGTAGGGAGGAAAAGCCGAGATGTGTAGCGGGGAGAGGCCGTTCTCCCGTGGGGCTGGGTGCCAGCATGGGGTGGGTGCTGGGTTCGGGCAGGTTAGCAGCGAGGCCTCGTGCAGGTGCAGGATTTGCCTGTTACATCGGGAACTTCCAGGATGCAGGGTGGAAAAATACTCTGGTGCTCGGCCCGGCTACGGGCTGGGAGGGTTGAGCAGCCCCCCAGCCTCTGCCCGTTGCTGCGGCACGCTCGGCACCACCGGGCTCGGGGGCAGCCCCGTGGGCACAGCTGGGGTGGGCTGCCCGCAGCCAGCGTGCTGGGAAGGGGGCTCTGGCAGGTCCCACGGGGAACCTGGGGCTGGGGGCTGGCGGGTCTCCGCTGACATCCCCTGCCTCTCTTCCCTGGATTTCTGCTTCCGAGCCACGGTTGTTTGCAGGCGTGGAAAACCCCACGCAGGATCTGGGCTGCACAGCGTCTGGCTTTGCCATGAAAATGGGGTCTCGGATCTGCTCGCTGCTGGCAGCCGGCTTAAATCCGTGGCACGGTCTAAAGGCAGTTCAGCTCTCTGCCCGCGAGTACCCGGGGAAGGGGTGAGGGGTGCGGGGTGCCACAGGGTGCCGCGGGACCCCAGGGAGGAGAGGCACCCTGTAAATATCTATTATTACATCTCTTAGGGGAGGGAGGGGGGGCAGTTGATTGCCAGTGAGCTGGCCAGGGAGCACAGGTGAGGCATGCCGGAGCGCTGGCAGTGGGGCAGGCAGCCGGGCCCTCCCGGAGGGAGGGACACAGCAGCCCCCATCACCGGCACCGATGCCGCCTATGACCCCGGCCAGACCGGCACAGTGTGCACAAGGTTTTAGGCAGATCAGGGCCTGATCCTGCAAACGGGGCTGCCTGGGCCCTGGGAGGAAGCCGGGGGGGCAGCCCGTGGGTTGCACTGCTGAGCTCGATGCAAAGCTGGGCTTAAAAGCTGCTGCTGGGGTCGAGGGGATGCGGGTCGGATGCTGCAGCCCTGGCTTATGCTTTCCAAGCTGGACCATGGGTGGGAGCTGGATTAAGCTGCCCCAGCAGGCTGGGGCCAGGGGGGAGTCCCCAAGCTGGGGCCAGTCCTAGTGAGCTTCGTGATGGCTGGCATAGGGCAAGACCAGGCTGGTGACACAGAGGAGAACCCCCCTGCCCAGACACCGCTGGCGTTAGTACCATTGCCCGGTTCGGGGTTTATTTTTAGATTTCCTGCAGCTTGTTTTCTGCCGTCCCTCCCAGCGCGCTCAGGCTCCCCAGGGGCAACCCCACCTTGACAAGCCCGCAGCTTTCCTTTGGAAGATGCTGACCAATGTTTCCAGAAAACATCCAAGGGATTTCCTGTTTATTTTGCAAAATTCTCATTAATATTTTTTCCTGTGTTGTTTGATTCAATCTCACATGGCCAAAATTGCCTCGAAATGGAGCCTGTGGTGAAAAAATAGACAAAGAGTCAGTAACGCAGCAGCCCAGAGGCTGTGGGGATGCACGGCTGGATTCGGCACCCCCTCGGAGCTGTTACCATCCTGGCGTCTGCAGGGCAGGATACGGCCCCGGGTCCCTGGGGAGCCAGCGGTGTCTCGGCGTTCCCACGCTGCAGGGACCTTGCAGGGAGCTCCCCACCAGCGCTGGCATGTGGAGGGGGATGTTTTCCCTTCCCCAACCGCTCGTCTGCCTCCAGAATGTCCCAAGTCCCCTGGCTGCTTGTGCCACTTGTCCCCGTTCCGGCCGTCAAGGCCACCTTTGGGCAGGAGCGTCCCTGTGCACATGCGTGGCTGGGTGGCTGCAAAAATTGCAGATTAGGGGCATCGTAGCCCGAACCTCTCCCTGCCCTTGAAGAGCGTCCGGCTCTGTAGCTAGGCCATGGGGCTGGTTTTGGGGTTCCCCTTTGGCAACATGTTGGTGGAGCAATTGCCCTTGCACTGAGGAGGTGGTTTGCAGCCGAGAAGACGTGGGTGTTTCCCGACGGGGGGCAGCTCCGGCCGATGCTGCCGGTGCCCACGTGCCTCCAGGCATGCTGGGCTGGCCACGGCACTCTGTTTACTCCTGGTGTTTAGCCAGTATATTTAATTTCCAGAAAGCTGAGGAGCAGTGAGGGCATGTGGGTGCCCACCTCCCCCCGTCATCCCGTGAGCTGCTGGCAGGATGGGTCAGATGGCGGCAGGAGGGTGCAACGCTACGGGCAGCGTCTGTGGCAGATGCTGTGCCCCGGCTGGGGGACTCGATGGGTATCATCGGCCGTCCTGCCGCTCTTCGAGAGCCAGTGGGTCAGGGGCACCCCCCAGCCTGACCTTCTGCGTGGGGGGATCCCGGTTCCCAGCTCCTCTCCCCGCCGGCCGGCCACGTTGCCGCCAGCCGCTGTTGACTCACAGGCTCCAACGTTGAGTCCCAGGGCTGAGCCCGAGATGCTTTTACAGGCAAGGCTGAAATGCACAAAATGTTCGACTTGTAAAATATGTAGCGTGAGAAAATAGCCTTTTCTGCTCTCCTCCTCGCTGCCGCCGCTCCCCTGCCCCATCTGCTCGCTTGGAAAGCTTCCCGCAGCTGGGGGGGGGACACACACGGACAAGGGGCTGACGGCGCCTGGGGTCCCGTGGCAATCGCCACGAGCCCGGCTCGAGGAGGGCATCCACCCCGTGCCACTGTGCCCATGCAGAGGTGTTGCCACTTGGCAGCAGGAGGGCTCCCGGGGGTGTCACAGGCACCTCGAGGATGTGCTCGGTCCATGAGGATGCTGCCCACGTGAAGCCTCCTCCATCCTCCCGCCCTTCCCACACGCTTCGGCATCCCGAGGTTTCTCTCCCCCGGGATACATTTTGAAAGCAAATGTGGGGCTGGCACCGGGAAAGCCAGGCGGGCTGTGCCGCGGCCACCGTCGGCACAGGGGATGACGCAGGCAGCGTTGGCACATCCCGCAGGACCCGGGGTTTCCGAAATGGGGTGGCACGGCACCTCTCCGGAGGGTGCTGGGAAATACCCCCGTGAGGCACCCCGGCAGCTCCCATCCGGGCCGGGAGGGAGCCGCCACGCCGGAGCTGGCCACGAGCCACGGTTTTCACCAGCCACCTTAATCCATCATTATCTGGGCACATTTCGGATCCTTGCCAAGAGCAAGGTGGGAAGGGGGGGTTGTAAGCATGCTTTCCCTATTCCCCTGCCATCCTTTTTGCTGCCTGTGTGTAATTAACAGAGTAATTAAAAACAGGATGAGTTAATTGGTATTCATTTATGTGGCAGATGTTTTTAATTGAGATACGAAACAATTTACCTGTTTACATAAACAATAGCAAATGAAGGCTTGTAAAACAGAGAGGGTGCTTTTGGGGGGGGCCTTTTTTGTTGTTGTTTTGAGGAAAATCAAACCCAATCTCACTCCTGCCTGGCCAGGCCGGTGCAGGGGGAGCGGGAGCTGGCTGGCACTGCCCGTGCAGTGCCGAGGCAGCGGGTTTGGGTCCCTGGGTGGCTGGTTGGGGCGTGAGAAATGGAGGTTTGTTGGGCTTGGGGTGCCTGGGGGAGCCTGGCCCCAGGTACTGGTGTCCCACACAGAGCCGTGCTGGCACTGCCACACTGGGGGAGGTGGAAGGGGAGCAGGCGTCAGAGTTCCCACCGGCAGCGCTGCCCTGAAGCCAAGTGGGGAGTATTGCCCGTGGCACATCCCCACGGCAGCACCGGACCTCCCCGGGATGCTGGCACCGCTGGCGCCGGCGGCACGGCCAGGGGCTGCTCATGCGACGGGGCAGCGGGGAAAGCAAAGCAAATTGGGATGTGTCAGCGTGTGGTGAAAGCTGCTTTGCGCCTGGCATGGGGTGGGTAGGGAGCGTCCCAGTCTGGGCCAGCGGCGTGGGACCCATCCCAGGACACTCATGGGCAAGGCGAGGATGGCAGGGACAAAGGCTGGCTCGCCGACCGGTGCAAAGGGCCACCGCGGTGGTGTGAGGATGGCAGGTCCCGCTCCGCTGAGCAGCCGAACTAAACTGCGGGGGTGATGCCCAAATTCGTGGGCTGGTTGGCGTGGTACTGTCACCCATCCTGGGCCAGGCTGCCACCAACCCGGAGCAGCAGGGCAGAGCAAGGCTTGCGCCGCTCAGGGCACGAGCATCCTTGTGAGCATCCCTGCCTGCAGGCAGGAGCGCAGGCAGGGCCCAGGTACCCGGCAGGGCTGGGCACCGCTGCCAGCGCTCCCCTGGCACTGCCGGGCACGTCTGCGTCCTGTCGTCTTCGCGGCAGCCATCACTTGCAGCGAGAGCTCCCCGCGCCGGCAAGCACCTCCCCGGGCCTGGAGTCGGCCGAGTCCGGGTTCATTTAGATGTTCTGCAGAGGGTTTAATTGATTGGATTTCCTTTTAAAAGGCTTCATTTGTGCTGACGAGTGCTGGGGTTTGAATGGTTCCCTGCTAGCCCGGCTCCCCAAAATGTGCGCACGGGACATGTTGGCAATGGGATAACTGCTGGGGGTGGGCAGCATCCCTGCCACATCCCAAAGCCGCCATCCTGGTCCTGCTCTCTCCCCCTCCGCGTGCAATCGGGGATGAGCCACCCCCGAGCTGCCTGCTGTCACCTACCCCCCTTGTCGCCGTGTCCCCGGGGAGGGGAGAAGGATGGGTGCAGGGGAAGAGGGAGATGACAGTGCCCTGCACCTCCCACCGCCTCTGCCGGGCTCTCGCATGCGGCCGGCGCTGCTGCCTGGCCGCCAGCACTGCACGCTTCCCTGACGTGCTCCGGCTGGGATGGCTCGGTCCCTCGCCATCTTATCGGGGAGTTGTTCTTGGCCCCCGTGGCAGTGGCAGCTGAGGAGCAGGAATGCTTGCCTTTGTTTCGGAGGCAGCCTGGCTTCAGGAGACGTCGCCTCCAGCATCTGGATTTCATTTGTGGCCATTTGGAGAGCATGAAGGATGCTGGTCTTTTAATTCCCTTTTAACCCCTTCCTCGCCAACAAGCTCCGCCTGGCCTGGGAGGGCTGCGGGAAGCCGGAGCTTTCCGACAGCCATGGTCAGGGCAGCTCCCTGCCCTCTCCATCCCCATCCCTGGGGAGCTGGAGAGGCGAGCAGCCAGCCTGGGTGCTCCACACTCATCAGGCTCACCCCGGGGCTGGCACACCCCTATTCCCATCCCCAGCTGCGCCGTGGCCTTGCCCAAGGCTGCAGGGTGCCATGCGCAGATGCCCACTGGCATGCTCGGCTGCAGGGTGCCATGCGTTGGTGCCTGCTGGCGTGCACAGCCGCATGGTGCCATGCACTGGTGCTTTCCAGCACCCAGCGCTGCCTGCTGGGGAGCACACAGCCGAGCAGACCCCCCCCCTTCCCCAAGGCGGGGGACCAGCTAACAGGCTCTCCTGCAGCTTCCACCCGGGAAAAGCGATGCACAAGCCGGAGCGAGCGATTCGGGGGTTGCCAGCGCCCAGCGGGGTCACAGAACCCTACCCCCATGGCGCTGCTGGTGCGGCACAGGGCCAGGCACCACGAGCAAGCCGGGGCCAAGCCGGGCTCGATCAGCCGGTAGCAACCACACTGGTGCGTCGCCCCAGCGGGGACCGTGCCCGGGCCAGTGTGCCGGGGGTTAAACCCTCCGGTGTGACAAATGGGGGGCTCTGGGTCGTGCGGGGGTGTGCGGGGTCCGGCATTTGCTGGCCCCGGGAGGCAGGGTGGGGGACGCCCGCTCCCGCCAGCCAAGGAGAAAATACTAATCCTTTTATTTTTATATTATTACTTATTCATCTGGGCTGTACAGGCCTAATGGAAACCAGATGGAGGAAAACAGACACAGCCCCGAGCGTCTGGGACAAATTACCCCAAAGAAAGAAAGAAAAAAAAAAACAAACCCTCAGAGAAATTACAAAAAAAAAAAATTCCAGCAGACTTTGAGTCGTGGTGGGGAATTATTGTTTGGAGGCACTGTCAGGAGGCTGCAGCATGCCCCCCTGAAACCCCCTTTGCTTGCCACAGAGCTTGTCCCGTGCTGTAAAGCTCCTGGGTTGGCACCATGGCCATGGCCGGATCCTGCGGGCATCCTGGGCTCTGTTTGCCATGGGCTTTTCTGGGCTTGGGCACTGAGAAATCCCATTGGGTTTGGAGCCATCCCTTATCCCCATGCCCGCATGGCGGTGTTTGGGTTGCAAACACCTCAGGGAAAATTTATGACTTAGAGAAAAAAAAGGAAAAGACACGAAAAAACACAGCCAGGCCCTGTTTCCCCAGGTGCTTGCTCAGCTTCGTGGAAACTTTCCTCCAAATGGGAAGCTGTGGAAAAGCCGTGTCGGTGCCAGAACGAGTGTATCCTTGTTTTCCCCTCGGCGTGGATGTGCGTACGGAGTCAGGACAGCAAGGGGGACAGGGATGGGGATGCAGGCAGGGACTGTGCTGGGAATGCAGGCAGGGACTGTGCTGGGAATGCAGGCAGAGATGCTGCCAGGGAGGCAGATGGGAACAGGGATGCACATAGGGACGGTGCCAGGGATGCAGGCAGGGACGGGGATGCAGGCAGGGACAGGGATGCAGGCAGGGACAGGGATGCAGGCAGAGACAGCGATGCAGACAGGGACAGGGGATGGCAGCGGTGCCCACGCAGAGCTCTGCATCACGGGGAGGTGCTGGTGCCCCTGGGTGGAGGGCAACGGCCAGGGGATGCTGAGCCCAGGAGGGATCGATCGTATGGGCACCTGGCGGATCGAGGCACCGCGGCTGCGCAGATGCAGGCTCCCACTCCAGGTCACGCTCTGTGCACGCTCGCGGCTCGTCCGCTGCCGTCGGGGCTGGATCCTGCTCCGTTGGTTGACGGGGGAAGCCTGGGAGCCTGGAGAAGCCTTACCTAGAGATGGGCATTTCCATGAAAAGGAAAATAAAAGGTGTTTTTCAAAGAACACCTTCTATTTTGGCAGGTCCCGTAAACAAACTGTTGTTTTACGGGGAGGGATGCTGCTTGGTCTTGGGGTTTCTCCTGTGGCTGGAGTGGGAGAAGGGAGCAAGGGATGGGAAACTGGAGCATGCACATCCAGGCGTCTGCAGGATTACGGTGTGCTGCGGGTGGGGAGGGATGCTCCCACAGTGCCGGAGAAATCTGGGAGGATACTGTGGACCCAAGATGGTGACTGCCCGAAATTTTGGCCCTTGCCACCAGCTCTCCCATCTCCCGGTCCTCCGCGCACAGCATCGGCTGTGGCACAAGCCCTGATAGCATCTTGCTCGGGATGAGGCCCTGGTTTTATTTAGCCCAGACAATGTGCTCTTGCAGGGTTCAATTAATCTCACAACAGTTGTGGCGGATTAAGCATGCATATTAGATTAGTGTTTATCAGCCTTGCCTGGCGGGGAGCGTGCCGGGGCGCAGCGGGGACCCCGGCCGGGTGCGGGGCTGGGGGGCAACCGTGGCGGCCGCTTCCTTCTTTGGCTGGGGCCGCCGGCGGCGCGGGCTCGGGCACACTGACGGATCGCCGCAGCTGCCCGCACTTGCAGTCACCCGTCACTGCCCGCCGCAGCAGCCGCGGGGCCGAAACCTTGCACTGGGGCCGTGCTGCCGCCAGCCGGACTGGATGGTGCTGGCACGCTCTCCCCCAGGATGCCGCTGCCGGGTGTTCTGTGGGGTTGGGAGCGCAGGGCGGTGGGAGGAAGGCAGCGATGCCCAGGGGAAGCCCAGAAGGGTGATGGCGGGGAGCCCTGTGCTCCCAGTTTGCGGGATCCAGTGCCTCATGGGGCTCCTTGGGTTTGCGGGAGGATGGCCACTGGTGGGTGTGTGGGTCCTGCCATCGCCACTGCCACCGAGCACCGGCTAGTAACGAACCCACGATTTACTGCCTGTCCATAATCCCCGCCTGGGATTACAGTAGCCCTGCGCATAGCTGCCGGGGACAGCGAGGGGTTAGCGGGCAGCCGGGGATTCCCGAAACGTGGGCAGGTAACTGCTGGCAGGAGGGTGCCGGGATGTGACAACGACGGCTTTGCGGGGACACACACGCTGCATGCTGGGCCGGGCTGTGCCCTGTGTGTGCCCTGCCCTGTCCCTACCAGCCTGCACCCACGCCGGGCACAGGGCACCGTCCCCACCGCTGTGCAGATGCACGGGGAGTCGGTCACCATCCCCACCGTCCTGCAGGCACGCGGGACACCAGGCACCGTCCCCGCTGCCCGAGATCCGTCCAGGGCGAGGGTTGCTGCCATCCTGCACCGGGGGGCAGAGATGCCCAGCCCAGCTTGAGGTCCCCGAGGGTCCCCTCTGCCCCTGACCCGCCCCCCGTTCGGAGGGCGAAACGTGGCGCTGCCCGGCACACCCCGCTCACCGCCCCGTGCGCTCTCCCCGCAGATAACACGGAGACGCAGACCGCCACCATGCCCGACTCGCCGGCCGACGTGAAGACGCAGTCCAGGTCCACGCCGCCCAGCATGCCTCCGCCGCCGCCGGCCGTCACGCAGGGAGCCACGCGCCACCCCTCCTTCACGCCAAACACCAGTGAGTACCGGGCTGCCGGCGGGCATGGGGACAGGATGCCGGGATGGGGATGGGACGCCGGGATGGGGGGCTGCCCAGCTCCCTTTGTCTCTGGGCCACAAGCTGCAGCTGGGACCCGCGGCGTCCTCAGAGCCCTGCGCGGTGCTGGCCGTGCTGTGGGGTGACGTTACCCCTTCTTGCAGCGGAGAAGGGCTTTGGGCCGCACACCCCAAGCCCCGGCTCATGCACGTGCCTGCGGGGAGCATCACGGCGCTGCCCATCGCCAGCAGTGCCCTGCGAGGTGCTTGGGGACAGGGATGTCCCGGTCTCCCGTGTCCTGTGTCACCCGACGGTGGCACAGAGCAGCGCGTGGCCCCAGGCGCTCTGGCCTGCAGAGAGCCGGCTGGAGGATGCTGCAGGCTGGGGGAGTCCCCGCGGGTCCGAGCTGGCCCCGTCAGGGGGTCTGGGCATGCGGGGACCTGCCTGCCCATCTGTGCGTGGCCCCCGGTGGTGGCAGGGTAGTGTCACGGCCAGCCGCGGTGGCAGAGACCTTCTTGCCCTGCCCAGGCCACGGCGTGGTGGCATCAGGGGGCTCGGTGGGGACTCGAGGTCCAAGTCCTTAGTCTCTGTAGCATCGTTGAACGGGGAGAGCCCCGACGCGCTGGTTGCACTGGTGGCACGTGGGCTTGTTACACGCCTGCGGGGCTTGCACCGGGGATCGGTCCCTGTGCCGGTGTCACCGCCCCGGCACACGGCCGGACAAGGCACACGCGGGGCAGGATCCGGGTGGGCAGGGGCCGAGGCTGGTCCCCCCCGGCAGGAGCGGCGGCGGCCATAGCGAGGGTTGCTCCAGCTCTGCTGAGATGTATCCCAGGCAGGCATGCACACAGGCATTTTGCTCGTAGCTGCTTCTTGCTTAGAAACCCCATCAGGGAAGAAAACATCCCTAAAACACCCCCCCCAAGCCGCAGCCCCCCCCTACAGCCGCTGCGCCCCGGCGGTGCTCCCCACCGCGGCCCTGCTGCCCTCCCGGCCAGATGCTCTCTAATTAGAAATCAGCTTGTGCTCGGCTGCGTTCTGAGGGGTTTTGCTTTTTAATCCGAGCCCTGCGGCAGATGTGGCATCGTGGGTTCGGCTCGGTGCCGCGTGTGGGGCCGGGGGTGCAGGTAGCCTCTCTTGCCGTGGCTCAGCCCGCAGCGCGCCAGTGTTTCGGTCGTTCTTGGTCTTGGGGAAATGTCGCAAACCACCCCCTGCGCTGGGGTGGTCCCGAAATGCGGGGACCACGTTAGGCAGCCGAGCATCCCTTGAACCCTCCCGTTGGCTGCCGTGGGATGCAGGGACCCAGCTCCATCCCTAGCACACCTGGGTCCGGGTGGCTTAGCCCACGGCACGCGTGCCCCTGCCGTGCCCGCTGCGGAGGAGCGGGTCGTGCCCAAGCCGGGACCCCCGGCCGAGAGCTGCCCCCTCTGCTCTCTCATTATAGCGTGTTTTATTTTGCTTGCAGATCGAGACGCTGGCCCTCCGACGTTTCTGCCTCGCGGCCGTTTTCATGGTTGCTTGAAATGGTCGATGGTCTGTCTTTGTAAGTAAAATGAAGCATCCGCTCTCATGAGAGACCCGAGCCGCAGCCGCAGCCCCCCATCCCAGCAGGCACAGGGTCCCGTGGGGGGCACAGTGCCATCGCAGGGGGCTTGGGCAGGCTACGCTCCCCTGTGCCAGCCCCTCGCCCTGCTCCGGCGGGTCACGGGGATGCGAACCCCGTCCCCGGCCCGGCCGAGGGACATGTGCGGCGTCTAACTTAGTAACGCACCTGTCGCGGGAATAAAAGCAGTTGTGGCCACCGGGTTATTTTCGGCACCTCTTTAGCGGGCGGCGGATACCGCCCGGCCGTAGAGCGAGCGGGAGCCTGCCAAAGCAGGCAGGGCAGGCAGGGCGGCACAGGCACCGCAAGGTTAGTGCGATCCCAGGAGCCGGGTGCCCGGCGCGCCGCGGGGAAAGGCGCGCGGTGCACGGCCGGCTGCCGCGGAACGGCGCGCGGTTGGGAGACGGGGTGACGCGTGCCATCGCCTGTGCAAAGGTCCCTGCGCTGGCGCGGTCTGTGCGGAGGGCCGGCGCAGGAGCGAGGGGCCCGCCGCGCTGCAGGCTGGCACCCCCAGGTGTCCCCTTCCCGGTCCCCTGGCGTGGGGTGCTCTGGGCAGCTCCTCTTCTCTCCCGCCTGGGCAGTGGGGGCCAGAGGCACCGGCGTGCTGCAAGGCAGGCTGGGCTCCGTGGGAAACGGCTCACGGCTTCTCCCTGGGGGGTGCTGAGCAGCTCCCAGAGGGGCAGGATGGAGCCCCTTCTCTTGGCTGCCTTGAACATCGAAGAGCAGGATCAGGCCCTCGCTGCGCTGGGGCATGCACTGCATCCCATCCCTCCCTACAGCCCCCCCCCAGCATCAGGGACCGGTCCAGGATGCGGCCCCAGGGATGCACCAGCATCCCGAAGCCTCTCCGGGGGGTGCCGACCCCATGGTACTCGGCAGGATGCTCCCGTGCCACTGGCCCAGTCTTGTCCCCGCGGTGCCAGGGCACGGCCACCCCCTCTGACCTCCCGTCCCCTCTCTCCCCCCGTAGTGATGAACGGGAGCAGCCACTCGCCGACCGCCATCAATGGGGCTCCGTCCACCCCAAACGGGTTCAGCAACGGGCCGGCCACCTCCTCCACCGCCTCCCTCTCCACCCACCAGCTCCCGCCGGCCTGCGGTGCCCGCCAGCTCTCCAAGCTCAAGCGGTTCCTCACCACGCTGCAACAGTTCGGCAACGACATCTCCCCCGAGATCGGGGAGCGGGTGCGAACCCTCGTCCTGGGGCTCGTGGTACGTCTGCCGGGTGCGGGGGGCTGGCGGGGTGATGCCCTATCTGGGGATCCTGTGCTCTCCTTTATGGAGATGCTGCTAAATGGGAAAAAAAAGAGGGTCCTGTTGGTGCTGGATTGACATAAATCCTGGAAAAATGGGGGCTGTTTTGCTGGCATCTCCTGGGACCTGCACAGCGCAGTGCAGGGTTGGGTCCCGGCTTGCTGGCATTGCCAGCAAAGCCTCGAGCGTGGTTTTCCCTTGAGCGTGGTTTTCCCCTGAGCATGACAGAGCTGGCAGAGGAGCAGAAATGGGGGAGAAACAGCAAAGCATCCTCCTGGGGGGTGCAGGGCAGGCGGGGGGCCACGGCCAGCGGCGCTGAGCCTGGGCTGTCCCCGCAGAATTCCACACTCACCATCGAGGAGTTTCACGCCAAGCTCCAGGAGGCCACCAACTTCCCGCTGCGACCCTTCGTCATCCCCTTCCTCAAGGTGGGTGCCGCAGCCCCGGCGCCGCGGGGACGTCAGGGTTAGCGTCCGTATCGCCGGCAAAGGGGGGGGATTCGGGGGGTGGCTTTGGGGTCGGGGCTGGCAGCTGCCTGTGGGGCTGCCTGCGTCCCCCCTGGGCACGTGTGTCCCCCCCTGCACACCCAGCTCCTTGCACGTGTGGAGTCACACGAGGCCGGGGCTGTTTGCAATAAAGCCAGGGGTTTGGCCCAGCTGGTAACCATTTGCAATTCATTAAAAATCCCCTTTTTTTTATTTGCCTTTTAATTTCGCGCTGACTCCACGCTGTCACCCTGCTCCGGAGGGATTCACTGACCGCTGGCATGCCTGGCAGCACCGGCGCTGCCGGCAGATGTTCAAGCCCGGCGTCGCCTGCCCCCCGTTAGCAAAGGAATAACAAAAAAGTGCAAAAAAAGCCCCTTTTCCACCTCTGCATCCCCGGCCCCCTGGAGCCGAGGTCCACACTCACCGCAGGAATCTGCCTGCAAAGCTGCTGGAGTGGTTTGCTGCTGGCAGGGGAAGGCAGAACCGAAATATGGCCAAGCCGAGCCAAGGGGGGGACATGACGATGACAGCAGAGCCCTCCCGCCCGGGTGCGCAGGGCAATGCGGGGTCTGCGGGAGCAGGGGGATGGTGCAGCTCCCGGTGTCCCGGTGGGTGCTGGTGGCCCCGCGGCCAGGAGCCATCCCCGCTGTCCCGCTGCCAAATTCGCGGCGGCCCCGCCAGCCGCCCTGGCACCCTGCTCCCAGCTGTTCCCACCGTGGGCTCCAGATGTTTCTCATTATCCTAACTGCAACCAGCCGGGCTCGGCATGCTTCCCAGACTCGGGGGCTCGCTTGTTTTTGTGGGGTTGTTCCCCACCCCCCCTCGACCCCGGCCGGGGAAGGGGAGGGTCTGGCCCCACTCACCGCAGCGTGTGTCTCCGGCTCGGGCGCGAACGTGTCCGACAGATGGGCGCTTGGCTGCGGATCAGCTGCCTAAAGAGAAAACCAGAGCTGGCAGCCGGAGCGCCTGGGCAGAAAGGGGTCTGCGCTCCTTCATTCTTGCTGCTCTGCGCGATCCTAGGGGCTGCGGTGTTGGGGGGGGGGGGGAACACAGTGGATGCGGAGATCCCAGCCGATCCTCATGCCCCATGGGAGCCCCGTGGGCTCTCCAGTTTGGAGACTTGGGTCCCCAGTGCGAGCACTGGGGGGACAGGGCGGCAGAGGTGGCCGAGCTGGCCGGGGAATGATGCTTTGCAACCCCTGCCAGGATGCAGAAGGGCTCGGTTGAAGCTGTGGCCGTGCCAGCACGTGGCTGAACCCTGCAGGGTGCCACAATGTGTGTGTCCCCCCCAACCCCAGCAGCCCAGCCGGCCCGGGCCCGCTGCAGCGAGTGGGGTCCCAAGGATGTCCCCCTGGGGAAGGTGAGCAGGACCCCGAAGGGAAGGCTGCTGCCTGCCCGGCACCTCCAGCCTGCGGCAGGTCGGGGGCAAAGCCGGGCTGCGCCGGACTGGGAGGGACCATGGCTCTACAGAGGGCTCTGAGCCGGCTGGGTGCCGGGCTGGGGGGGGGGATTTGCGTGGCCGTGGACTGGACTCTCACCCCTCTCGCAGGCCAACCTGCCGCTGCTGCAGCGGGAGCTGCTGCACTGCGCCCGCATGGCCAAGCAGACGCCGGCCCAGTACCTGGCCCAGCACGAGCAGCTGCTGCTGGACGCCAACGCTTCTTCTCCCATCGACTCCTCCGAGCTGCTCCTGGAGGTGGGCGAGAGCGGCAAGAGGAGGACGCCAGACAGGTGCGAGCCGGGACGGGTGCATGGGGTATTTTTGGGGGGGGGGGGACGACACATCCCTGCCGCCCCCTCCTCGGGGCAGCGGGCGCCGGTGCCCAGCAGGGACCAACCTCCTCTCCTCCACCCAGGACCAAAGAGAACGGTTTGGACCGAGACCCTCTGCACCCCGAGCACCTCAGCAAGCGGCCGTGCACCATGAGCCCGGCGCAGCGCTACAGCCCCAGCAACGGGCTGAACCACCCCCCCAACGGGCTGGGACACCCCCCCACCGCGCCCCCTCTGCCCCAGCACTACCGCCTGGAGGACATGGCCATGGCGCACCATTACCGCGACACCTATCGCCACCCCGACCCCCGGGAGCTCCGCGAGCGCCAGCGACCCGCCGGTGAGCGGTGGCATCCC
>JAVJGG010000088.1:41558364-41572622 GCA_035590195.1 Aviceda cuculoides | reverse complement strand
GGCCGCTTCCCGCGCCGGCACGCCGGCCACCCCAGCTCCGCTGGAAAGCGCGTCCCGCTGAGCCACCCTCGGACTGCCCCCGCCGCCGCCGCGCTCCGAAAGACACGGACTGCACTCGATGCAATTTCCTCAGCTACCTGACTCGTGTGACCTCCGAAACGACCTCTCTAGCTCTCACAAATAATCCTCACGGATCCTCAAACTGGGCTTTAAGTGGAGTTAAGGCAAATACCGGTCTTCTCTGTTCTCTCTTTGGTCTTTGTTTTGGCTTTTTTTGGTTGGTTTTCTATCTGTTGGGGGATTGCGGTTCGGGTTTGGTTTTGGTTTTTTGTTGGTTTTTTGGGTTTTTTTTTAGGTTGGGTTTTTTTTTTTCCTTTTTTGTCTTTCCGGATGAGGGATTTGGCTGTAGCCTCGCCACGCAGTGACGTGGGGAGAGGTCAGCCCAGCCCCAGCCCACATCAGCGCTGCCGAGGGGCTCGCTTGCAGGAGGAAAGAAACTTCTTTTCTTCGCCTCTCTCTTCCTTGTTTTTTCTTTTTTTTTTTTGTAAAAAAAAAAATAAAGAAAATAAAAAAGAAAACGTCGGACTCTTTGGACTTAAGTAAGAAATTGTAAAAAAGGAAAAAAAAAAGAAAAAAAAAAAGACAAATCCAAAAACCAGATGACGCCAAGTCAAGCCGCGTGATGGACGCTCACCTGTAACTACCTTGCTAGCTAGCCAAGAACAGACCAGACTCACCTCTGCTCCAAAGGAAATCCAAAACCAAGGAAGATCCAAACGTCTCTCCACTGCCAAAGTTCGTTTCGTTCTGTTGTCGCTTCCTTCCCCTCCCCAAAGGATGGATGGACGCGCCCCTGGGGCTTTAAAGAGTTTCTATTGAAATAAAGCAAAAAAAAAGGTGTTTTTTTTTTAAAAAGCAAGCCTCTGAGGCGTGGGAGGGGGAGATGGTGGCTGAGAACCGCCCAGGTGGGCGCAGCTGGAGCTGGCACATCTCTACCTCTGCCCGCCGCCGCCCTGGAAAAAGAGAATAAAAAAAGAGATTAAAAGACAGATTTTGGTTTTCTCCCTTCCCGAAGCCGTCAGGGGCTGCCTGTGGCCGGACCCCCCCCAGCCCCTCGCTGCCGGGCTGCTCTCACACCCCATGTCGGATTTATTTTGCAAGGATTTTTAAGAGCAAAAAGGAAAGGAAAGGAAAACGAGCGCCACCTCCTTCCTGGCCGAGGAGGCAGCCAAGGACGATGTCGATTATTTTGTATTTCTCGCATCATTGTACAAAGCGCACGGACGGGAGTGCAATACGGAAAGTCCCCCGGCTCCGAGAGGAGGGAAGCCCCGCGCGGGGCAGGAGTGCTGTACGCTAATGTGAATGTAAATAGTGTTTTGCAGAGGTCCAAAAAAAATTAATAATAATGATAGTGATAATAATAAGAGACATTTGCCAAATAAAAGATGATGAGAACCCACTGGAGGCTGTGGCGTGGGGGAGCAAGGCTGGCCGGAGGCGAACAGAAGTCGTGTGCTCGATAGGAGCTGTAGTTTTTCCGCATTTGCAAAAACCATCCTGTGTGTTTTTTTGTAGGGGAGGAAGAGGAGGGAAGGGCTTGGGGCCGGGTCGGTTGTGTTGCCGGTCACCCAGTGCCGCACACCCGTGCCGTGCCGTGCCGTGCCACGCTGCAGCAGAGCTTGGTGCATGGGGGACCCCCGAGGCAACGTTACCAGCCCCATGCCACCAGCACCGAGCCCTGCTGCAGGTTTTTGTGCACCCCAAGGTCTCGGTGCATCCCCCCGGGGGGGGCTGTGCACCCTGAGACCTTGGCGCATCTCCCCCAGGGGGTTTCTGTGCACCCCAAGTCTTCGGTGCATCCCCCCAGGGGGTGGTTCTGTGCACCCCGAGGCTGGGAGCTTTGCTGGGTGCCCCTCAAGTGACTGTTCACTTTATTTATGGTGTGACATATGTAATATTGTCTATTTTTCTTACGTTTCCTGAGAAGAGGTAATATATAAGAGTATTGCAGATGCACCTGCTGCGGGGCCGCCTGCTCTCCCGGGTGTCCGTCCCGTCCCTGTCCCCGCCGCGCGTGTCCCCGGTCCCACTCTGCACTGGGGCTCTGCCTCTCTACCTCCACCTCGCCGGGAAACCGCGGACGAGAGCATTTCCACAGAGACTGCTCTTGTTTCCACTCCCTTTTGTTTTGCTTTTTTTTTTTTTTTAATATTAATAAGAATACCCTACAGAACCTTGTATTGAAACCAAAAGCCGAGGGAGGGGAGGGGACGGGCGGCGCGGCGCTAGCAGACGTCCAAACCAGAACGACAGCTTTAAAGTGTAATATTTCCCAAAAAATTAGTGATGCGGGGAGGACGGCAGCGGCGGTGCGGCTGCGGGGCCGGAGTGATGCGGGTGCAGAGGGGGCCGGGGAGGCTCTGGCCGGAGCAGCGGGCGCTTCCGTGGGGTTTTGCTCCAAAATGGTGTTGGAGCATTTGGGGGGCCGGGGGACGCGTGTCCCATGCCGTGTCCTTCGGTGGCTTTGTGGCATGTGGGAGATGGCAGACGGATGAGCCTCGTGGTGCCGGTGCAGCCTGGCCGGTGGGCAGGGACGCCCCAGTGGCCGTGGGGCAGCTCGGGAATGCTGCGGTGCCCGGGCACAGTCCTCTGCCAGATCGGGTCCCCGTGGCCGCCCACGGCTCCCCTTCTTGGGTTTCCCCCCCTCAGTCGTGGCTGGGGATGGGGGATGGTGTTGGTGGCGTGGGGACAGCCTGCCTGAGGTCCCGGTCCCCGGGGGGAGGCAGAGCCCTGGGTGCTGGGTGCTGGTTGCAGCACCAGGCTGGAGGAGGTGGCAGGAGAGACGTGGCTCTCCTCCGGCACCCAGCGTGGCACCGAGGCCACATCCCCGCCTCCTTTCTCACCTTCCCAACCCGAAATCCCAGCTGAAACCAAAGCGCCGCATCCCAGCGAGGCAGGGCACCCCGGAGCGGGGGTCCTGCACCTGCCTGGGCTTTGCTCCATCACTGTCAGAGCCCCCCACAGCCTCCCCCCCACCCCAGCCTCTCCTTGCCCTCCTCCTCTGGGGCCTGCTGGGGTCCCCCCTTCTCCTCGGGGTGCCCCCCCTGGATCCCGGTGGGTTTGAGGTCGGGAACAAGATGCCACCTTATTCCCAGGTCCCAGGCACTGTGCTGGGGTGTCCCTGCCGCGGTGCCAGCCCCGGGGGCTCCTCCGATGCCACCGAACACCACGGCCCCGGGTGGGAGGTGTCGTGCCACCGTCCCCACTCGCTCACAGCTGCATGGGCAGCACCAGTTCCCCGGTCCCATGTGGGGCTAAGCCCTGCCTGCCTCACCCTGCCAGCCCTGGGGACAGGGACGCCGGGGCATGGGGGTCCCCGGAGGGAGCTGGGAACCAGAGCCCCTCCACCAGGGCCAGGTGGGCACAGCGGCAGCCTGCCCTGCCCCGTCGCGTGGGTTTTGGGGGCCAGCCCAGAGAGATGACGTGGTAGGACTTTCCTTCGGCATGCTGTCCCCCCTTTGCTGTTTCCCGCTTTCTCTAAGTGTACTGTATGTTTGACCTGTGAAAGATGTAAACTTTATGATTCAGGTTCTGTCTGTTCTTAACTCTGTATCTGTGTAATAAAGACAATTTAATATCAACCGGAGGCTCCATAGCCTGGGCTTTGTGCTGGGTGCGCTCGCCCCACTCTCCCAGCAGCACCCTGCACCCCGTGCCCCCAGCCCTGGTGGGGTTCATTATAACCCCGGGGTTGGTCGCTGCCCCGTGTCCAGCTCTGAGGAGGGGTGTCCACGGTGGGTTGTCCCTAGGGAACCAAAAGGGATGTCCCCTCCTGGCTGCAGATGCTGCACCCCCTTGGGGTGCCCTGCTGCTCCCCCCCCTGTGCCAGGGGCAGCCGCCAGGAGCTGGCTGCGGTCCCCAGCACCACCAGCGGGGTCGGTGGACACGGAGGGTCGGGGAGGAGTCCCCAAACCCGGGGGGAGCCGTGCCCCCGCCTGGCCACGTGTGTCCCCGGGTGAACGCCCGTGTCCGCTGCCGCCCCCGGGGCTCGAACCGTCGGCCCCGGAATCACGGCTGGGCTGGGCCGCCTCCCCCGCACCAGCCGGCACGGGGCGGGGCCGGGCGGCGCGCTCTGCCCTGATTGGCCCCTGATGTATGAAAGCGGCGCGCCGGCGGGAGAGGCGCACGTGGTGGCGGGAGATCCGCACGTGTTGCCGCTCCGCTGGTTCCCGCCGGCTCCGCGAAGGCAGCGCAGCATGTCTGGGGGCCGGGTGAGGTGGGTCTGAGGCGGTGGGAGGCCTGGGGCGGGGGACTGTGACAGGGCCCAGCTCAGAGACAGGTACTGAGGGTCCCCAGGCTGCAGCGGAGTCAGCTTCCTGCTCATGGGTGGGAGAGTTTGTCCTTCCGTGGGCTCAAATCGAGAGCCCGGAACTGGAAGGGTGTGGGTTTGCCGTTGCTTGGGTGAGGTAGGGTTCCCTGCTGCTCCCTCTGTACAGCCTGGAAGCTCTGCTGGGGGGGGCAGGTTATGCCTCCTCTTCCTCTTCCCCTTCCCTGGTAGCAGGCTGTGATGTTTGTGCCTGGTTGGTTTGGTTTTGGTTTTTTCACCCAAGGGAAGCTGTTTCCAGGTTCCCTCTGCAGCCCCCCTGAGTTGGGAAGTGGCTCAGTATGAATGGGAGACCTTTCAGTAGCCCTCACTCCTGCAGTTCTGGGGTCTTGCTGCAAGCCTGCCTGCAGCACCAAGAGCAAACTGCTTTGGTGGCACCTGTTCAGCCTTCTGCTGGAAGCAACCTTAAAGCTTTTGCCCTGGCTGGTGTTCTGCTTTAGGTTCCATGTTAAATGGCTGTTGTTAAATGGCTTTTTACCCCTGTTCCCGCCCAGTCCTCTCTTCCTGGACACTTCGGGGATCTGGTGGCAGGACCCGTCATCCCTGGCAGCAGTGGAGGCGTCCTGGGATGTGGCAGAGATGGCAGCTCTGAGGAAGGCTGCAGATGATGACTCGGACCTGAGCCACCTGGAGGGGGACAGTGCAGAGGAGCTGGCTGTGCTGGACCCAGTGAGTGCCTGGCTGAGTGTGGAATCAATTTTCCCTGTTTCTCTAAGGAAATGGGAAACTTTCTACACCTTTCTTCAAGCGCTTCCAAAAATAAAGAATAAGAATAATCTTGGGCCCCTGATGTTAAAACCCCTGAGCTGAGAAGCTGGAAATGGAATTGTTACTCTCCTGCTGCTTAGCTTTCACTGCTGAGATGTCTGCTTGGCTGAGCGAGAGTAAATGGCTCCTGTTCATCACCAGCTTAAATCTCCGGTTCCCTCCGGCAGCTCTAGTGCTGCTGGGACACCTCTGCTGCAGCGCATGCTGCTTTGCAAGCAAGCGTGAGAGAGGAAATATTTACCTGTTTTTTCTCCCCAGTGAAGCTGGGAGCTGAACTCCCTTTCTGTGGGACAGGCTCTAGTTCCCAGCACCCAGCCCACCCTTGTCCTCAGCCTGGAAGGGCACATGCTGTGCAGCACTGCAATGTCCCAGCCCGGGGTGGGGAGCAGGGTGGGGGTGTCCCTGCTCTGTGGGCTGCTCATGCAAGTCTTGGTTTGGGTTTCAGGAGCTGGAGGCCATCAAAGCCAGAGTGCGGGAGATGGAGAAGGAAGATGAGAGGCTGAAGGAGTTGCAGCTGGAAGCTGAGAGCCGCCTCATCATGAGCTCAGAGGCAGGTACGGGCTGTCCCTGGGTGCTGCTGTCCCCCCAGGGACACCTCTGGGGCACAGGGTGGCAACTGGAGCCAGAGCACGTGGCTCTGCCTCTCCTGGCAGCCTGGGACTGCATACATAAGGTGGGTGAGGGATGAGGTCCCAGGCATGGTGTGATGCTAATGCAGGCACTCTTACCTCCTGCCTTTGCAGGCCAAGATGCAGTAAATTAATTTAATTCAATTTAATTCGATTAAGTAACTGAGTTTAGCACCAACAGCCCCAGTAGAGCAGTCAGCCTATGGGTCTTTTTTGTGAAGAAAGAGGGGGCAAGGGAGTGGAGGAGGAAGAGGCAGCAGTGTGGGGATTCAGGTATGCCCAGACACAACTGGGGACCCGAGCAGCTTTGTAGTGTGCCAGCTCAGTGGTGGCCGTGCTGGGAGCAGACCTTTCATGGACAGACCTGTCTCTGGTAGAGGGCTCCTGCGATTCTGTCCAGCACGACCCCTTATCTCTGCAGGTCTCTTTCCAAAGATGACCCAGGAGAAGATGGAGGTCGACCAGCGATCCATCTACGTGGGCAACGTAAGTGGGAGACCCTGGAGCAAAGCCCAACTCCCTGCTCCTTGCCCAGCTGGACGTATGTCCGAGATCCCTAGCGTGGGGGTCCACCCGCCCCCCCCCCACCGAAGGCTGGCTGGTCCCATCCCAAATGCTTCTCCTGCCCAGCCCAGACTGGGAATGTGGCTCAGCATCTGCCCATGATCCTCAGCCACTTGCAGATAATCTGTTGCAAGTGTCAACTCCCCAAAATACCCTGCTGGAAGCTGTGGGTCGTGCAGTGTTGCTTGTTCCCTCAAAGTGTGTGTGGGGGGAGCTGTCTCTTGGATTTGAGTTTCCAGGCTGGAGCATTCAGCTGGAAGGGTCTCCTGAACCTGAGGAGATGATGAAGCTGTGGTGGCAAGGTGTGAGTGGGGTCAGCCGGGCCCTTTGCCTCCTACAATGGTGTGTGACTGCAGACCCACAAGCTGGCGGCAGGCAGGGGGGCTGGCTGGTGGTGCTGGAGGGGCTGGGACTGTTGTTGCAGGTTGATTACGGGGGCACGGCGGAAGAGCTGGAGTCTCACTTCAACAGCTGCGGGCAGATCAACCGAGTGACCATCCTCTGCGACAAGTTCTCGGGGCATCCCAAAGGGTCAGTGCTGTGTGCAGGGGCTGGGCTTGGGATCTTGTGGGTGCTGCCCTGTGCTCCCCAGCCTTTGGAAGCAGTGGAGTGTCCCTGGGGTTCTGCTCACGCCGTCCCCTTGCAGGTATGCCTACATTGAGTTTGAGGAGAAGAGCTCAGTGAAGGCTGCAGTGGAGCTGGATGAGAGCATGTTCAGAGGCCGTATCATTAAGGTAAGAGCCAGATGAGGCCCCGGGGTGGTGAATCCATCCCTCCCAGCCCCATGTGCACGGGGCTGTGCCAAACCCAGGTGCCACCCGCTACCTTCCAGGTGCTGCCCAAGAGGACCAACATGCCGGGCATCAGCACCACTGACCGTGGGGGCTACCGGGGCCACTTCCAAGCCCGGGGAGGGCTAGCCCGGCGGGGAGGCTACTACGGAGGGCAGCACCCAAGGGTGCGAGGGAGGACATACAGGTGAGCAGCCAGGCAAGGGGGTTTCTTGCATATTTGGGCCAAGATCCCTGTGGAGCAGGGTGTCCCCAGGGTGGGGATAGCGGTCCCTCACTCCGGCCGTGCTCAGCTTCGTACCTCCCACCCTGGCATGGACAGGAGGATGGAGGAGGGCTCCGGCAGGAGTATTCTCCTGGAGACCTGTGCTAGAAATGTCTCTTGCCCATCATGTGCTGTTAGCATCACCCCAGTGTCTGTGGCAGGAGCCTGGCAGCTGGTCCAGCTGGGACACGGGCAGCTCGGCAGGGACTGTGGGCTGCCGAGAGGGGGAAGGACTGAAGTGAGCAGTCAGCGATGTCACGGCAGACCCCTTCCCCCTGCTGTCCCGGCATCCCTCGCATCCCCAGCGCAGGCCTGGAGCTCTTCTCCAGCACACCTCCTGCTGCTCCTGCATCCATGAGCTCACTGTGGATTAGCTTCAATGATGTCCTGGCCCCTTTGGCACTGCAGGAGGAAGCAGAGAAGAGCTTTGAGGGTGGAAAAAACCACCTGGAAATGTGCTTCTGTCCTCCCCATCCCTGCAGGGATTTGGGGGGTGGTGAGTGGGCATTGCACTGCCAGCCTGACCAGTCACAGAGCTGTGCCTGGCTTTGGGGCTCCCCCATCTTTTGGGTGTTCAGTCTAGGTTAGCTGGAGCAGAAGGGTGAATCCCAGCTCTTGGAAGGGTGAAGGAGCAAGTAGCTGTGCTTTATGGCACAGCTGACCTCTCAGCTGAGCAATGCCCCAGTGCTTTAGAATGCTATTTTTGTTCTTGTTTAGGGGTCGGGCAAGGCTGCTGCCTTGGTATTTTCCGTACTAGAAAGGACTGGACTGCCCTAGTGATGCCGATGGGACTGAAATGAGATGGGATTGGAGAGATTTAAAAATATGCCTACCCAAGCCAAAAAAAGATTAATTTTAAAAATGCCATCTGCCTGGCCGTGAGGATTACCGGTGAGGCAGCTGTGTGCCAGTCTGTGGGAGGGAAGACTGGATCCACTCCACCCGCACATCGGCCGGATCCCTGCCAGCATCCCAGGAGGGGCTCACCTTAGCTTTGCTTAGGGGATTGCATTGTCATCAAGAACAGTCTCGTTCCAGAGAGCACCCTGGCCTGGGAAGGGAAGAGCTTTCCCAGACCATCAGTCTCATCCTTGTTCCATAGAGAAGGGCTGTACTGGAGGATTTGGTTTGGCTTCCAGGTGTCCAAATGCTCTCCACCCCACTGCGAGGGCAGAGTTGTCCTGTTCAGCATGTGAAGCACCCTCAGCTTTGCCAGATATTTCTAAAAGAGCTGGATGTTGCTTTCTCTTGCCCATAAGAAGATGCTAAAGACCTTTTCGAAGACCACTTTCTTCTCCAAATCAGTGCAGAAAGTCTTGGGTTGCAGCTGTAGATCTGACTGCTGGGGAACTTTTCCTTCCTCAGCCTTGTGGATTTCTGACCTTGCTCTTGGGAAGAGGATGCAGCCTAATGATGTGTTTGGGGTCTGGTTTTTAGCTTGCTGCTGCTGTTGTACATGTAACAACTAAGGGAGGGAAAAAGCATCCCTTGCTGTTTCTCTGGAAGCCTCTGTATCTCTGTGGTGACACCCAGGTCTTGTTTAACCACAAAATCCTTCCCCTTTTTTATTTCAGAAGTCAACAAACCCCCTCTCACCCCCTCCCGCCTTCATTCCAAAGCTACAGGGATCAAAGGGCGCTGCCAGCGCATCATTTTGCTCTATTTCTAGCAGTAGCAGTATTACAAAATCATCCACTGTTGCAAATTTGGTCTGATCTTCCTCTTTACTCCTGTCACCATTTTTGCTCCAGACCCCTGTTTGGGAATGGTGTGAGCCCGGCTGAACTAGAGGGTCAGCACTGAAGTGCACCACAGGAGCTGGGTACTGGGAAACAAGTGCTGCCTGACACTTCCCCTTCCTGCTGATCTTGCATTTATGAGCTCTGAAACCACTTGTTTTTAAAGGAAAAACTTTGTGTTCAAAGAGGCAGGCTGCGAACACCAGCAGACAGTGTTACTGTGTGAAGTTCTGCATTGAAATAGGTTTTATTATGTAATTCTCATGCTAATCTTTTGGGATCCTTGGTTAGGATTCCTCTAACCCAGATGCAACAGATGCAACTGACTCCTAAAGCAGCTTTTCACAGCTCGGGGAGCATTGCCAGGCTAAAAATCCCACTGATTTTTTTTTTTCCCTTTAAGATCTCAAGATTTTTTTTTTTTAAAGCTTGGGGCCTTAACTCTTCATGGTGTGTTGATTTTGCACTTTGCCCAGTATGCAGTATGCTGCTGAGGCTGGCCTTGATCTGAGCTACCCTTAGGCTTAGACTATAAAACAGGCTTTTTCTAGGGCTTTAAACTTTCCATTTAGTAGTTTTGTAAATTTGAGACTTAATTTTTAACAAAAACTACTTTGGGGTGTTTGGACTCTTGTGGAAGAGGAAATGCTGAGCTCCATATCTCTAAGTGAAAAGAGTAAAGACTTTTATATGAATGTTTTGGAATAGCGGTGTACAGCTGTGCCTTGTTTAGATGGTGGGAGAGGCTTGAACACTTTAATCTCCCATTATTTGACAGGTTGTTGTTGATTAAATGTATTTAAGTTCTGTTTGAGAAGGTATTGTAAATGTCACTTATTTTTAAAATAAATGATCCTGCTGTGTGAACTTCATCTGCAGCAAGACCGTGCTGGCTGTGAGCTGATATTCTATGCTGACCTGGCTTTCTCCAGGCTTCTCTTGTATCCTTTGGAGCTGTGCAGCTTTTTTTTTTTTTTAAGCTATGTTTTATGTATTTTTAACTGATTAGGTGCTTGAAGCACAGACTGCTGCCTGTGGGGCAGGAAAGGCTTGGAGTAGAGGTGTGTGAAAAGCACGGAGTAGCTGCTCAGTGCCTATGCCTGCCTGCATTACCTCTGCTGAACTTGCTGTAGCTGCATAGTGCAAGTGTACAGCACAAGTGATTAAGAAGCTAGGATGCTCTTCTAGTCTAGTTTGTATTTTTCCTATATAAATACCTGCTATTGATTTAGTAGTCTTTAATTAGAACAGTGGGGAGCTGCAGGGGGAGGAGATGCTAATAGAGATTAGTTTGGGATGAGCCAGGCAGCTGTGCAATCCTGATGTCTTAATCTCTTGGTGTGGATTTATCCCAGCTGCACTACCTGTGCTCCCTGACCTGGGCTAGAAACAACTGTTAAGTCTGCCTGGCCTGTCTGAATGAGGTGCAAAGTGATAACAGCAAATACTGTCAAATGCGAGTCACCCAAAGATCTTTCCCAGGAAGGCAAGATCAGTGTAGGTCTTGATCAGGTTCAAGGTGGTGCTTTGAGACCAGCTGTTTGCTGTCTGCCAGAGCTTTCTCAAGTACATAAACAGTGTCTGGGGTTGTAGAGAAACCTGGAGCCTTCAGCTGACTTGCAGAGTTTTCTCCTTCCAAGAACTAATGGAGTAAGTACATACAGATCTGAGTGCTCCCAGCTAAGGAAAAACAGGACAAGGAGCCCAAGTATGTTTGAATTAAGCATTGCTTGTGATGCTCCTGTCAGAATGAACAGTCCTGAGCAGCAGTGAAGGAGGCTGGCACAGAGCAAAAGGACTGCTGTTGCTGATGTGCTCCTCCTGCTTCAGAGGAACTGCTCTGAAGCACCAGTACTTCAGAGGAACAGTGTCACTCTGTGCATCTCAGCTGACTGAAATCTAGGTTGACCCTAATAATAATCTCTTAGCTGTCTCTTGTGCAGCTGTGCTTGCTCTAATCACAAGCACAGCAGGAACTGCTGTTTTTACACAAAACCCAATTTCTACAGAAACATCTGAGTTGCATAGAGGCACAGCTGCATACGTTTCTGTAGGGAACAAACCTCCTATCTGACACAGCTGACCTTCCTGAAGGAAGAGCTGGCTCTCACATGTTACCTGAAGGCATAAAGCTGAACAGTGACTTCTGGGCTATATTCGGGTTTGCTAGAGTAGAAATGCATGCAAACCTTGCAGGTGTCAAGTTTATTTTACATAGAGTAAATTTAAAATATTACACAGAACGAAGACAATATATACATCACTTTGTAGGCACACTCCTGTACATGGGGAATGTTCTCAACACTGAGATGAGAAGGGGCAGAGCTTCAGCACACCTGCATCATCATGGAGTTCACCATATTATCAAAAGCCCTAGAGAAGGAAAGGAACACAGAATATTAAAGGAAGCAGCTAGTTCTGCACAGCAAATGTCCTGTAACAAAACCAATAGCTAACAATGCCTCTTACTGGTTAACAAGCTAGCTTTCCCTAAGCTGAATACATGGTTTTACTCTTTCACTATAGCATGCTCTGGTGGGTAAATGATGACTTTTAACTAAGCTGAAGTAAGGACAGGTCTTATCCTGGTTGTAGACCTGCCTCACTGAAGTGTAAAAGAAGTTGTTCTTGCCTAGGCAATAGAAACGCTCAACATTATTAAAGTTCCCTGTGACATTACAAATGAGAAATGGGGGGCACTGGCCCTCAAATGTGAGGAATTACATGTGCCAAATGCCCATCTGTCCTTATCCCAGGATGAGCCCTGCATAAGTGCAGTTTTTTACTCTTTAACTTGCTCTACTTACCTATGTTTCTTTTCCTATTTACCTATGAAACAGGCAATTTTTTCTCCCCAAGAAATTAATTTTCTTGAGTCAATGTTTCCAACACCAGTTCTGAGGTGGGAGTGAGTTCAGTGTAACTTCTCATGAGAGTATCAGTTTTCTGTTATGCAGTAATGGCCCAAAGACAACACAGCTGTTCTCCATTTAGGCAGTTAGAGCATGCACATCTGAACTGGTCAGCCACAGAGGTTATGCTCTTGGTCCTGTTACATCATAGGTACACTGCAAGCTCCAGAAAGATGACAAAGACCAGAAAGATCAGTATGGTCAACCCACTTACCTGGAATGGATACGGTCTCCAGGGTTATAAAAAGGGTTACACATTATGTCCGTATATGAATTGTGCAGCTTTCGGAACATCTGAAAAGGGATTGTAGTTTTAATTAATTTTTTTTTGCTTCTCAGCACTTTATGAATAACTGGAAGTAGCAAAAACACTGACGTGGCAAGTTGTACTCTTTATTTCCTGCACTTACACTGCGGATCTCATTGTCTCGAAGTGCTGTGTTTGAAGAATCCACCACCATAACAAACTTCACCTTCGAATTTGTCACGTAGCCATATCTGTGCAGCTGTTAAGGCATGTGCTTCTGACACACCAGAGCCTGGCAAAGCAACTAAAACGAGACTGGAATACACTCAAAGAAACAAGCTGAGAGGAAACATGATGTTCTTGCTGTGCCCAGCACATAACTAGGACTAGACGAAGTAAGCAAGACACTACATTGCAGGCACTGTATCCCCTTTCTACCAGACTTCTGCCATCTCTGATAACTCCAGGTCAAGCTTGCTCCTATGGTGGCCAGTAAGGCATGCCTTGCAATTTCAGAAGCAGCCTCCCACTAGCTATTTTGGTGAGGGTTTCTCTCTTCTTAAGAACCATTTTAATGACACAGCCACTTTATTTATTCTTCTTTGGGAGTCCACAGTCAGAGGGATGGAGATTTTCTAATATCAGCCAGTGTGACTGATCTGAGACTTCAAAAATTAACAACCGGTTTATGAAAACCCAGAAATCAGGTATGCTGTTAACTTCCAATCTGTGGGATTCAGAGAAAAAGACAAAGAAAGTTCAAAAGATCAACTCTGTGACTTAAAAACATTGGGGGTGCTGAGGCCACGGACTACAGATTTTAGAGAAATCAGACCACACACCTGGGATTTAGGTACTTGACCAGAGACACCTTCATGCTCCTGCTGCTTTCACTGGTGTTATTAAAGGGTCTAACCTTTGTTCTAGCCACAGTCAACTGTTTTAGCTAAGCAGAGGATAAAGCACCCAGTTTATGAAAGGTGAAGTCTAGCTGCACCAGACACTCTTCACATGTTGCACTCCCTCACGTAGGCTAAAGTTAAATTTTTCCACCATCTGACTGGGCAACGAAGCAGCTGCTGAACTGGCCAAGGCACCAAACCTGAACCTCTGCGTGACAAACTGGTCAGTGAACAAGTCTATATTTTCTGCTGATATCTTTAACATGGCACCAAGTAGGAAGAGAGGTTTCCCACGTGGAGCTCCTCAAAATAAAGAGCCTAAAAATACATAATGGCATGGTAAAAGGCATTAGAAAGATACACCTTGTAGTCTTCAGTGGGGTAGAGGAGCCCTAGGTACAGTTCCCTCTGATCTACAAGGGCCTTGCCCATTGCAGAGATCTTCTCATCCACAACATCAAGGGAAGTGTGCACGGTGTAGTGGAACTTCAGCTCATTTTCAGTTGGAACGCTCCGGATGTAGAGGGGGTAGTTCTGAGGAGAAGAACAAATTATGCTAACTAGCACTGGCCACTCCGCTGTGTAAGTGACTGCTGATGCCATGACAGTGCTTTCACCCAAAGAATTGCTGCTGTCAGAGTAAGCTATTTTAACCATTTAACGTTCACAGCTGTCACAGCACAGCCCCCCTTTACACCTTGCAGTGCTTGTGGAGCAGATCAGTCTCCATACACCAGTGGCAGGAGAATCGTTGCACAGGCACTGCACAAAGCTCAGGTCTCTCCACTGCTTGACCTGTCCCCTTGCCCCACCAGAGCCTGTCTCCAGCTCTCTCTGAGGAAAACCCTTCTCCTCTCCTGGCAGCAGGACACCACAGACCACCCTCGCACTGTCCCTGCGCTCATTGCCCCAGCTCCCCCTGCCCTGGTCCCAGCCTGCTTCCACCTCCAGTGTCTGCCCCGCTCCCCCCGTATCTGCCAAGGCTCTGACCCGCTCCCCTCACCCCCGTTCAGACCCCGCAACCTGAGACCCTGCCCTGGTCCCCTCACGCCTA
>JAVJGG010000088.1:41479499-41544207 GCA_035590195.1 Aviceda cuculoides | reverse complement strand
CCCCTTCCCCCCCCCCAAACTCAGTCATTTTGACAAGGTAGGAGGAATTACGATGTTCATTTAGTTTCCCTTTGGTTAACCTTAAAAAGCATGCATTTGGGATGCTGCCTTGCAATACAACCAGGTATAATTTTAGGCCAGTGATATTCAGGTACCCCGTAAGGTTTGATGTAAAAACAAGGCTTTGCATAGTACAGTCCACTCATTATTCTGTTAGGAATATCTTCTACTAAGTGCTTATACACATGCAACTTGATAATAATCTCCACTTTATTAATTCCAAAAGGATACCAGCAGATGTGTTAAAATACATTTAGCTCTCCAAAAAAAATCACAGCTCTTCTCCTCCTGCCATATATCTTCCCTTGGTGAAAAAGAATTCTTCCCTGCTCTCGGTAATGCAGTGGACCTTAGCCTATGGGCCTATGTCACCCTTTTACAGACACGGTCTTATTATTTTCTAGTGTCTGAACCATCAAGAACTGATTACCATGTTATTGTGACTGTCATTGTTACCACACAGTCATCTTGCTATTTCTTAATGCAAGAATATTCAGTTTTGAAAGACTGATTTTTCATCATTCTGAGATAAACCAGAATTCAAGCGATCAAGTCACAGTTAGAGTGAAAACATGTAACATGGTTTTAATACAAACATTCTCAAATGGCTGGAAACATCTGTAAAGCTATTGTGTATGCGATAGTTTATAAAATACAAGCAATGTTGTAAAGTGATGTCCTGTATATATATTATTTTTATGAACAAAAGTTATCTGCAACTAGCAATGAGATAAATTATGAGGCAAGACTGTTTTTTAGGAGGAGCTACATGGAAAAAATGAGTCCTAGTTTTTTCTTTCAATGAGTTTGTTAAATTGGTAAGAAATTATAATTTTGCATGGATATTTTTTTGAAACCTTGGCAGTTACATATATGGATGTATGTGTATTTATGACAAAGCTAAATAAGCGATATATATGTCAAACCCATCAAGCTATGTTAAACTAATTTCTGTAAGTAAATAATTTGACATTTTCTTCCTATTTCACTCTTCCTCTTTTTGTTATGTAAAAAGCTAATTTGATACATTTTTCTTGGAATTAGACTTTGAAATCTATACAGAAGGAATCAGTCAGTACCTCTTTGTTCACAGCATGGTCCAAGGAGGTCCCAAATCACCTTAGACCTTCCACATCTTTTAATGCCACTGTTGTCAGGAGTGGTGAAAGAGGAAGGTTTCACTGCTAACATCTAAGACAGTTTAGTTCGAATTTTCATTATTAGAGTCAGATTGCAATAACTCAAACTATCCAGAATTGAATTATGGGCTGATAAAGCCTAGTAAAAACTGTCATTCATTTTAGTCTAACAGTGGTGAAAGGCTCAATCAGCAGCTTACCTATTCCTCTAGTAAACATTTCCATATTTTCTTCCATTTCATTTGTTGTATATGGGAAAATTGCCCTCACAATATGTAATGCCTTAACTTACCACTTCTAAATCCTCTCTTAAATCATCCATTGATGAAATACCACTCTTACCTCATATTGCTTAGGCAAGTCATGCGTTGGAGACCACAAATGTAAAAGTTGCTTCCACATTGCATTTTAATAGCAACACACATTATTTTCCAGAATAGGGTAAAGGCTTTCACTCTGTATGGTTTTATTGTCTTACCATAAAGCTACTTTTGCTTGCTTTTCTACAATGGTGTTGATCTTCATTCATGGCAGAGAAATTTTTTTTTAATTCCCCCACGTCTTCACACTGGGAACAGGATGTGATTCAAAATCAGAATTTGTTGTCAATATAGGCTTACTTTTGCAATTCCATTATTTCCTTAGAGCATTTTTAGTTTCAACATATGTCGATGACAGAGGAAGTATATTATCTACATAGGAGGAAGACAGTGTTCTACAATTTTGAAATGAAGGTATATGTATTGAGTCATAGGCTGCAGAAGAAGCAATCACATGCTCACAAGTAGTTGAAAGCAAGTATAACACAAAAATGCTAATTAACAAGCCATAGGGATTAGAATGAGATAATTCTCTGCAGGACCATGTGTGATGGGTTGACCTTGGCTAGCAGCCAGACACCCACCCAGCCTCTCATTCACTCCCCCCTCCTCAGCAGGAAGCAGGGAGACACTAGCATGAAAAAGCTCATGGTCAAGATAAAGCTGGGGAGATCACTCACCAATTACCGTCATGGGCAAAACAGACTTGGCTTGGGGGCAATTAATTTAAAATTGCCAGTTGAAATAGATTAGGGGAATGTGAATGGGGGGGTTGTGGTCAATCCATAACAGCTCCTCACTGCCACTCCTTCCTCCTCACACTTTTCTCTGCACTGGTGTGGGCTCTCCATGGGCTGAAGTTCCTTCAGGAAATATCCACCTGCTCCAGCATGAGGTCCTCCATGAGCTACAGTGTGGATATCTGCTCTGGTGTGGTCCTCCATGGGCTGCAGGGGGACAACCTGCTCCATCATGGTCCTCTCCATGGGCTGCAGGTGAATCTCTGCTCTGGCACCTGGTGCACCTCCTCCCCCTCCTTCCCTCACCTTGGTGTTCATACCGCTGATTTTCACTCTTTTTTAGCTCCCCTTCTGCTTGTGCAGTATTTTGTCCTTTCTTGAATATATTTTCCTGAAGCACCACCATCCTGGTTGAGGGACTTAGCTGTGTCCTGCGCTCCCAGAGGTCACCCCTGCAGTCCCCTGCTGCCAACATCTTGCCACCTACACCCAATACATCATGTGACATCCCAGTATTATTCAATAATTTTGTTTATAGTTTCTATATAAGCTGTATCTATAAATAACGGTCTTTTGAAGAGGGCATGAAGGCAAACAGCACAGAGGAGGGCGTCATGGTTATGCTGTCCTAGCTTCCCCTTAGCTTACACCTCAAGCCCAGAGGCATGCAAAGGGAACCTCAGCCATGGGACTTCGCATTGCTTCTGCAGCAGGTGGTGGTAGTGTCTTCTCTGGAGGGTGCTCTGACTACATGATACACCTCTAGGAAGTGAAACATACAAAGGCAATGCTATAGCTAGATATGGGGAGATGACAACCCTATAGGAAGCTGTGTGCTTTAGTCCGCACTACGGAATAGATTGGGTGTGAACTTTCTCCCCTTTTGGATTCTTGAAGCTCATCCAGATCATAACTTGGCCTCAGCTTATAATGTGGCTGTGTGGCAGCTTCCAGCACAAGCAGAAATGATGCCTTGCATTCACCCAGGTATGGTTCAGAGAGTGCGCAGAGACTCTGAGTGCACAAGTGTGGCCACAAGCACATGGGTGGGTTTTGCCCTGTGTCTCTGTTGCAGCATTAAGCCTGTTCTCTGTTATATTCTAAGACTGAATTTTATCTTGACTGTGCTAAAATTACACTTCAAATGTGAAGCTACATACTGTAAAGTTTCATTAAAATTCAAGCCAATACACATTCTCTAAAGGAACAACACAGTTCTCCTCCAAAACATGAAGCAGGATTTCCCTTCAGTCAGATTTACACAAAGAAACAGGTTATTTTCCTGCCATTTTTTCTCCCTAAAAATTATTGTTTTGCTAAGAAAAGCACTTGTGAAACTCCCATTCCTATCAAAAAGGTAGTCAATTCTCCTACTTCAAGGCAGGCAACACTATCTGTGAATCATCAGGTAATCAGCAGCTTACAGCTTGCTTTGGAATTTGACACAAATGAGAAAATCCCCATATTATGGGGATATATAAAAAGAGACAGAATAAAACAGCTTTTTATAACTGCATATGACTGCAAACAGAACTTTAACTTCCTTCTATGACATTTGTACATTTAAAAAAAAAATCACAACAGAAAACCAGTGAATTTTTATGTATTTGTATGATACTTTTGCAGCAAGCAGATCAAACTATGAAAGTCGTGATATGAGTGTGGATTGAAGGGAAGTAGCACAGAAGGTTGACATTTATTTATTTACAGATGGTATTACTTTAGCTGCCTGAAACCATAGTGATCTGGTAACAGGCATGGAACTCCAAATGCCTGAAGCAACTCCAGATGTCACTGCGTACACTCCAGGGAATATAATTTAATAATAATTTATATGGCAAGTGTAACACTTATGAAATATGCCATTCAGCACCATCACTGTGCACATTCCTTTGTGAGTAATTTAAGAACATATAATATTTCAGAGCTTTGAACCAGGAAAGAAATGATAATTAGATTCCCACTTTAAATCAGGTATATGAAGGGGAAAGTTAATCAACTCAAAAAGATAATTTAGCAGATCTGGATTCTCTAATGACACTTCTAATTAGAATTAGGGCATAATTTGGGACACATATAAAGTTGCTAATTATTATGAAAATATTTTCAAACATGCTGCAGGCTCAAAGGTGGAAAAAGTTTATGCAAACCTTGACAATAAAACCTGACAGATACTCCATAGCTTGGTATAAATATCTGTTCTGCACAGCTATGGGCTTGCTGTTAAAAATTGTGATTGGAAAATTTTCATATGGGGCACTTGGCTCCTGAACTGAATAGCTATGGCTACTGGAGAACTCTATGGTATTTTCTGAGAAGGCATCCATTTTCTTTCTAATTGTGCCCTTCCGGTTGTGGTGCCTATAGTTTGGTAATCATCAGGATTCACAGCCCCTTCCTTAGCAATAAGATTGAGGCAGAAATGTCTTCTGTTCCTAACACTGTTTAGTGTGCTCCATGTCAGTGGGTTAATTAACATTCAGACACCATAGGAAAGAACTGTATGACTGCAGCAAAGCTTAGAAAGCACTTTGAAACTTGTCCAGAAGAAAAGCAAATACATTTAAGAAAACTCTTAAAGGAGGAGACTATTTTCAAAGTGAATATTCTAACCACTAGATTAAAGCATGCACCCTACAGTGCTCATCTCGGCTTGCTTCTCCCAGGGAAGTAGGTTTGTTTGGTGTGTAGTAATAAACTGAGGAAGATGCCTCAACACTGAGAAAAAGGGCTTGATGTAAATCTGGGAGAGGTCCTGTTAAACCAGGGCCATGGGAATGGCTTGGCATTGTGCTTCCATCTCTAGAGAGCTTTCAGGCTTCCAGATTCCTCATTTAGACAGCAATAGCATTAAAAACTTGCGTATTTGTTCAAGCACATGAAGGGCTAGATCCTGCTGATTTTAAAACGCTTTGGATATCCTTGACCTCAGATTTACCTCACTTTAGTCATCTAAAAGTTAGATCAACTAAGATATCTCCTAGGCTTCCTCCGAAGTCAATGGAGAGAGTTGAGGATCTTCAGGGGACAATTTATCCTACTTTTCTAGACACTTAGGATGAAATGAGTCACACTTCTAAAGGTGCCTTCCTTTCACCAGTGATGACAGAGAAAGTCAAGATGTTTAAATATTAGTCAGTTAGTGAGATAAATTCCACCCACGGAGTCTGCATTTAGGCATTTTGATTTAAAGAAAACTTAGACAATGTGTGACCTTTGCATAGTCTTGCTTAAAGTATAGAAGAGGAAAGGTTTTTACCATACATTTTTAAATCTCATCTGTAGATTCTTCTTTTGTATCTAAGAAAAAAGGAAGGTATTTAACAAAACAGTAAGCCAAAATGTGCACTTTTGCCAAACATACAGCAGTAGTTTTTCAAGGGCATTGTTATAAAATGAAAAGTTCGCACCATCAGTGATGTACTGGTGGCAAAGCTCAATGCCATCCTTTTCCCATGAGTTTTATATCCATGAAGCAATGTTCAAGCTAAGGGTCAAAGTGGTCTCCTCACTCTTTGAAAAGTTACACTACTGATGAGTACCAGAAGAGTGTCCCATTGTATAGCAGGTGAGCTACAGATTGAAGCTAGGACTGTATTCATTCCAAGGTAGTTTCATATACAGACTTTCTTGAAATAATCTCCAACACACTTCAAATGCCACTGAAATAAGTAACTATCAGCAAGATAAACTTCCAGAAAAACAGAAAACCCAGCTAGACAAAGAGCCAACTCCAAATCTCCAGGAACATAAATCTTCCTCACGCGGGTACCTCTTGAATAAAAAAATCTGTTATCTTAACCTTGATAATGTAGAAATGCCAGTGTACCATCCTCATGCTTATTCAAAGTATCAAAATGGTTTATTGCAGAATGAGAGTTTTATAGTTTGCTTAATATACACTAGGCCTTCAGACTATGTATATCATTTGATAAACACACTGTTTTGCAAGCACTTACTGTTGTTCTATAGCTTAGCTTTGTTCTTTTATCCAGTTTGTGGATCCAGAGCCAGTCCCTCCCATACCTACAGCTGGTTTTGAGAAGCAGGAAAACCTCTGCTGGTGTAGTCTTTCAAAGGATCCCCACTCATGTGCAAGCTTGCTATTATAAAATAAGACATAGCTTGGCCATGGCTGTCGTTATACTGATGTGCCCTTATGCAGACAAAAGAAATAGACAAATAACTTAGGGATATTCTGTATACCAGGAAAATCTCTGCTGGGCATGTAGACCAACTTGGTATCTGCTAAGTGCAAATAATGTGCATCTGGGCAGTGGATGAAAACCTAAACCTAAAGTTTTGTCATGCAACTGTTTTAATGATTAGATTAGGTAGCAAAGATGCAAGTGGTACAACACAGTTTGCATCCATGTCATCAGAAAAATAGGTTGACACATGGGCAAAAAGGATCATCTCTGTGAGGTTCTGGAGATAGATCCTTTACAGAGGAGTGGAGAAGTTTAGACTGAGCTGTTGTCTTTTAATTTGGATATTGTAAGGACATTTTATGCTTATGGTGGTTTGCCCTATAATGATATACCACTTTGCCATTAGGGTTATGTTTTCTATGAGCCAAACTGTCTGACATCTTCATAACTACTAAATATGGGAGCCCATCTGTAGTTGCCAGAATTGAGTTCTGTGCTTTTTTTGCCTCTGAGTGCTGAAGATAATGGTGGTTTGTCTGGGGAGAGAAAGTACTAGGATAGTTACATAAGAATGGAAAATACTAAAAATAAAAATCTTTAGAGTTTAATTTGAGAATTTTAGAGTTTTAATATTGTTTACTTCTAATCTCACAGTAATGATAATTTAATAGAATGATGTATCTTGTTAGAATAATTTGCTTCTGTCATACCTTTTTAAACTTTTTTTGTGCTAAAGTTTCAAAACCTAATAACATACATAGATTTTATCATAACCAATTAAATACCCAACAGCAGAGAGTTTTAGAGATAATTTCTTCATAATTATTTACAGGATCATCAAAAAAATGAACATAAAGTTGATTTGAAATTTAAATTTTGTAAGGCAAACCACAAAGCAGAAATTTTGTTGAGACGACAAATAATATCTCCTTTTATGAAATGTCATCACTGTTAGACACCTCGAGATGGCTTGCTAATGTTTCCTCACAACGTCAAGTCTCTGTTATGAAAAATAATTTGTTACTCAAATGTCTGATGCTTTTAGCTGAAATGCAGGCTTGGTTGGGTTTTTTTTCTTTGTGCATGAACATTTATTTTGAAGAATCAGAATCAGAACCATAGTAAAATAATAACTCAGAATATGTATGTAGTATATATTTAAGTATATAGTGTATTATTAAATGATGCATGCCAGGAAACTGCATTATCTAAAGCATTAATTTTTATCATGGCTTTAGGTCAAATCTTAACCAAATGCCAATTTCCCCCATGAACCAGATCTAAAACCAAGGTGTTATTCTGAAGTCTTCAACCACAACCAAAACCCCCATCTTTGGTGGTTTCCTGTACAAGATCATGGTTCAACCACAACATTTCTGGGAGTTGTTTCAAACCAACTCTCACTTGATCCTATTAAATGTACTTCCAATGCATGTTCAGTTTACTTTCATCCAAAAGGCATCCCATGTGTATGCTCCAAGACTGCTCAGCAATGTGAACCAAAAACCGCCAATGGGAGGGAGATTTGTTCCCAGAGCTGCACTTCTGACTGAATGCAGGACCCAGTTATGGATGATAATGTGGGTAGCCTCTACATGCCCAATCCAAACTTCTTCAGCTTCCACATGTTTGATTTTAGGCTGGGCTTTTAGGCTGAATTTAGAAGTCTGAGAAACCACTCTTCAGTCTCATTTTTTCTTTGCCATCTCCCCTCCTCCCCAAGCAGAGCATGGCATCTCTAATATTTAAGGACTCGTGCAAACCTACAGCCTTCCTCCAGTTCCTCTGCTACAGATACTAACATTAGAGAGTGGTACTGGACTGCGAAAACCACTGGGGTTTCAGCATCAGACTAGAAAATGGTTTAAATATCCTTCTTTGCAGAAGGCCATGTCCCCTTTGTGTCTCCACCCCATAATCACTTCTGATACAATATTTTATTTTTCTCAGTCACAAGCTGTATCTGAACAAGAAATTAAACCAAAGCTAGTTCTTCATTTAACTCTTACTGTAAAATGTGTCTTTTAGCCCACAGGTCTTGGGGGCTTTTTTGGTCTGGTTGGGTTTTTTTATTGTTGTTGTTGGTTTTTTGTTGTTGTTGTTGTTGGTGGTGGTTTGTTGTTGTTGTTGTTGGTGGTGGTTTTGGTTTCCTGGGTGCTATTTAATTAAATCATACATAACCTTCTTGCCTCCTGAGTCTGTTACAGATGACCGATATACTGTGTGACAAACAGATTTGCTTCAGCACTGATTTCTCAGCTTTGTTCCGCTGAAAAATGTCTTTAATGGTAAAAAGGCAGACCCATAAATCCCTGCGATATGAGTGCAGTTAGTCTCATTAACTGCTGCTTTAGCCAGTGATCTTTATTAGGAGCATATCTGTTATTGGATACTCACTGAACTCTGGCAGCTGAACACTGATCTGCTGCTGTTTCCATCACAAGGATTTTGTGCTGGGTTTGTAGCTCCTGTTTCTTTTGTTTTATGTCTAAATACTCACTTTCAGGGAAAGCAAAAAGTCCCCCAAATACTCAAGAAAAAGCCTACAAAATGCTCATTTGCACTTGTAAATTGTCAGCTTACAGGATCAAAAGTTTTAATTCATCCAACAATATTTAGTTCCAAAAAATGTTCAGTGCAGGTGGGTTTTCTTAAACACTGGACAGCCACAAGCTGCAGTCTGGGTTCCACTCTTTCTCTGTTTCTCAAATGTAAATATAATTTAAGATTATTTATTCCTGTTCTCAAGGAGAAATTCTCATCATATATGTACAGTGAAAAATACAGTAGTAGAGAGGGCTAAATAGACTCACTTCTAATTTTAGAAGAGTTGTACTTCAGACATGATGCCATTCCTGGGACATGAGGTCACAAAGAAACCATCAATATATACTAGATGAGAAGACAGTGGTTTGTTTCTTGCTGTTAAGTAGGTCTTGATTCCAGCCTTTTAGACCACAGGCTTTCACTGGCACTTTCCTTCTTTCACCTGCGAGAGATTATGTTAAGATGTTTGTGCAGAAGGCTTAAAAAACCCCCCAAAACCAAACTAGTACATTTGGGATGTCTTCCTCATTGCTTTTCCCTAAAGGCATTTGCATTGCTCTGCCTTCACAAAACTAAGATCAGTGGCAAAATTAAGAAAAGGAAAGACATACACATTTTTTCCTGTGTGTTCCTTGCTTAGGGTTTGAATCAGATCTATTAATGAATACTGAAACTAAGCTTCCACCGAAAAGTGAGGAAATTGCAAGTTCTTCAGTAACCAGTTGTTACCAAAATTGTAAATCTGAGTGGTGAACAACCGTAACTACTAGCAGTCCACCTTCTAACAGACAGGCAACGGAGTCCAAAGCAGAAGAAAAAGCCATAGAAAGAAGTCCTTACACATGCACAGGCCATCCTTTTATGCTGAACTGAATCCAAGGCATGCTGCAGCACACTTATTTGTAAAGTAGGAGGTTCCAAAGTTCAAAGCTAACCTTCCAAAACTTTGCTCATTTAAATGTGTGGAAAAGTAGAATCTTAATACTGTGCTATTAAATATTCATGGGCACTTTCAAAGATCCAGAATATTTAGTCAAGGCGAACACATGACTCACCCTTTTGCCTGAGCCCTCTTTAATATTTTTCTGCCACTTTGGCATTATCACATAGTACAACATTCTACAGATAATCACTGTGCACTCTTGGGGAAAAGCATACATATTATTCACAGGAAACATTAATATTATGGAAATATTTATTTCTTGATGCGGCTTACTTCATTTCATTTAAGATGTTGCTGATGTTTCTGGCAAATGTTAGCAGAATTTCCCCGTTTGTGCATCTTTCTGACAACAGCTAAGTCAACTGTCATGATTTGTTAAGCCACAAACTAACTGTAATGATTTCTCCATGACATTTATTTTAGTTTTAAAAGAGTGTTTCTTCAGAAAGTTAAAATTGTCCCCTCCAGACTGGACAGTATACCCCAGAGGACCTCTACATGGAACTAAGCAACCTGAGTATTTCTGAGATACTGAGGGAGTCTTGCGAATTCTTAACCCCTGACTCTGTCATAAGCAGACTCAACTGTTTAAACATAAACCCCTTGTTTAAAAAAATGGAAAAAACCCACCAAACCCAAACCAGAAGCTCCTCCTTTCTCATTGGAATCATTCATTCATTCATTTAGCTTAACAGTTCACAGCACAAAACCTTTTGGGCAAAAAAGAGTAACAACCATGAAAATGAATATAATTCTGACTGGCTATGTATGACTTTAAAACATACATTTAAATTTCCCCATAAAGATATATAATCAGAGGCAATGGTATAGGAAGTATCCAAGACTATCTTCTAAGATAGTGAATACTGAATTGTAGTGCTGAAAAGAACCTTCAGATGTTATAAAATCCATCCAGAGGGACTATCTGTTGTCTGATAAATGGCTGGTACTAAAACCCCTTCCTATATGGAAGATTTGCCTTAATGTGTCCCAGGGCCCAATTGTCCTTTAAATTAGAAATGTACCCTATTTTACTTAAGCCCATTGCTTCTTAATTCTGTTCCCCGTGGACAATGGAGAACATATGGTTTTCCTTTTTGCAGCAGCCATTTATAGATTTGAAGATTAGTATGTTTTCCACCTTAGTCTTATTCTAAATTATATAAGATTTTGAGTCTTTTCCATTAGAAACTCATAACACTTTAGGTCATTCTCTTTTGGAGAGTCTGCATGATACTACAATTATCTTGAACGACAGTGCTGAAAATCAGACAAGGCTACAGCTGAGGTATTACCTTTATGCAAGGATTCAAATATCCAATATGTGGCACTTCTGTTTACACATCATGATATATTGCACTTATGCTTTTAATACAAGCATCATTCCGCCTCCCTTTCTCCTAGTCTGCCACCTTCCTTTCTCTGAGGGTCTGGTTAAGGTCCCTGGAGCTGCTTCAGGTTGTTGCAGTAGACCCACAATAGGTCTTATGAGAAAGTAGAGACTGCATAAACATAACAGACAATCTTTTTGGCTTCTTACCAAGTGACTAGTATCTGGGGAAGAGGCCTTGGATGTTGTTGCTACACACTTACAATTAAGCTTCTCCTCATGAAGATATAATCATTAGATATTTAATTGAGCTATTTTTAAAGCTTGTTTTGTACTACCAAAATGATGTAAAAGAGCTGAATTATACTGGAAAATTAAATCACCCTGCCCAATCCACTGCCACGTACCTGTCCATGAACATGAATGAAACATCATCTTAAATAATTTTTCATATATCATAGAGAAAACAATTCTATTAACTTTGAAAATTTTCAGAAAATAGTTAAAACCAACATCAGTATGGGTATCCACTTTTTGGAATGCAGCTTAACTCTTCTCCAGTTCAGTCTCTGAATCGCTTCCTTTGTTAAGCACCTGCAGACATTTCACCGTGTATTAAACAATACAAACTACTTTCTGCAGTTCAATAGAGAACTTCTTTAGTTTCTTCATGTGTTTCTATAATTAGGTTAAAATTGAATGATTCATTATGTTAAATGATCCTCAAGGCCATGCTTCCAAAGTCTTCAATAGCACCTCATTAACAACAAACCAATAAAATGCAACAGCTATATGCATAAAATATCTCAAGGTTTTCTGATTCTTCGTTCTGCACATCTTGGCACAACGTTGGCCTGGCAAGACCCCTCAGTTTGTATGTAACACACTAAAAGTGATTTTTTTACCTGCAAATAAAAAATTAAGAGCACACAGGAGACAGCAGAGGAGTGAAAACACACATACAAGCAGCTAAGCAGCCATCAAAAAGAAGTAAGTTACAGAAAGCTGAGTTTGCATCCTCCACTCTTGGATAAGCTGTTGAGCTGGGATCTTGGTTATATTACCTGCCTGTGTATAAGATCCTATCAAAAATAAAAGTAAGGACTTGTGTTTGGAGTCATGTGACATTGTCACGAACAACCAAGCTGTATTTTTTGATAGTTGTAAACATATATTATAGTGCTCAATAGCCTGTAGGAAGTCTAGGAATGCATTACTATCCACTGCCATAGGAATAAAGAAATATTTTAACACTACTGTATGCTCAGGCATAGTGCAAAGCTGTGAGGAAGTGCAACGTATCAGAAGACACAACAGCTGGCTGTGCTGTAGCAGAGGGAAGTCCAAGCTGCCTTTAAATGTATATGACCAGAAGGACCAAAGAAGGTTCTGTGCTACAGAACAATCCAGTAGTGTTGCTACTTATTCAGTTTTCACTGAGGTGGTTGGGGGTTCAGGTTAACACAGGTGAAAAACTCCAGAAATGATCCTGCAGTATCCCTTCCCCTAGGATTTCTTCATCTGGCAGTGACATGCCAAAGTGGAAGGGGGAGCAGGGGCTGTTTGACCACATCTTTGTGAATAAACCTCCCACTGCTGCACCTGCCCATATGACTTGTTCTTTCCACAGCTTGGAAGACAAAACACTGTTAATCCTCATGGCCATGACTCACTTTTGCCTAAATCCAGCTACTTCATTCAAAATGTGCAGGTCTGCATACTTTCCAGAGCTTGCAATTGTGTTTGTAATCTGATGGCAGTAATTAGAAACATACATTTTTTTACTCACCATCTCACAGCTGGAGTAATCCTGGTTTGTCCTGAGGGATGGACTTATTTTGAAACAACCCATTAATAAACATATCATCACTATGCACAGCCACCTATCTGTGCTCTCTCCTGCGAATGAAGAAGAGTAATGAGCACACCAGCCTCTAACTTTCTTTTTTCCTTCCTGATCAGTTGCTTCCAAGGACGTGGAATAGTTGTGGGGAAGCCCCTGGACTTGTTAAGGCTTTCAGGAGACTCTAACAGAGAACCACCAAAAGGATGCCGTACTCTCCATGTCTTTCCATAGACGCAACCTATGACCATTGGAGCACAAACAGCTTTATAATTTATTTATTGTAATGTGTGTTACCGTACTCAAAAGGAAAAAAGTTTAAAAGTTTTCCTTCAAGATACCCACTTGCCTGGTACCAGCAGCTCTTCCACTTACCCTTTAATTTGCTAAGCAGATGGCTTGAAGTACAGATGTAGTAGAATACCCTCACTTGACATTGCAAAACAAAAGGAAACAGATTCAGAAAATACCAGTGGCAGAATATTATCCTGATTTTATTTTTGCTCCCTAAAGCCCAATATGGAGACCCAAATTTTCCCCTCACAGTAGCTGACTCCAATTGCAATGCATCATGTAAAGCAAATACAAGCAAATACTTTGGTAGTCCATGTATGCTGATCACTGTGCTACCATGGTAGGTTGCCGCTTGCACTTCAGTGAGCTGATTGAGGTGTAGCTGGTTTAAACTGTAACGTACATTTCCAGTAAACTAAATTGTGCTGCCCTACTAGTGACTGCAACGTCACTCTAGCCTCAAATACACTCTTCTGTAGTCATCCACACAACTGATTTTGTGTGCAGTCCGACAGCTCACCTTTCAATTACGGAAATGTACTTTTCTTGCCTTGACAAATGTAATCTGATCTTGCTGTTATCCATTTAGAACATGGCTGGAAATGGCACCTTCACAATCCACTCCTTTGGCCATGCTTTCTTCTACTTTGTTCTTTTCTCTTACTTGTTAGGGATATTTCCTTCTGTCTCCCACTGACATGTGGAGTCTGTCACCCAAAAGCACCTGATGCAGACCAGGAAATGGAGTCTCTTTTATGTCAGTTAGGAAGATATACTGTCAGCCATCACTATCCATTCTTCCAACTGCTTTTTAACATCTCATATACAATTGTTTTCCCAGGTAGGACCTGGCACTTTGCTCCATGTTTGCACAGATACCAGTGCCACGGGTTATGGTTCTGTGATGGGACTCCTATATGTTATGGGGCACTCTGCTCCCCACGTGACAGCTGTGACTACCAGCTAATGGTGACGTGCAAGGAAGCAAAAGCCACCCCAGAGAATTGCAGCAACACTCGCTCAGGTTTTGTGTGCTTGGTTCACTGGGGATGTATCAGCATTTCCGTCATTACTTTTAAAAGGTTATGTAATTAATTCAGAAACTTTTTAATAGGGACATGTGGTTCTAGCCAGGAAGTAATTTCTTTTCCCCAATCAAGTTTTTCTTTAAGTGTGTATTTTAAGTGACAGAAAAGTAAGATCAATTACTATACTATACTGACTTCAGACACATTTTTCAGATTTCTAATGGCTTTAAACTAAAAATCTGTCTTTGGCAAGTGCTTAATCAATTATATTTGAAAATCAAATCTGTCAAGATAATGAAGTTCAAAATTAACTGTGAAACATAAACAATACTTCTGTATGCAATTTTCATAATTTTTTTAAGTTCTGGATAGCAGTATAATTATAGAGCACAATCAAGGTTCCAAGGGAGATATTTTCATTAAATAAAAAAAAAAAAAATTAGGAATTCTGTACATAGTCAAACCACATGGTCTGATTAATAAAAAAACACTGTGGGCTAACCCTGGCAGTTTGGCCCCGCACAGCCACTCACTCACTCCCCTGCAGTGGGCTGGGGGAGAGAATCAGAAGGGTAAAAGTGAGAAAACTCGTGGTTGAGATAAGGACAGTTTAACAGGTGAAGCAAAAGCTGTGTGCACAAGTGAAGCAAAATAAGGAATCCATTCACTACTGCCGATTGGCAGGCAGGTGTTTAGCTGTTTTCAGGACCACAGGGCTCCATTGTGCCTAACTGACTTAGGAAGACAAACCCCAATCACTCCAAATGTCCCCCCTTCCTCCCTCTTTCCCCCAGCTTTTATTGCTAAGCATGACATTATATGGCACGGGATACCCCTCTAGTCAGTTGGGGTCACCTGTCCCAGCTGTGTCCCCTCCCAGCTTCTTGTGCACTCCCAGCCTACTCGCTGGCGAGGCAGGATGAGAAACAGAGAAGGCCTTGACACTGTGTAAACACTGCGCAGCAACAGCTAAAACATCAACACTGTTTTGGTCACAAATCCAAAACAGCACCATACATGAGCTACTATGAAGAAAATTAACTCTATCCCAGCCAAAACCAGTACAAACACTAAAAGTTTTTGTAAAACCTGAATAAAAATAGAGGGAGAGTGGGGGAAAGGGGAAACTCTGACGACTAAGAAGTTTCCTTTCTTCTTCTTCTTGTTAGGGATATTTCCTGGTGGCTTCTATTGCTAAGTGGAGTCTGTCACCTAAAAGCACCGGACTGCAGAGGAGTCTCTTTCATGTCTAGCAATAGAAAGCAAGTCAGCCATGATTTGCATGTGCATATCTCTGCCCCCGCATCAAAGCAGAGTGAAGGAGGTAATTAACAAAAACCTTCTAGGTCACTTGTTGAGGCTGTCTGCACCAACTACTGTGGTGGATGATGTGTCTAACTGAATAGACCCTGGTACACACAGTCGACAAAATATTTTTCACAAAAGTGTTTTCAATGCTTGGATTAATTTCAACTTGTTCTCTTTTTTCTATAGCTTAACAAATAGAAATACATACTTCCTAGTGGATTTTCCTCTGTCTTCTCCTGGTCTAAGATGCTTAAGTGACTCATAGATGTACCACAGTTTTCTTGATTTGCTTCCTGATCGTTGCTGTTATTAATCTTGCCCATGAAAAGTGACAGAACCCAGTGAATCTGGATACTGTTGGATGTCTTGGTATCTTAGAAGGGGATAGATCAAGAGCAAACAGCCTCCATTTTCCCTTTGCATATTGGGTAAGTCAAGACGAACACCTCAGACAGATGCCTCAAGTTCAACTTGGGTACTGAGAATTAGAAGATTTTAATAAAGCCTGATGTGTTTCTGATTTGAATCTCTCCTATCCAGACAGAAAGAGGAATTAAGGGGCAATTATCTCAGAATCCCTTTAAGGTTATTGTTTTGATGTGGGACAAGGCAATCTGGCAATCTTTTTCTTACATTCAGCCTTTGGAAACCAGAAACAGAGGAACATAGTTGCTTAGCTTGTTTTGAGTGAAAAGGAGGAGCTATTTATTTCTAAACAGTCTCTATGGAGATCAAGGATAGACTCATTAACTTCAGCTTCATCTACAAATCACACTGACAGTCAGTATCCCACAGACAAACACTTCCCCACTACAGTGGCAAATTGGTAAATAATCACCTCTTCATCCTCCTTTCATCTTGCCACTCTTTTCTCTATTTTTGGTTAGGGACGAAGATAAACTAGCTGCTTACCCAGAAAAGGGACCTGTCAGTCAGAACTGACTGGGAGGACCATAGTCTTGGCTACACAAGGAGGAAATTTTCCTCTCTGCCAGGATATTTGAAAAAAGCCTTTTTGTCTCTCTGGATAGTTACTGCAGTTCCGGATGTAATCAAGAGTACCAGCATAAGGGTGACTAACCAATGATGTTTTTCAATGCGAGTTACAGAAACAATGCAGTATTACTTCTGTACTTTTAAAATTAAAATCCATCTCTTGTTGAAGTCAACAACATCATTCTGCTCAGGAAACTTGTTCCTCTGAGTCATCTAGTAAGATTACTAAACATTTCACATTATGAATTCTCTTTTCAAAGAGAAAACATATACTTGACAAGTATATGTTTCAATGTACTTCATTGATAAATATTTATAGACATTTATAAAAAAGTGTACATTAGCTGCCGTATTTTTCAACATAATTAAAAGAATATGTATCTCAGTGTTTTACAAATACATTACCATATGTTTTATTTCTGCAAGTATCCAGATGCTCTCCTCCTGCAGAATAGCAAGTAGATTCTTTAGAGAATTCTTCTTAATAACTGATTCCTTTTCTTTCGGTTATCTAATTCTTTACACCTGACATCCTCCCGTCTCATGGATTGACTTGATATGGTAATTAAAACTTTGAAAAATTGTTAGATTTAGAATTTTTCAGCCTTTTTTGAATATAAGAAATGTATTTCTCTTTTTGGAACCTGCATGTCTAGCACCCTATACCACCCAATATATATAGCGAAGTATGAAACAGGGTTGTTATTATAATAGCGGACATGTCTGCAATAACTGATGCAGAAAACGTAAATCAGCTTCCATTTTAACTCTCATGCTTTTACTCACTCAGAACAATCTGGAAAGATGTCTTTCTTTGGATGGAGACCAAAAGTGTGACACCCGTTCATAAAACTATGTTTTAACAAGATTTCATTGTTGGGATTCAAGTGTACTCTAGATAGGTCCAGACCCTCTATTCTTTGGTACTCAAGATGCATCCTAATGAAATATTCTTCTCTCACTGGACCAGAAATTATGAAGATAATGTGAAACATAGTTTTGCAACTGTCAAACAAATCCAAGAAGAGTTTTACTTTTGTAGTACTCCAAGTACTGTTTTTAATACTTTGTATATGTGAAGTTGATAGGATCATCTACTAGGAAATGTATTGCATGTATTCAGGGTAGTCTGGATGCCATACAATTGTCATTTTATCTGTGCGTCTCAAAGTTTCAGTAGACACCAGCATGTTTGTCCTGTATTCCTAAATCAAAACAACCTTTCGTCCAAAGTATTTCAGAGAAGACTTCAGTTACATTCTGAAGTATTTCTTTTTCTTCCACTTTTAGTTTTCCATGCTCAGTCATTTCAGAATAGAATATTATTAATGTGGCCTATATTCTGAATACAGGTCTGTAGTACAGAGTCAAAGATGGCAATGTAGAATCATAGAATCATTTAGGTTGGAAAAGACCTTCAGGATCATCGAGTCCAACCATCACCCATGCCCACTAGACCATGTTACAGAGTACCTCGTCTACACGCTTTTTGAATACCTTCAGGGATGGTGACTCAACCACTTCCCTGGGAAGCCTATTCCAATTTCTGACAACCCTTTCAGTAACGAAATTTTTCCTGATATCTAACCTATATCTCCCTTGCCTCAACTTGAGGCCATTTCCTCTCATCCTGTCTCCAGCCACCTGACAGAAGAGACCCGTACCTGCCTCACTACAACCCCCCTTCAGGTAGCTGTAGAGAGTTATGAGGTCTCCCCTCAGCCTCCTCTTCTCCAGACTAAACAGCCCCAGCTCCCTCAGTTGCTCCTCATAAGACTTGTGCTCCAGGCCCCTCACCAGCTTGGTTGCCCTTCTCTGGACATGCTCCAGCAACTCAGTGTCTTTCCTTTTTTACTTCAGGTAATGCATTTTATGCCCCTTATGTTCAGAAAGTGTGCAGGGAGCGATGGCACAAAATCGACAGGTTCAGGTGCAGGCTTGTGAGTAGAAACTGGAATGATTAAATAAACATTTAGCTACAAAGATCTCCTTTAGAGACTGGGAGAGGATGGACATTATGTAACTTCAAGATAGTGTAAATCAAGAAAATATAGAATTTGCAGTACAGAAGTTGGAGATTAGAGAGGAGCTTCGTCTTGATGTTAAGGATGGAGAATTTTCAAGCTGCGTAGTAGAATGGAGCTGTCATCAGGAGTAGCTAAATGTGTTTTGCGTTCACGTGTGCACATAAAGAACTCATTCACATTTACATTCAGGTGTCTCTCTACCATTTTGGCAGCATGAATACTCCATAAAGGGAATGCAGATATAATGGTACATTTCATGAGCTTTACCTTGTGTTTTTACAGCTTAGTGGTATAAAAGTGACTTGTCATAGATCAGAATCCTTAAGTAAAACATTATGTGCGTCTTTGCAATGGCTTTGGGCAGTGTAGTCCATCAGTACACATCGTCAAGACAGCATGAGAAAAGGCACCAATAGAAGGAAATAATGGAAAACGAAGATTGGACAGTAGACTAAAATGGGATATATGTAAGCACTGGAGTGAGTCTGCATGGATGTGTTTGCAACAAATATGAGAAAGATCAAGACAGTGGTCTGCAATCATTTATTTGATTAAAATGCTTGAAGTTTTTCTTCTTAGGCAAAGATTGTTTTCTTGCATGCCATTCTGATGAGATTATTATTTGCTTCTTTGCAGTAGAATTTTAATTCCTCTGTTTCTGTTGTTCCTAGGCATCTGGGTCACAGGCCCCAGTTCCACCCCCTGAAGCATGGGTTTGATGAATGGTTTGGATCCCCAAATTGCCATTTTGGACCTTTTGATAACAGAGCGCTCCCCAATATCCCTGTGTATAGGGACTGGGAAATGATTGGCAGGTAATTCAGCTACTTGCCTGGTAATGTTATTTTCTTTGCTTTCCCTGCTGACATTACAGTGCTGGAAGATAAGTGCTAGCGTAGCAAACCCATTTCAATGAAAAGGGGTTGGCAAAAAAAGCAGCTGCTTCAGAACCAGAGTTACAGACTCGTCTGGGTCGGCAGTGATCTACAGGTGCTTTACCCCATGCAGAGGACTTCTATAGTGTCTCAAGCATTGGGAATGTCCTGCCTCTCATATGATCTGAGACGCTTACTTATTCAGAGGGCCCTGAATATCCTGCAGTTCAGCAGTTAGCCAGTGCAGGAAAGATGCTTGTAAGAGGTCACGAAACACATGAACAGCCCTTCTGGGTCAGGCCCAAGGCCCATTTAATCCATTATACTGTGCAATGACCACTGGTAGTGAATGCTTATAGAAAGGGTATAAGAAAACAGATAGGTGGAATGGTCCTTCTCTTGAATGGTTGTCCATCTTCTGAAACTGAAGGTTGTGTCCAGATCTTAATAGCCACTGACTTAACTCCCATGAACTGTCTCTTTTCTAAACCCATTTGTATTTCTGGACTCTACAACATCCTGTGCCAGGATCGCATCTCTTGCTTTGCCCTCTTACTTTTGAATACGACTTTCCCTCTGGTCTAGTGATGGCCAATATCCAGCCTTACAAGGCCTGGGTGGTGGTTTCCACTGGAGCTAAGACAGACTGAAGGGGAAGCCTTGTGGGAAAACACACGACAGGCAGAAACAGGAAGGTATAGATTAACCTTCAAGAGGTATGTGAACTTCACATCTAGGAGAGGAAGCAAGGATAGTCCTTCCTGGGGGAGGAAGAGATTTTGAAGGCAAGGCTGGCAGCAAAGGGTACTCAAGCACTGTTGCGTGGGCAGTACCTGTTGCTTCTCAGTTGAGATTGTGGCACTCTGACTTTTCCAGTTAAAGCTGAGACAGTACAGACCTACTTCTATGGTATTGATGCCCCTCAGAGACTACACATGGTAGCTGACTACTAAACTTTATTCTAAACTCCTAAACCACTTTTTGCAGGAATCCTGTCTTCTTCATCTCTACCTTAGCATCTAAATTTAAAGTTGAAGCTCATTAAATATGAACCTAGATGTTTGATTCTGAGGATTAATAAAGCTCTGAGTATCAAGCCCAACCTGCAAGTTGCATGTGGACCGTCTAGGGGTGTGACTGGTCTAGAGTGCCTCCCTCTCAGAGACGTTTGCTTATCCCATTGCACCCTAAAGGCTTCCTGTGATGATTTCACTCCACTACTTCTCTTGGAAGCTGCTTCCATTCTGTACTGAAAGACCTCTTTATTCTTTCTCTTCCTATTTGTAATAACCTTTTGTCTGTTTGTGTAACACCATTCTATGCTCCAGCTCTGCAGTCTGTGCCATTCTTGTCCATTCACTTTTGAGTCTGTTATCATCTTATTTCACTTGCTGTTATTCTCCTGAGGACTGTCCTCTGCCCTTCTTTGCATAATTAGTGTCCAAAGATACTTCTAACATAAAGTTTTCAAAGCAGCCCAAGTTCTGATTGCAGAATTGCTCCATCTCACTGGAAGTTGTTGTGTACTTCTGAAAATTTTACTCTTATTTCAAACAGCTCTGTTGAAAGAGTAGTAGCATGAGATCTTTAAGCATACTGCCCCTAGTCTAATAGCTTAACAGTGAAAGGTTGGTGGCTCGGGTTTGTCCAAAACCTGCAGTTGTCATTAATTTGGATCTAGCTGTTTCACTGCTTTCTCCCATAAGAAAAAATATGGTGACATTCTTTTTAATATCTGAAGAGAGTTTGTCGAGTAGCAACTGTGACCTGTTTGTCGCTTACTTACACAGTAAAGGAAAAAAGGCCTTTTTATGTTGTATATTCCTTAGGATTGATTTTTTTTTTTTCCTCTCTGATTAATTTCATCTTAAGGTATTATGAAGATTTCAAAATCGATCTGAAGACAGGTGAAGCCAACTTGACTCAGATCTACCTGCAGGTACTGTCTATTTTAATACTGGTTTCTAAGCTGCAGTGACTTTATGCTTCTTTTTTTTGGAGAGATTTAGATGGCAGAGAATGATTCCATTAAATTAATTTTTATTGTTGTTTACAGGAAGCTCTCGATTTTATTAGCAAGCAGCAGGCCAGCCAGCAGCCATTCTTTTTATACTGGGCAATTGATGCTACCCATGCTCCTGTTTATGCCTCCAAACAGTTCCTGGGCACTAGTCAGAGAGGACTGTAAGTCTTGGTTTTGTGGGTGTTGGTTTTGTTGTTTTTTTTTTTTAATTAATACCTTATGCTGCAGAAACAGAAAACCTAAGCAATGTTTATTAGAAGCAAGTATATAGATCGTTTCTCAAAAGTGTATGTGTGTGCTGAAATACACTAGTTAGTGAGGACTTTGCTTGGATTGTTCTTTAATAATTTTGCTGTAACCTGAAATTAAGATCATGTGACTAAAATGGGGGAAAAGGCGGCGTCTAAGCTCCTTTGCCAGTTGTGTGAATAATGAAGTGCTGTATGTGGCACAGATGATTTTTTGGAAGGCTTTTGTATGATCAATGCCTGCTTTAAAAGCCTATAAATCAGACCAGCAAGTAGAAAAGCATGCATGAAAAACGCAACTTACAGGAGGCAAAAAGCTCTGTGAATACTGTGAGCCTTGCTTCTGAGTGCAGTTTCAAACCTGCATCCATAAGCAAATCTATGGTATTAGCTTCAAGACTATGGCGAAGTTGCTTTGCCTATATTTGAGAGCTTTGTAGCTAAATTTGTATCAGTCGCTGGTTTCTGTCCAAGAGTAGTTCACATCTGAACAATTCTGACTCTTAATATTCAAGAAAGATTGCTCTCTGCAGGCAAGAGACATGAGTTTTGTGGTGACGGTGGAAAACTTTATTACAATACCTGATGCATAAGAGAAGTATTTCTGCAGCACAGGTGTAACTTACATGCACTGAAAGCATTGTGGCTGATTGCAATGCACTATGCTGTGTGACACTTTTCCTCCTTTGCTGCCTTTAATGTTTTGCATGTACTTTTGCCTCAGATATGGGGATGCTGTGCGAGAAATTGATGATAGCATTGGAAAAATCCTAAAACATCTTCAGAAGCTGGGTATCAGCGAGAACACTTTTGTGTTTTTCACCTCTGATAATGGGGCTGCTCTCATTTCAGCTCCTAAACAAGGTGAGTCTCAGACAAACAAACCTGGTCTGGGGCTGTGAAATCAAGGCTTAAATCTCGATGTCTGAGGGGTAGAGACACCTGTACCTGGGGTTTTCCTTTATGCAGGTAGGAGAAGCCTCAAAATGCAGAGCATTTGTGTTTAGAGTTAGCTTATGTTCATTACTTCTGGTCGCTGTTGGAGGAGGTATCCTTGGCTAAATGGACTTTTGGCCTAGCCCAGAGTGGCTCTTCATCTGTGTGCATTTCCGCTTTGTGCTCCACTGTCAGGGGGTGCATTTTTTTGTTTGTTTGTTTTTTAATTTATTTAGGACCAGACACAGTAACTTAGCAGGGTTTTTATTCTCCATCTGCCAAATGCATATTTGAGCTTTCTGAGTAATTACAGAGAGTTCAAGAGTTCCTTCTTCTTTAGCTCTCATGAAAAATAGCAAGAAGAAAAAGTATTTTTGTTACTTTACAAGTTTTCTTTTGTTTAAATGATTGTTTCTCAGAGTCATTGCAAATTGATTTTATAACCCGCTCTCTTCTATTTAGAGGCAGGCTGTCTCGTGGTTATTGGACCACAGAGCAGGGAGTATCCTGAGTTCTGATTTCAGCTGAACCACTGTGTTTGACTTTGTGTGACCTGGAATCAGTCATGAGACCTCACTGTTTGTTCATCAGCAAGCTTAGCTACATGGTTGGGTTAAAAACCCAGACATTCCTCCAAAGCACTTGCTATGTCTTAGAGTGAACGTTCAGGGAATGCATGACTATTTTTCTCACTCTTGTATCTGCATCTAATACTGCTCTCGTACTTTAAAAGGATTATGAAAAAATTAATATTTCTCCCTAAAAGTGTCATATTTCCTTTAGTTCCAAACAGCAGTTAACATCCTTAAAGGGAAAGAAAATGCCAGCAAAATATTTTCTGTTTGTTTGGGGTTTGGTTTTATTTTCTTTGGTTGATAGCAAGTTGTGTTTAACTGTCACTTTCTCCCTATGCTGAAAAGACACTCCTAAAATTTCATCACAAATTGATATTTAAAAAAACCCAACACAACAAACAAACAAACCAACAATGAAAAAGCCCCACCCCAAAACAGCTCTGGACATGTTATTTGAAGAAGCATTTATGCAGAAAGGAAAATTAATTTAAAACAAGCCTAAAAGTTTCCTAGTTGACAGTGTCCCTTTGAAATGCAATATTGGCATATCGTGGTTTTTATGGCTTCTTTTCTCTCTCTAGGAGGAAGCAATGGTCGTTTTCTGTGTGGTAAACAAACAACCTTTGAAGGTGGCATGAGAGAGCCAGCTATTGCTTGGTGGCCCGGACATATACCTGCAGGAGGGGTGAGTATCTGCTTTGGACAATTCTGATCAGTCTTAAGTGGACTCAAGTGGATGGAGTGGTTCTTGCTGGATTCAGCAGGCTTTGGATGAGACTTTTAACATGCCCAATGCATCAGTCCAGATGCTTGTCTAAATAAGGAGCTGAACACTGCCCCTAGAGAACGATGCCATTCCTGTTCATTATTGCAAATTTGCATCTAGAGTGTCTATGATCAACACTTCTGTGAGCACCAAGCGGTCTGGTCTTTTTGTCTTCCTGCTCTGTTTAAACCCTTTACTCTTTTGGACGTTGGTATTTTTAGTGGGTTACGTGTTTGAACAAATTGGAGTATAAAGACACATTGCTAATGTGTGTCCTAGTCTAGAGCAGAGTGTGTTGCCTACACACACTCTGTGCCCTGGAGCATCAAGTGATTTGACCCTCACAGCTCTCACTTTGGTGTTTGATAAAAGTTCCACTCAGAGAGGTCTAGATACCAGACTATTGCTCTTTCCTGCCTGTACACAAATTCAGATATGATCACTTCAAAATAATCCTCCAGTGGCACTACCAGCCTCTCTTGTCCCAGTTCTCATTAAAGAAGGATGCAATCAATTCTTCTGCAGGCAGGGTTCACAGTAAATAATACAGATTCCCTCCCCTTTGTGAGCATCTCTCATCCCTGAAGAAAGTGATACTTCATTAACTGGGCACTGTGCTTAAGACTGCAAACTATTCATAAATAAAACATTTTTCTAAGTTGCATTCCTCTTTGGTGGTTTAATTGAGTCAGGATAATGATAATTTATCGTTTACATTCAGGAGGAAGCCATCAGCTTAGATCTGCAGCTGAGGGCAGGAGGGTAGTTTGGTTTCATCATTTTTAAAAGAGTTCACAAAACCTACTAGGGATGTTTTATTATTTTTTTAATTTGAAATGAAAACAGTCTTTTTGTTTAAATTTAAACATTTCCATAAAGCCTTTACAAGCCAAGTACAACAGCCTTGGGCTAGCATACGAGAACATGAAACTGAAGCTGACTGTTTTGTTTTCCACGTCCAAACTAAATAATGTGCTAAAAGTAAACATGCATTATAAATGGGAACAAGTAAATACCAAATTTAAAAATTCTTTCCATTGTAGTAACTCTGAGGATAATTAAGAACATGAGTAAAGAAATCACTATGCCTGCTTATTTTCTAACTGTAACTGTCTGGTACCCTTCTCGCAGGTAGTCTTTTGCATGTAGTGCGGCGGTGAAGCTTTATGTGATGCAAAATGTTCTCGGTAGCCTGGTGTGAGGCATGGCTTTCTGCTTGAGGCAGTAGTTGAAGCTGCTGTTTGAATTCCTGTGAACAGTCGTTTCTGTGCAGAGCTAACATGTTTGTATCGGTGGGTGGACTGACCAGTGCCATACTATCATAAGCCCATGCACGCTCAGCAAGCTGGAGAGTGCGCTTAAGGCTTATTAGGGCAGGTATGTGCCCGAAAATGCCCTTCTCCACCACTGTTGATGCCATCCTTGGCACTTAAGCATGTGCTTAACTTTAAATCCTTCCTATCCTGGGCTCCAGTTCACGATGCTGCCTGCCATGTATCTGCACGTGCAGGTGTTACACTCCCAAATGTCCTCTAGGACCCCACTCGGGTACCTCAAGAAGCCTCTTCTGAACTCTGTCCCCAGGATGTGCTGCTTTGCTGTGAGTTAGGCCCCCGTATGATGCTACTGATAAGTAAATATGTGATAGCTACTTATATGTCTTTTCTGCTTGTATTCTTGCCATCGAGGCTCCAGCACTGGTACCCACAGCAGCACTGACCGCAGGTGAGAGGTTTGGCATTGCTTCTGTGTAATACAGCTCGCGCTACGTTGGCCTGTAGGGCACCTGTAGTTACTGCTTCATAATTGCCTCTTTCACTGACAGTAAGTGAAGAGACGTGTTTGCTAGTACGTTTTTGGCTTCTTTTCTGTATCTTATGGAGTCCGTAGCTTCAACATCTTCTTGATTGCAAGTTTAAACTAGTCAGCTTAAGCCCCATGTAGTCCAAGAATCCGTAAAACGTGGGAAAACTGCTTCAAAGTCTCTCATTGCTCTTTGTTTTCAGAAGAGCTGAAGGAAACAAAGGCTTGGGAGCCCTAAACCAGGGTGGAAGCAAAAAGCTTCTCAGGAGTGCCAAGCACGAAGCTGAAGGGTCAACTCCTCCTTCCTGGGCTGGTGTTGCTCCCAGTGTAATGGTTGTTCCTTTCCAGCCGTGGATGTTTTGAGGAGCAGGCGGAGGGCAAGCGACTGTTTCAGTTGGCACAACTGCAGCCAGAAAAAGAGGACTTGTGTCTCTGGCCAGTGAAATCCAGTTATTGGGTGGAAGGCTTGTTCCGTTGATGGGATATGGCAGTTTATTAATAATCTTATTGATATATAGGGTGGGGTTTTTTTGTTTCCATTAAAGGGTACATGTGTTTGCTGAAATAAAGGATTACCTTTTTATTTAAACAAAAGAAGTTAGGTGACAGCATTGTGAACACTTGACAGGATATTGATACAGGTTAGGATAATTGGTGCAGTTGGCTGATTTGCAGTTTTCTAGGGGAGAGGGATGCCTCGGGAATGCGTGTTGCTCTTGGCATCAACATTCAGTTAATTCTGGTCCCCCATCAGGAATATTTATTTGTGCACAAACAGTCTTTCTGCAGTTTCCTCCTCAGCTATGTTTTCCAGGTGAATTCACAACAAATCAGCATTTCAACATTCCCCACATCACATCTGCCTTCTGGAAGGATCCAGCTGGAAAAAAAAAAAAGAGAGAGAGAGAAAAAAAGAATTATATTCTGTTGGTATTTGAATCCTCCTCCTCTCTTCCCTCACCCTCCTCCCCTTCCTCTCTCGTGCCTGCTTCCTGAAGGAGAAAAGAACATATCAACCCAAAGACAGCATTGCAACCTTTTCTTCACTATCTCCCATGGGGCGCAAATTGAAATTGAATTAGACAGGGATATCAGGTCTGCTCGCTGTGATAACTGTAAAAGGATTTTATTTAAAAACACCCTGACATTTGTTCACCCAGTTTCAAATATTTAGCTTTCCTCCTTTCCATTCCTGGCGGGGGCGACTTTATTAATTGTCGCCTTTGATTCAGAGTTAAAGCTTGAAAGCACTGATAACAGCAGTGGTGACTATTTCTTCTAGCGACGTGGCCCACAGCAAAAGGATTTCATTTTCTTAAAGACGTTATGTGTATACTGAGAGTTTATTAAAAAGAAGGGGGGGAAGGAGGGGGGAAAAATCCGTTCTTATGTGCGTAATACCGGCTGTTTCTCACTGATACGAGCAATATCTGATCTCACTCTTTTTTATATATTATTTATTTTCTCTGGGCTGTTGCCCTCTCTGGATTTTTCTTTTTCTTTTCTTAAAAAAAAAATAAATAAATGGGAAAGGCAACTAGAATGAAAGAGCACTGTTGACAGGAGAAAATGGTAATTTTTTTATTTTTCTCTGAAAATACTTCAAAGTTTTATATAAATATTAACCTTTTTTTTTTTCCCCTTTCTTCAATGTGGTGCTGCAGAGCACAGATAAATACAAGTGGCTGTGGCATGGGCATTTAATTTCCATAAGAAGTTTTCTCTGCTTCACGGAAAAATGTTGTCTGAGACCAGAAACGTAATTGGATGATTAAAGAGAGTCATCTACATCTGGTTATGGTTAATAAGGGCCAGTACAAGAAGACCATGGTGGCCCCACAGGATTGTCACAATGCGATGTATAAATTAGGTGATATTAGAGGCACAAGTCTCAGGTCAGCGGTTGCCTCTTGCTGCCTGTTATCAAAAGATTGAGGCGAGGGAGTGGAGCGACAAGAAAAGTGACTTTTGGATTTGCCTTCTAAATTGTGAGAGGTCTAATTACAAAAAGTCTCAGGCACCAGTCTGCCCGCCTGCTCCTGACGTAGCAGTTGTCAGGGAGCAGGCGTGTGCCAGATCTCCTCTTTATTAGATTCCGAGCTCTGCATATGGTGTTCTGCTGACCCCGCGGCTCTCCTAAGGCATGCTCCGGGTAAATTAGCTGGCAGATGAGCCTGTGAGGGACTGAGCATCTTTGCTGGGATGCGGAGCACACGTAATCCCCTTTGACTTCAGAGGGAGCGCAGCGTTCCAAACACCAGTGGTTCACGAAGCTGTCTAGCTCTGTAAGCAGTGACCCGATGTTTGGGGTTTTTTTTGTTTTGGTACACCGTTTTTTGAATGCGTTGGCCCTTTCTGAGTGCGCACCCAAGACCAGAGGAGAGCCTGTGCAAGGGGACGGTCCAAGGGGCACGCAGCACTGTCTGCCACAGTTAATCTTGAGGACGACACAGCCATCTTTGGTTCTCCTCGGCGGTCCGCGTTTGCCAAATGGCCCCGGGGAGAGCAAGAAGCCAGGTTATCTCATCGGAGGGCTCAGTTCTGTTTCCTTCTCCACAGCTGTGTATCAGAAGATCCCCATCCTTTTCTCCATGCAGAGAGGGAACTTCATGTACACATCTGCTTTTTGTGAGGGATTTGTGGGCTCGTGTCTAATTGTCACTTCCTACGAGGACAGGCTGAGCATGACCTCTTTCAGACTGCCTCAAATGTCTGAGACCTTCTGCAAGACCTATTGATCCTGGTCAACTGATCCACCTGCTTTCCTGGGCAAGGGTTTCCATGGTCAGGCTTCCTCTTGGGCTTAGAGCTTTGCAATTTGATTTCTTCTTAAGAGTTGTGGAAGTATTCTTCCATGCAACTTTAATATCATGTGTTCCTGGCAACACCTTTTGATGAATGGAAAGCCATTAGAATTTGAAATTACTGTAATCAAGTGATGTGATGCTGTAATTTTAGACTTGTAATTAGTCCCCTGCATGTTGCTTTCTCCAGTTTTTTTTTTTTTTTTAAATTGTTTATTCTTCCTTTGTGTTCACTTTTTTCAGCCTGGTGTCTTAATAAAAGGCTTAGTGTCCCAGCAAAAATAGCATTTTCCCTTTAGCTTTCCTCTCTAGAGCCAGCATCTCACAAAAATTCATTTATCATGTTATCATTTGTTGTCATACTTAAATAATTAGTGTCAGCTTACAGGCTGGGGGTCTGTTTGTGAGTAGAAAGAGGATTCAGAGATAAAAAGTCTTTGATAGTCCCAGCATCGTAATGTTCACACTGACATTTGCAAGGCTGCTGCTAGGACTTGGATTTCAGTCAGAAAGTGCTTCTGTACTTACAGATGTGGACTTGTATCAGACAGCTTCTTGTTTCCGAACAAGTGGTATGGCTGAAAAGGCTCTTTTCATGTCGCATCTTGTGCTGGTGCATCCTGGTGCAAAACAGTTTTGCTCTTGATTTGAACTGTATCTGCTTCAATTTAGTGTGTTGCTGGCTAGTTAAACATCCTACAGCAGATAACTGTAGCATACCACAGGCAGGGTGGGAGCAAATATTCAGAAAGAATCAGTCAGAACAGACTTTTTAAGTTTTAAAAATATAAATAATTAAGACCAGAGAGATAAGTATGGCTTCCAATTAAGGAAGAAAAGGAAAAAAAAAAGCAAGGGGGTGTGTGTGGAAATGCTTGCACATCTCCATTGGAGCCAAAACCAGATGTTTTTCTCCCTTATTAAAATATATACTAAAAATACCACGACTTTACAGTTTTTGAATTGTTGGAAATGGTTTGCAGATGAAGTCATCAGGCTCTTTTTGTTATTATCCATCTATCCCTGTGCTTTCTGGGAACTCTCTCAGGTTATTCTGGACTCCAGAGATGACCTGAAGAAGGAACAAATCAAGGACTTTCTTCTTTGTGGTTTAAGTGCTAATTTTTTCAATCCATAAATGACTTGGACTTTGCTAAATTAAGTTGATCTCTGTGAAAACATGCTTCTGTAAAGTGGATACAGAGAGAAAAGTGAGAGGAAAATGAAAAAATGAATCAAAATGCAAATGCTCCCTAGCAGTGGAGAAATATGGATCATCCCCTTTCCTTTATTATTTTAATAGGAGGTTTGCTGGTGACTGCAGCACTGTAAAGGGAGATAATCTCAAAAGATGCTTGGCGGAGAAGGAAGTTCAGGAAGCAATACTTCTGCTTTGGTGGAAACCAGCCTGTTTTATTTTGGCTTTTACTGAAGGTCTTTTTGCAAATCCGTTTCTGTTGATTTTTCAGGTCAGTCATCAGCTGGGCAGTGTGATGGATCTCTTCACCACCAGTCTCTCCCTGGCAGGACTGCAGCCTCCCAGTGACAGGCAGATTGACGGCATCGACCTTTTACCTGCCATCTTGCAGGGCAAGCTAATTGACAGGTTAGTTATGAGCCCAGAGCTCCAACCCTTGCCTCTGAAGCGAAGTGATACCAAATTTTGGGTTATTTTGTAAATCAAGTTTACAGAAATATTTTATAATTTGAATTGGTGCATCTTTGCTCCTGCTTAGTGAGGTGGGGTAGCACCAGAGCTTTTTGCTATGTTCTAGTTCTCTGGTGGAGCAAGCAGCGGTGGGATTTCCTGACGTGTGGCATGTTGCCATACAGTGGAGTCTTGGGACAGATGAAAATGTCAGGGGGTTAGCAGGGATCCCTGGAACAACATATGGCAATAGGGGAGATAAAAGCCTGAGAACTGTAGCCTGGGTAGGGGAGAATACGTTATTTATTACTGGAAAAACATCCAAGAGCATGCTGCGTCTTTATAGCCCCAGCTTGAGAGAGGTTGGAGGTAAAGGCTGGGCTGCTGCGTGTGAACTGGAAGCCCACCTCCTCCCAAGGTCCTGTTTCTGCAGATGCTTTTGCAAGAATAGATTTGGGTTAAAGACCTGGGATCTTCATGGGTATGGAGGAGTGCTGTCAGCTCTTTGGTACAGGCACTAAGATCTGCCAGCAAGTATCCTTGGCTCTCTTGTTGGAAGGAGGATTGGAGGTCAAGAGAGGTCTTGTAGTTGTGATTTTGATGAGGAATTTGGCAGCCCGTGAAATCTGAATACAAACATATTCTTTCTCTGTGAGACGGTGAGGAAACATGCGCATGGAAAACATACTTGACTTCTCTTCTGTGTTGGACATGAGGCTTTGTTCCTTAAAACTGCTTTTGTGTCTGTTAACACAAGAAGCGTGCATACAGTACTACCTGAGAGCTCAGCCAGTGGCTGACTTGAGGCAGTGCAGGTTCCTCAAACAGCCTATCCCATCTTTGCTTCTGAAAGTTTGGAAAGCTTCTTTGTTGTTTTAAAAGAGAATTTCACTGCAGTCACCAGCCCCTTGGAACTGGTGCTGTTTGTGTTACAATAGCAGTCACTCAAGGCACATAATGGCTTTTTTCCCTTCTTTTTTTTTTTTTCTCCAGACCTGACCAGGTCACAGTTTCCACAGCCCCCAAAAAGTTTCCGGGAGATGGAGTTGTGTCCTTTTAAGCTTAAAAAAGGAAAAAGTGAATGGGGGAAAAAAAGAAATTGGTAATAGCAGAATTCTGAGTACAAGCTGTAATCCTTTTTCAAAGATGGAAAATATTTTTTTTTAAAAAAAGCAAAAGCCTAACCCCCACCTACACCTTCAATCAAAGGGACACATAATAGCTTGTCAAATAGGGGGTGTTTATGGCAAGGAAAAAGGATACTGGCGTACTTTGTGGCGTATTTGTTTGGGCTTTTGTTAATGGGACTGGTTTAGATCAGATTCTGCACTTTGGCAGATCTCTCAAGCTGCCTTTATTTCACCGGCCTTTCAGGTGCGTTAAGGACGCAAGAGTGGGTTCTGCTGGCAGCAGCATTTCCCCTTCGTTTACGGCAGTTCCCCCTGACAAAGGGGAAAGGCTCATTGTTCGTGCAAGGAACCTGCAGGGGAGGCTGCAGTTTTAAAACAGAAGAGATTAAGGCCACTCCTGACATTCAGATGTGGAGATTTTAATCTTATCTTGCATTTAGGGACTGTTTTTTCAAGGTGGCATCACTAGAGTGAGTAGTTTTTGCCGAGTGGCATCTCTGAATGAAAGACAAAGATGTATGTACCCTCCTGACAGTGATAAACGGCTTCACCATCTCGCCCTGTCAGCAGCCTGGAACAACTGGAGAGAAGAGCTGACTAAGTCTGATGTCCTTGTGTGATGAGCTGCACCAAGAAATCAAACCTCTCTCCTGCAGATAGTCTCTTTCAGTAAAATGTTGTACTGTTCCCTCAAAAAACAAGAGCGTGTTATTGGGGAAACCGACAGGGACATCGCTGGGATGCCCAGGGAAAGGGAAGCGTATGTACACAGGTGCAGACCAAATGCTCCAAAGCGAGGTGCATTTCTCAAATGTATTTTTAATTAGGAAAACCCCTGAGAAAAAAACCTGCAGTTTTCAGTGGTATGTTTAGATGATGCACAGGGAGATTTGGGGAAAGAAAATGGACAGGAGTTGAAAATAAAGCAGGTCTGGCTGCCAGGTTTTTCCATATGGAGTTTTTCCGAGATGTCATCCAGAACAGGCCAGCATCTGGTGTCCTCCCCAGCCACCCTGTCCCTTCAACACTAACGGCACATAGCTTGGTGCTGCCCTAAAGAAGAGGCTAAGCATCACACATTCTGTGAATCCCTGTTTCTCTCTCGTGCGCGCACACACATGCCACTTCTGAGACATTTGGTGTTTAAATCGACATGCTCTGTAGGAAATAACAGGGTCTGATAGTTCAAGGATTAACAATAACTGGCAGCCAAGCTGTATAATGTTTCATTCTTGCGCCCTGTGAGCTCTCAACTTGATGAACACTTTAAAAAATGTTAATTGAAAACCTTGCAGTGGAGACTATTAGGAGGCAGCCTGTTTCTGACTGATAGCCGAATCGGAAGTCAGACGCCATTAAAGTGTTTGTCTCCCTTATCAGCGAGGCTGCTGCGGTGGTGGCTGCCCAGGCCTGGCACATTGGCGTTTCTCATGCATCTCTGCTCTCCTTCTCAGGCCCATATTCTATTATCGTGGCAACGAGATGATGGCAGTGAGAGTCGGGCTTTACAAGGCTCACTACTGGACCTGGAGCAACTCCTGGGAGGAGTACAGCAAGGTAACAGGACACTGACCTGCACCCTGGTCTCACTGGTTCTCCTGGGGACAAATAATCCTTTAAAGCAGAGCTTTAAACCGGGGAATGGCACTGTGCACTTGCAAGCCAGGCTTTTATTCACAGCCATTTAAGAGCTACCAGATCTGCTGCAAAATCTGAGGGGACTGGGGTCACAGCACCCCTCTGCTGAAGCTGGAGACAAGCAGAGGGAAATGAGCAAATTCTGAGTTGTTCTGAGGGGTGTTCCCTTTAATCAGCACTTAATGCCCTGAATATTAAGCTTCTTGCCCTGCTGAATTCTGAGCTTTCATGTGTACCCTTACAAAGTTTGGAGTCCGATGCTGAATTGATCATGTATCTCACAATTTCTAGTACAAAAGACCTAGTGCCCTAAATGGAATAGGGATGGGTTTGTTTGTTTTCTTTTTTTCTTGAAAGGGAAGAGGAAAGCCATAGGAACTGCACAGTGGAAAGAACAGCAGTTGTTGAAAACAGTAGAGTACATGTGTTTAATCTATTATCAGCACTTTTGCAAGCCCATATCACACTATAAGATGTTGTACATTTTATTTGCCAAATCGGCACAGCTTTTGTAATTTCCTGGCTGATCTTCTCACAATTGGATGTTAAGCACTATTATTTTTCTTCTTTTGTATCTTTCTTGCCTCAGACTTGGGTACTAAACTCTGGGGCATTTCTTGAATGGCAGGTTCACACATGTGCCTTGCTGATTATACCTTTAGATATGAACTAAATGCATTATGGCACAGCTCTCAGCTATTTTGACAGCAGGCTGGTATTGGGGAGGGATTGTTTGTATGATTTTTTTTTTATGTCTTTTTTTTTTTTTTTTTAACTTATGGTGGGTCCTCAAGGCATCACAGGTGCAGAAATAAGTGCTGATGACATTTGTGGATATAAAAGTGCATGGTTTCTTTCATTGGGATGTCCTGGGGGTAGAAGGAAACATCAGCTCCAAGGGAGTCATTTACATTCAGGGCTGTAAATATGTGCATTTGTCTTTTTAAGACTGTAATGCTCCAGGAGTCAAAGTTTCTGTTTTACATGGAGTAAGAAGGAAAGTTGGATCCAAAAATGCCTTGCACGCTCTGCCTCAGTGCTAATTCTACACAGCTGAAATGAGATAATGTATTTGTCTAGGTTAGTATGTGAGTAAAACCCATATATCGCATGTGGCACGGTGTGGAGGATTTTCCCTGTGTGAGAGACACTGGGAGCTTGTATGTACGTGTGTATGGATGGGCTCAGAGGCATGCTTTTCCCATGTGCATGGGAGATAGTGTTACACATGCGTAATTGCTCTCCATTGTAATATAAGCCCATACACACACTTATATACCTAACTGGGAAATAAATAAACGTCTGCGTTGATCTAAACTTATTTGTACATGTCTGAGTATGTGTGTAGCTGTGATAATGGGGACCAGTTACTCATTTCAAAGGCTTTCCTACTGTGAGCAATGGCAGTTGTGCAGTTAAGGAATATTTATTTCTTTCTAAGTCGTTGTTTAACTACTGTCTGATAAAAGTCAGCAATTGTACTGTGCATCAGAGAGATGATTAAAAATTCACTTGCTTTCCTGCAGCTTGTGTCACATGTGGTTGATGTGGGTAAAATTGGAGCACATTAGTGGACAGACTAGCCATTAACAACATGCAGAGGAAGCTGAGGCTGAAATTTGTTCCAATTCTCCTCATGTTCTCAAGCCATTAATTACAAGTCTTGCAAGTTTAAAAATAGAAATAAATCAGAATGCAGAACAGTTCCACAGTTCTGAGTCTTGTTTTAGGAGTTTTGTAATCTCACCTTATGATACAGTTGCCTCTGTCAGTGACTGGTGTTCTCAGCTGTATTGATATTGGACTACAGTTATGCTGCCGGAATCAAAGAGGCCAATTTGTTTGCTAGTTTCATTTGAAAAACGTATTTAAATACATGCACATCTGTGGCATTAGGAATTCTGACTGTCGGCAGGTTTGCTGTTCGATAAGTTTGATTTGCCATCCCAGTAGAACTTCAGCTAATGGGGCCTTGTTAATTGTATGCTCTTTAGCATGGCTCCTTACCTTATTGTGAATCCAATGTGATGATTTATTAAACTTTCAAATATGAAACTCTCCATGTCTGAAGGTCCAGGTTCAGACCTGGAATAAACAAATGTATCTGGTTGGCATGTCATCCATTTGAAAGAGGTCTGAAGTTGGCCAGGTGTGTCAAAACAGCTATCTGCAAATTTTTAAGAGGTTTGTTTTATGGGTAGTTGAGTATCTCATTATTTTGACAGATACATGGCACATTTTAGCCAAACCTCCTTTTACTTTCAGAATTCCCTTGTTAATTGACAGTGTGGGAAATCATTGATTCAGAAAACTTGCGCTGTTTTTAATCCACACTTTATGCATTTTTGTTTGACTTTTAGATGAGATTATACCATTAAAGCAGCCAGAACCACATTTTCATGTTGATACTGGACAATGTGGAATTGGTGCATGTCCTGGGTCTGTTTAGGACTATCATGTCTTTCAGGATTATCTAGAAAGAATGTGTGCAATTGTGGCCTCTAACCTGGAAAGCTATGTGTGTGAATGTGGTATAAGTTAGTTAAGTAATAAAGTATGTATATACAAATAAAAATGTACCAGAGAGACGCAGCTTACAGAAAGCAAAGCCTAGGAAAGCGGAACAAGGATATGAATGCTTCTCTCCATATGGCACTTCGAATATTTACACTGGAAAGATCCCATGCAAGCAGTACACAGGTTTACAGTCGTCTTAGACTCCCATGACATTAATGTGCCCTTACTGGTCTGCATCCTCTGCCTTATGGCCTGGGATTAAAATTTGTCATCTTTCACAAAGATGAAGTGTGCTGTTCTGTTCTTCCTATTTTTTGTTTGTTTATTTGTTTTTTAACCCCCAAGCAATTTTTTTCTAGTCTGACTCCTCTCATAAACTCCTGTAGTCTTTCTCAGTGCTAGAGGATACTTTGATGCTGTCTTTTCTGCTGGCTTAACTTGATTACTTAGGTAACTTGCCTTCTCGAATGGTTAGTCTCTTGAAAGCATAAAGGGAAGGTTCACTCAACAGAAGCTGTCGGTGGGACATTTTCCCTGTGGATTGCATAGCATGCTTGTTTGGGTCTGTTTACCTGGCTTCCATCTCCTTTCATATAGGTGGCTCATGTTACACATAGTTTGACATCTCTGACATTCAAAAGGTGATAAATAGGACAGAGCAGATGAAAGGAAACTTTACTTGAAAAATAGGGTTTATTTTTAAATGGTAAAATATTTTGAAATAGTTTGGTAGAGGGAGTGAAATCTTAACCCTGCACAAGACCTGAGTCCCTACTGCTGTAAGACTGGTGGGTGTCAGCGCATAAGCTCTTCCACCATCATTGACCACCTTTCTTCTTGTAGCAAAAATCAGCGGTGATAAAGACAGCCACATATGTTGTGTGTTGGAGCAGAAGTAAGAACTAAGGATAAACCTGGGGAGCTCCCTCTCTTATATGGCATAAGACACACAGGACTTTTATGGGGTGTCTCCTGTAAAGTGCTGTTCTTGTCGCTGTCATCATCCATCCTTTTAGCTTGTAAGTCATGCTTGTTCAGTACCAAATTTGAACGGGATTGCAAAGTGCATGACAAATAATGCACACAAACTTGGCGTTTCTGTTTTATTGCTACTGGTGCCCACAACCATGATGCTGGGTGCATAGCTTGCCATTCTTAAAATACAAGTGCTCAGAGTCTGCATTGTTATGAGTTATTTTGTCCACTGGATGGGAGAGATACATTTCATCATCCTTGTTTGGAAGGAGAGGTCTGAAAGGGGAAAAAATGGGTATTCTCTATGGATTTATCTAAGTAGCCAGCAAGTCCTTCAGGAATTGCCTAATTTAATGCTATGTAGAGGAGGTAGGAGTATGAGCTAGCAGGAGAAAGGAAATTCCCTTCTCTCTGCCTGCCACAGAGACTATCCAGCAGAGAATAGTTCTTGTGCCTTCCAAGAGCGGTGATGCAAGAAGGGGAAAAAATAATTAAGAAAAAATGTGGAAAACGCCCTTTGGTTCATTGGAGAGTGGCTGATAACATCAACCTTTCTGCTGTCAGCTTAGTATCTTGTTAGTAGTCTTCAGTGATTTTTCATGAGAGCTCCTGTGTCTTTAAAGGATTGGTGTAGGTGCCTGCCAGAAGACCCTATTGTTTTAATGTAAAATGCCAAAGGGGTTATTCCTGCCGCAGTCTGTCTGATTGCCCTTCTCCTCAACGTGAAGGGATCGATAAAGCCTTTTCTGCAAGGGGGATGTGAAGTCAAGTAGAACCTCACAAATAATGACATTTGATTGTGGTCCTCTGAGCATATGAGCTAGCCATTGATCGCTTCTGCTTGAGAGCCGCTGGAGGCTTGCTGATCTGCCCATCTTCTGGGGTCTCTTCCAGACAGTTAACACATTAGAAGCAATTTTTGTTCAACAGGGTTGAAGCTTGGCAGTCACACTTTCAGGTGTCTGGTCATTCAGAGCTCCAGTTTGGGAGGCTTTTGCTGGGAATCTCCAGGAGAGTGAGAACAGCCACTTACCCGTGCTGTGGCAAACAGCAAGAAACAACATTCCTGGCTTTAACTGCTGTTCTTTTCTCCTTCCAATATTAATACAGTTTTGCTGCTCTGGGTTTTGTGTGGCGGAATGAGGAGACCTGACCAGGAGACAGACCCCAGATTTGCTGCGCCACTATCAAAATCTGCAGCCGCTTGTCAAGTTGGACGGATCTGGGATAGCGCCAGGGTGACGAATTGCCAGAGGGCTTACGTTAACAGGAGTGGTGATTCCATCACTTGGCAGAGAGCCCAAACTGGCAACCGGCTGTATTTGTCTCATGTCTATATTGACATAGCATCTGTGGTCCATTTGCTCTGGAAATTAAAGCATAAACTGTGCAACCAATAGCTGCTAGATCTTATGAATGGAAAAACAATCCAGGTTTCACGATTGCTGGGGAGAAGGGCAGAAAGACGTGCTCACTGAAAGGTTTACCTGATGTGCAGGAAATGTTGTGGGTTTTTTGTTTTGTTTTGTTTTTAAAAAAAAAAGGGGATTGCTGGAATTTCTCCTACAGCAAACAGGTCTGTGCAGTGGTGCAAAACACTGTGCCTGTGCAAGAGACTGGGTGCAGGAGCTGAGCTATTTCTGGTTGCCATCTGATGCTCTTTCATGGGCTCCCTTAGAAGGCAGGAAGCTGATCTTCTGGTTTGGTTTTCATGCTTTTATAATTGAGGAAAGCTCCAAGAATTTGCTTAAACACTGGGAGTAACCTTTCTACTTTGTTTGATCAGTGTTACCTGTAAACATGCAAATTACCTTGGATAGTGTGCAGAGTAAAATATTAGGCACGTACTTTAACTGGCTATTGATCCCTTGCATATTGTTATTAACAGTCTGCCAAATAAATAGCTTAAAGGCAACAACAGCAGATGAAGTGGTAGTTGATTTGGATTTTGTTATCCTGATGGATAGGGCAGGCATAGCTACCTCTTTGCTCTTCTCAGACAGAATATAGCTTTATTTTTGGGAGAAGTTGCCGTTCTGTTGGCAGTGCCAGAGAGCTGAAGCCTGTTCCTTGTCAGCGTACATGGGGAGAGTTCCTCTGCAGCCCACGGAACGATGTGGCTTTTGCTCCAGCTGAGAACCTGGCACATTTGCATTTATTGTTAAAGCCTGCAGTGTTCTTGGGGTCCATCAAACATGTCAGCTCAGGCTTTTACAAGGGGAAAAAAAAAAAAAAATTGTTTAATGAAGAGCAAGAAATGATCCAAAATGTTGACATGATTTAAAATGATCATCTAGAACAGAGTCCCCTTCCTCACCGGGCCTGTTGTCCTGCAGTCTGCTCGGGGTAGCAGAGCTGGAGGGCAGCTCCTTCTCTCCCATCCAAGACATGCACAAGGAGTTTCGGCATGTCCCTCTGCCCCAGCTCCCAGTACCACACGTGACCAAATTTGCACACTTTCCAAGCAACCAGAGGCATTGTCCAGATGCTCCAGAGAGTGGATTGTCTCGTCTTTAAATACTCAAATCTCAAGCAGATTTCATTTATACTGGTTTTGCTCCAGAAAAGAAAAGCAATCGAGACTTGGGATCCCAGACTTTCAGTTCACTGGTATAGCTGATTTTTCTCTTTCCATCTTGTGAACTGAAAATGCTTTGACTTACAAAACAGAATGAGATAGAGTTGTGGATCATAAGTTAAATATTCTTTTCTGTCAGAGGGACAGAAGACTATACTGTATCTGTAGTGTATCACTTACTCTGGTGCAGGACAATGCCTTGATCAGGGCTGTGAGGATATAATTTACCTCTTATTTTTTGCTCATTTGTTGATAAGCAGGTAGAAAATATTTTAAGCTCTCTCTGTAGGTTGAATATTGGCAGTCACACAGTACATAAAAATACTAATAGTCAATTTTATTTGTGGAGATAAAGTTGAAAGGCTTTAGAAATTTAAAGGGTGGTTTCCGCCATATTTTAAGAGAGTTATTTATCAATGTCATAAAACGGTATGCTCGATTTTTTTTTTCTTTTTTATTTATTTTATTTTTTCCCCAATAGACTACTTTTGAAGAGGGCATTGAGTGCTTAGATTAGAAAGACAAATAGCTTTTGGCTAATGGCATCAGGCAAGTTGTCACAGCACTTTCTTTCCTGGGAGTCTTTGGGATGTAGCCTGGGCTGTGTTCTAGAGTCTCGGCTACAAGGATTGTATAAAAAACAAAAGATAAAATGTAAACAGAGCAATGTATAAACAAATACCCAAGAGACTAAAATCTTCTTTCAAACTAAAGCATTCGCAGCCGAAGAGCATTGTACCAATTAGCAGGCTCTTAATTAAATTGCTTGTTTGATTTGCATCCAAATTATAATTTGGGTGTTATGTAGCCTTTGATACCTTTTCATTAACTGTTCCTTTTGAGAAAAAAAAAAAAAATCTATTTTTCACTGTGTGTTTCAGAGGCCTGTGGCGTCACAAGGTGGAAAGGTCAATCATTTTTGTATCCATTTAAAGTCCATTATTAGTAGGCCACTACAACCTATCAAGCAACTCTCTTATTTTTCCAGTCAGTGATTCAGGAATCTATAGCTCTGTGCAGATAAATGGGATTTCATGGGCTTCTAAACTTCTTGCTTTATTGAAAAGCAGAATATTAACTGCTCCACTGACCAGCTGTCCATTAAAAACAGAGGATATTTTTAGAAAATTGTTTGCCAATCAAATCCTACCAACATCTGTAGAGAGCCTTTTCAGTTTGTTTGTTTTATAAGCAAACGCTACAGCTGCTTTCCCACCTCCATTGAAATATTCCCATTTACCTTCTCTCCATGTCTCTGTCCGTGTCTCGGGGCATTCTGCGGTATTGTAAGGAGCGCAGCGTGTTAGCTGGAATTGTAAAACTGAGCTTTAACAAGTCCATTTGGTGCTAGTCCTTGCCGGTCTGTGGGGCCCCCTGCTTTATTTGCTGTTTAGTGAAATTAGCGCTTTGCATTTTTTGCTATTCCCAGGGCTTAAATGGGTTCTGTTAGCCCTCAAGACTGCCAGCCAGGCTCTAGGTGATTAAGGAGCTCGACACCTGGCTAATAACTGGCAGGGCTTCGGGAGACACAGCCTGGCAAGGCGTGCAAGGGCAGATGCAGAGAGCTCGCCGCTCCGGACTTGCGAGCAGGCGGCTCGCTCTGTCCCTTGGTGGCCAGTGAGCACTTTAACCCGTTGCTGCTAGCAAAGGGAGGGTACCGGTACTTGTGCCCTTCATATCCACTGCCACTGCTGGGAAAATCCCAACTTCTGACCCCATAGACTTTAACGTTAGTGAAAGGAACGTCTCCAGACTTAATACAGTTCTTTCAGCCCCACCGTCATTCCCAGGTGAGTGCCTCAGTACCAGCTTGCTATGAATCAGATCAAGAAATTCACCCATTTCTTTAAAATTAACCAGATTTGCTCCATTCTTCAGTGAAACAGATCCTTTGGGTCTGGTGTCAGGTGCTAGCAGCAAGCTGAGTTTTCAGGGAGGCTAGCAGGTGCGCATTGCCTCTCAGGGTGATGCCCCTTGGTTTGGCTGGATGTTTCCCCTGGGACTGTTGCTTCTTGATCAGAACTGCCAAGTGGTCTGATCCCCTCTGTGTGTTTCAAAGCCATAGAAACCAAAGAGAGAAGATACTTTCCACGTGCAGAATTTTTATGATTAAATGGTTTCACCTCTTTGTCTTTTGTTTTGCCATTTCATTTTAATGAATATTTTATAGAGGTTACTTTTTTATAAGGCAAGAATGTAAGGCTGCTTCAGCTTTTATGTGAGTGTAATGCCAACATTGTCACCTTATTTCACCCTATCCGATCAGAATCCATTTTGTAGACTGAAGTGGACTCTCGGTTTAAAATAATTCTGAGGTTTGTGGGTATATTGGAACAAGGTGCTGAAGAAAGTGGCATCAGCTAAAATTTTGCTCCCTCCCCTGCTTCACCCTTGATGACCTCTCTCCTCTTCACTGCAGGGCATTGATTTCTGTCCTGGGCAGAATGTCTCTGGAGTGACAACACATACTCTGGAGGAGCACACTACCCTGCCACTGCTTTTCCACCTGGGGATGGACCCTGGAGAGAAGTACCCATTAAGGTGAGCCAGTTAACGAAGGTGTGAAAACTCTCAGCACTGTCAGTGTATGCTTTATATAATTCATTTGCCTTGGTAGCTGTTTCTTGCAATGTGCTTGAAAGCTATCCCAGAAAGCCATTACTGGTAAGAGTAGTAAAAAGACAAGGAACAAACCTTCATTCTCAACTGGTCAGGTTAGATGGGTGTGCACATGTCCATGGCTCGACTCATCAGTCCGGTCCTTCTTGCTCTGTGTCCTACGACCCCTGATGAAGGAGGCAAAACACACACTGTTGGATGGGAGAGGACACAGCAGGGCAGCTGTGGAATAAAGCAGTGGTGCTGGTGAGCATAGGCATTGGAGCTGTGATTCTCTGTGTGTTTTGGGGCTAGGGAAGAAATGTCTAGTGATCTTTGCATACCCTGCAGTGTTTTTCCTCTGTGCACTGGAATCTGGGAAGGCAAATGTGGTAATGTTCCAATCTCCTAGCCCCAGCTAAAGGAGCTTCTCCAGAGGTTCTTTAGCAAGAGGACTTTCTGCCCAATCCTGTTCCATCCTTGGACTCTCCTGGCTGTCTGAATCCATTTTCCTATAAGCCTATTATTATAATACTTATCTCTGGCACACACCATGCCCTGAGAGATTTCTGTAAGGATTTATGTGGTCATCAGCCATCACACATAAACATGCCACCTCCAAAAAGCTCCCAAGGTGTCCCCACCTCCCTCCCTCCTTCTACTGACTGCGTTTTACCCTGTGGCAAAACTAGCTGCAAACAAGGGCATGCAGCCTCATCCCTTGCCAGTGGCTCCAACTTGGAGAATGTGGAAATAAATAAAGAGAAAACTAGTGCTACTGTGACCGCCTGCACAAAAATGGTTTTGTGCAGCAGCTTTAACAGAGAGATGTTTTCTGAGCTGACAGGACTGCAATTACTCAACTGTTTTAAATAATTGAGTGGATACACTCGCTCCATTACTTTCAAAAGAACCGAGCCTGTGCTGTCCACTAAGTGTTTTCACTAGAGAGAGAAGGGGAGGAAAAATATTTTCACTTCCCTCTCACTTAACAGACAAGCACCCTAGAGGTGCATTACGCAGTGTATAAAGCTCTTCAGAAGCCCAGCATGTTAGCTCTTGCTTTCTATTGCATTTCAGCACTAATGAATAAAGCAAATCTGAAGCTCCTGTATGTTAAATTCAGCTCAGTGAAACTACACTACTAGGTTGGGATTCCAGATGAGACTATGCCCTGTTTGGTTTAACAACTATTTTATTTTATTTTAGGAGGATGAGTGGATAGAAATTACCTCTTTTTCCAAAAGTCAAATGGGGAGTATCAGATAAACTGTAGTTTGCCTACTCTTTGTGTCTGCTCTGAATTTGAGGCAGAGGAGCTCTTCCCTAAGAGGTGTTTGCAGGACACCTGCTTCCCTGTTATTTAGATGTTCCTTACCACCACCATGGATTGAGCATTGAAATAAATTCCAGTGTTACATCTGCAATCATTCTTCATACAGTTCCATTGATTTTTGGACATTCACAAGCTGTTGCTTTGATTGCATTTTATGGCAAGATTATGACATGATTATGGAAAGCTGTGATGTTGTTTAATATGTAGACCCTAATAGAATGCCTCTTTTTAGTAAATGAATCTTCCTTTCTGCAGCACGTTCTGTTGCCATTGTCTCCTCTCTGGTCACAATGGAAAACTCATGGGAAGTGGGTCTCCTATATCGAATGTGGTAATTAAATTACCCTCATTTGTGGAGCTGTTACTGTTGTGTATTTTTATTTAGCTTAATTATCCCCCTTGGCAGACAGCCTGTTGGGAGTCCTGACACTAATGTTTCTCAGAAGGGAATCCAGCATTCTCCTCCAAGCGTGCATCTGTCTGTCCATACATGCTGGGTGTGCTCATATTGCTTCTGCTCCAGCCCGAGGTTTGTGCGTGTTCGCAGTCCATGTTGGCCATGCTCCTCTCTTTGCCCTCCTGCAGCCCTGGAGGAACAGGGTGTATCATACAGCTCTTTCACCAGCTTGGCTCCTCTGGTGCGTCGTTATGTTGCCAAAGCATTTAGAAAAATTTGCATTGCACCCCTGATTTATTGGTACCTTTCCCTCTTTTATGTAATTTACTTCTACCACTTTGTTTTGTTAAATCTATACCGGATTTTACTAGATTTTCTGCTGCTGTGAAGGAGCAGCATGGCACACTGATGCCCTGTTCTCTCTGCCTGCTTTTGCTCATTTTTTATTTCATTTGTTCCTTATTTTAGTGCAGCCTTTTCTTCTCCCTAAAACGATTTTAATAATCTGTCATATCTCTTGATTGGCATTAGTTTAGAGTGGAGTCACATGCAAAACCACCGGTAAGAGGTTTCATTGCTGCGTGTGAAGGCCAGGCATCACATGCACCTCCAGAGAGATTTACCGCTTATATATTTGGGCTCCCTCTAGGATCCCAGGGGATCTCAGAGCCAGGGCATCCTAGAAATCAGTCAGCTCAGCCAACTGTGGCAACACTCTTGACTGGCAGAGTGCTTATGCTCAGGCAGTCTCATCTGAAATGTCTTTGGGTCGTGACACTGTGCACACAAGGTACTGCATGATGCTAAGAGACTTTTTCAAGGCTACGATTTCAGTTCATCTCATAAGGGGATTAGCCTTTTCAGTCTTCGTTGGAGAACTGGCTGCTAAAGGGACCACTGAAGATGCAAGTCCTTCAAAATCTAGAGACAGCACGTAAAGTTTTCAGTTCCCTGGTTTCATGGTGAAGCAGGACAAGTCCTTCCTCTTCCTGATTCAGTTCACTGGATTTCCTGGAGCCTGCCTGGAAACAATATCAGCAAATGCTTACCTCCCACAGGAGCACTTTTCATGCAGTGGAAAAACTGGTCAGGCAATTACAGGCAGGTCCTGTCATCATGTTGCGGACATGTCTGGCAGTTCTGAGCCACATGGCACCCTGCACTTATGTTCCCCTTCGTGTAAGGCTGTGCATCCATCCCTACCCATGTCTGACTCTAGGAAGAGACCCTCCCAACAGGGTTGTGACTGTTTCTTCTTGCTATTGCCCATCTCTTCGGCCGGACTGCGTCCTGCACCCCAGCTTCTGCCAAGGGATACTGTTGTGTTTACGCCTTCTTCTTGTAAGATAATTACTGATGTTTCTCAGTCTGGACTGGAACTTCACTCCAGCAATCCAACAGCTTCACAGACTTTGCATTTTGTTAGCTGGGATTCGTAGCAGTGCCAAATGCATGGTATGACTTCTCACACTGCCTGAGCTTGCCCAGGCCATGGCATATTTACATCATCACAGCAACAGACTGGATGGAGCAAGATCCCTGTCCTGTAGTTGACCTTCAGGACTTGACATGCTCAGCGCTAACATCAGATACATTCACTGCCAAGCTCTTATCCCCTTCTCTCCTGGAAAGAGGAGGACTCTCCTGAGAACTGCAGGACTCTGGGGTCCTGGCATTGAGAGAAGCTTGGCATCATAGGACAAGCTCAACATTTCTACAGCTGCAGGATGAGGTAGGGCATGAACATGCCTGCAAGGTACCGACGAGGCAAAACTGGCATCTGGAGAGGTGCTTGTAATAAGAACACCTGCAATAGCAGGGTATATATGGGCAATATATTTCAAAGAAGTGTGGTTACTGGTAAATAATCTTTCACTCAGTTGCCAAAAATGGTAACGTAACTGCACTTACATAAGTAAGAGTTACCTTGTTATCTGGTCCTTGTGTAGTGAGAAGTGAACTGTTTGTGTCTTTTGTCATCCAAGAGATTGACTAGATCTGTGTAGGCTGTGGGGTAGAAGATCTTCCCTTTTTTATAGCTCTCAACTTTAAAATATAAATAAGATTGTGTGTTAGGCAGCACACAAAACAGAAGCATTTCTCTAATCCTAAGCAGTATTTTGTTTCCTCCCTAGAGGCAATTACTAGGGGTTTTTGCTTTGTAAAAAAACACTCAAACTGTGGGATGCCCTTGTTACCAAATTTATCAGAATGCAGAACTAAAAGATCTGATAGGTCTTTTTCTTTACTAAATTCTCTTATGTTTGGGCTATTGTGTGTCTGCTAAGTACCACATAGGGAACTTGTTTCTTCATTCAAACCATATGTGACAAATAGAGTAAAAATATCTGTTAGGAACATCTTCACAACCGGTTGTCACTTTTATTACCCAAGTCACAGATTATTGTTTATACACGCCTTTACTAACATACTTCATTGCCAGTCAGGAAGAACACAAGTAACAACATATAGCAAAAGCTGGCACGACTTAAAATACAGTTAGCAAAATACCTAATGCAGACTGAAGTAGAGTGTTTTGAGTCAGACTCCAAAGCTGCAAAAATAATTTATGACAGAAATCTCTGAAATTCTCTCAGTTTGAGCCAGAGGTGCAAAGCCTTAATAACAAGTAAGTACAGCGTGCTCGTGCCTTGTTGATACTCCAGGTTAGCAGCGACTTCTGCTTTGAGTGATTAGCCTCTGTTCAAAACAGAGTTTACTAAATTTTGAACGTCAAAATACCTACCTCTGTTTTACTTAGGGCAATAGATTTTACTATTATGGAAAAAAATGGAAGTGATAAGGCTTGGTTGATGAACATAATGATTTTAGAACACATTAATTAACAAGAGAGCTCACAAGTGCCTATTTTGAGCAGATGGAAAATCCAGGAAATCATCAGAGAGGTAATTGCACTGCTTATGGAGCCAGAAAAGAAGGCAAGAAGCTCCTGAAGGGAAGCTAAAGGGGAAAGCATCTGATAGAGAAGTTGCCAGTTTCACCTTACTGATCAGGGCAGAAACCTCACTGTGGGGAAAAGACAGAAGGCGCAAAATGGGGAAAAAAACATGTATAACAGAGCCAGAATCTTGCCCAGGGACGATGCTGACTCCTCATCTTCTTGAAAAAGAAGGAAGTGGTACCAGCTGCATTGCAGGGGCGAATTAGCTGCTGCCACAGGAGAGGTAGCATTGAGGAACACTAAAACCGTGGAAATTGGAGAGAGCTATGGATAAAGAGCCTCAGCCATGCCAGTGAAAAACACCGAGCATCAACCATGCAGGGGTGGCACGCAGAAAGGTTGTCAGAAGTATGCAAGGCAGGCGTGACAGCCAGTACGCAGCCAGCTCTGGTGGGAAGGGGGTTGAAGAAAAATATATACCTGCAGAGGACAGTCACTGGCCTGGGGACTAAGAATGGAGACAAACTTGTCTCAATCGCTAGCTGCTCTTTACCCAGTCCGGGATCAACGCTCTGCGTTGTGGCACACCATCTGATCAACCTGTGACTTGTGCTTGATCGTGGCAGACCAACAGCCTGCAGGTATTTGGATGAGTAACTGTCTAGACTAGAACGATGCTATATAAAAAGGAATATTGAAGTAAAAAGCCATATGAACCAGTTTCAAAAATGCAAAATGCTGTTTGAAATGGACATTATCTTCTTCAGAAACAGGTCCAGGCAGTGCTACAGCCTCAGAGAGTAGCCTGAAGAGCCCATTGCATAAATTATGATTCAGAAATACCACTGAAGCAACTAGTGGGAGGATCAGATAGATAGTCATTATTTTCTGTCGCCTGTTCATGCAGAGACTAAGGCTTTACGTAGTCAGTCTGCCTTTATCCCCTCTGCCATTTAAACGCTGTGGTCACTCACAGCGTGGTGGAAAGGCAGGATTCTAGGAGTGGGGGAGTTACAGCTTCCGTGAAAATAGGTGACCAGGTAGAGGATCGGCATGATCACATCTCCTTGCTGCAAGGAAGGCTGTGGACACCGTTAGAGACTCCAGGCAGGTGAGAGGCATCATCAATACTCCCAAATATTCATGTGGCTAACTGGCCACGTGCCCCACGCGCCTCCAGGGGCTTTTGCATCTGGGGCCCACAGATGCTGCTGGACCGGAGAGGAGAACTGGGGTACCGGCCACCCTTCAGTCTTCTCTTTGATTCCTTGTTTGTTTTTCTTTGACCCTGTGAGTCTCTCCAGTAATTGCAAGTCACCATATTTCAGAAGCAGAGCCCCAAACCTGTTGTCTGCCTCCTGTATTGTGCAGACTTTAATTGCAAATAAACTTGATGATAGAAGAGAGGAACTGAGGAAGACTGAATAATAGGACAAGATCAAGACTTGGATACTACAGTGCTGAGCAGCCTCAAAGCACTGATAACAGATAAAATCAAATTACCTGAATCTGGGTGTATTTCACAATTAAAAATAATGTTTTTAATTAAAATAATTCCAGTGGAGAAGGAAGTAAAATATACAAATCTTTAGCCAAGTTTTATGCTCTTCCCATAAATTCGTGTCCGTCTGGTATAACATGCTATAAATCTGAAAGCTGCTATTAAGAGCCCACTGTGAGGTTTGTGTGAAGCGTGCTATGTAATACCCATTTTGTTACATTCCTCTCGATAATAACATGGTCCTGTCACTCCCAGGATAGACATACTGCGCTGTGCCCATGTATGAATCATCAGGATGAGGTATAACACATCAAGATCTAGATCTAAAAAAATGCTGAAAATGCTCTTTAATTTGCTCCGGTTCTGATCTATCTAAGAGTGCATTTATGATGGTAGAGAGTCGCCCTCTCCCTCTCCTTACAGCTCAGGATTCTAGCGGACCTGAAGGTGACAGACTGACAACTGCAAGACTAAACCAGAGCTCTAACACCGACAGCAGCGCGTGAGACAAACCCTCCTTCTTCCAAACCTGAATTTCAGCGTAGGGCATGGCAGGGTTAATGGCAGAGCAGGTTACACTGGAGTTGTTTGGCTAGGGAGGAGATGGGAACAGATTGCCAAGGCGCAATTACACTAAATGAAGGAAGCACAGGCCACACCTGTGCCTGGGACCCTGCGCTCGCAATCCAGCCCTGATTGGATCTCCGGAGACTTCCCGGAGGTAAAGTGTCAATTAGTGTAATGACCCTGGACTTTGTCCACTCCGTTCGCTCATTCTGAGCGTGGAATAATTTTGTGTACGCTGGGGGATCTCTTTTAGCAAACTCCTCACAACACCACCTGCTCACCCTCTCATTCTTCCAGTGCTATTCCCAGCTCTCCTTCTGCAGGATTGTCGAAGTAGAATACAAAATGCAGCGTGCCCCGGAGGCAGCGAGGTCTGGATCTTCATGCAGACAATAATGCCCAAACACCTGTACAGATAATACCATCTTTTTTTGGAACAGAGAAGAATGTAGCAAACCCAGTGCTTGCAGGCCAGTCCTGCATACACATTCAGGGAAATGAGGGGACTCCATGTAAGAGTAAGAGAGGTTCCCAGCTCCGTTAATGACTCAGACTGATTACCGTGAAGTAATTATCCCCATCTTACATACAGATTAAAGGCACTTTTCTCTTGCAGATTTTCTGTCAAAACGCACTTCTTGCGTAAGGCCGGAGACAGTTTTAACCTCCCTGTATGCAGTCAGTAAATACTTTACAAATCCCTGCATGGATATAGGATCTTGGTGCACATTGCAGAGCAAAACAGGTCTGTGAGCAAAACCTGAGCTCACTGGAGCGAGGAATGGGGACCTCCATGGGGCCAAGACAGGAAAACCATCCCTCACCGCCAGCACGGCTGTGTCTCTGTGTGACTCCAGTTTCACATCAATGCCAGCCCTGGGGCTGGTGCTGTCCTGCAGGCACTGCAGTCCCCTGCTACACCTGGAGACCCCATACACGTCTGGATGAGGAAGATAGTTCGTGCGCTTGAGGCATCTGAAGACGATCAGTGATGATCTTCCCGTACTGAATGACACCTTACAGCACTCGGGGTCCGTCACTGTCGTGTACTTCGACACAATCGGATATGTTTTAAGCTAGTGTCAACAGGTTTAGCCAGCTTAAGAGCATGTTAAGCCCTACTGAGACAAGGTTTATAGGTTAGCAGTATGTCTTGGAGCATAATCTATACATGTTCTTTAGCTTTAGCCAGCTTTGTACTTACGCGAGAAGTGCGAGTCTTTTATATGTGCCAAGCTGTTTCTATCATGCTTTGGGGAAGTCATTCAGCCTGTGCTAAATGCTGAAATAATCTAAAAGTGTAGAAGCTGCAGGGGAGAGCTGTTCAAAAACACCAGGAGCTGAAGTTAGGCCAAGATTTCCTGTCACTGCTGAGCTAGCTGAAAAAAACAGGAGTGTCCTGAACATGGGAATTAGAGCAAGGAGATGATTCAAATGACTTGAGCCATTTTGTTATGCTGCAGCATTCATGTGTCTTAGGTTGCTAATGAGCGACAATACGGTGGATAAATGCAGTAGTTAAGATTATAGCAAAAAAGATTTTTTTCACTTCAACAGGACTGGCATATCTGGAGCAAAAAGCAGCAGTCGTGACAACATATTGTTTATCTTTCATCCAGAACACAGCTGTGTTTTCCACTGGTCTGTCCAGATTATAGCTAATTTGGAATCCTATGTATGAAAAGCCGTTTCGATGGATGAAATTGGGCTATCTCTTTAGCACTTAAATATTTGCAAAGATGCTGTGGAGCTTAATTAGTTAGCGGCAACATTTTATCTTATGGGTCCACTTCCAAAAGGAGATCATAAATGCTGGAGACATGACACAAGTATGTGACAGAAATAAACACATTAGATAGTTACAAGAGCAGCAGTAGGAGGTATTAAGTGATTTGATATCTAGAGTCTCTGTTAGACTCTAACAACTGATTAAAATATGTATTAATTCATATTAATCCTTAATACAAGGATCTTAATAAAGTGTGATTAGCTCGGGTTTGGAAGAGCTTTCAAATCCTGGCACAATAGGCGCAGTAGAAATCTAAAACACTGAAATACACGTGTCTCCCTAAACAGCATTTCTTCTCCGTTTCTATCACTAGAGTACGTAGGCTTTAAAATGCTTCTGGCTCCCCCGTTTCATCCAGTCTCCAGCTCAGATGTCCGACATGCCGCGTGCATCCCTGGTACTTGCCTGTGGTTTTAGGCAGACTCCCTCGGTGTGTTTGTTCCTGCAGCCTTTTCTCTCCACGTGCAGGCTCTCCCGTGTTTGCTGTTCTCTGCGTGTCAACACAGGTCAGCTTTAAACCCTCTCTGCCTCTTTTGAAAATCTGGTTTGATTTTTTTCAAGCGTGCTGCCAGGCTGGCAATCCTGCGTGCTTGAAATGCGACCAGAGGGCTTCCAGATAAAATCTTGCCAAACTGAAAGGCCACCGCGCCACCGGGATGCTACGCTGGCTGAGCCAAGCGATTGCCGCCTTGAGCGTCCTCATCAGGGTGTGAGGCAGAGATGGTCTTTGGCAGCCCCCAAACTTCTGCCTGTCCCTCTGTTTTCAGCGCTCTGTGGGGCAGTGCAGGAGCACAGCTGGCTGCTGTGAGAGCTAAGGTGGGATGTGTGGGGAGAGGAGCGAGCAAATTCGGGAGCTTCGCAAGAACAGTCTGAATTTCGAGGTGGTCCGTACAGGTCACACAGCCGGTCCCAGTGATAGCCTCTCCATCAGGATACAGCTAGCTGGGTGTGAGGGCGACAGATTAGTTTGCTCAAGCTTGTAATTTCAAATTCCCTTCCGGTTCTCTATCAGCAAAGCTCAGGCCCATCTCCACAATCAGCTTCTCTCTGGATGGCTGCCGAGATGTGATATTTATAGGGTTTACTGGAAACTGTTGGCACATTACTGGGCTTCAAAATGTGATTGTTTTTCAAAGAAGGAAATTAGCTGGAGTATGGGGCTGGTGGCCAGCTTGGACTGTAAGCAAAGGGAGCCTGAGGTCAGGACCAAGCTGCATTGTTTCTTTTATCTTCAGAAGCAATTTGCCGCTCTCTGTTTTTTAAGTGACTCTTCATGTGATGGACAAAATGAGATCATTGGGTAGTAATCCTCCATTTTAGAAATACTTGAAGTATTAGTGAAGTACACCCTGAACCACTTAAACAAGTACCTACTGGAGTAATTGGGTGGATAAAAATCTGGTAATTTATAACCCTGTATGAGGGCTTGGAGCATGACAGATGGGTCTCAGCTTGGAATAATAAAGCTGTAATGGAAGAACGTGGATGGGGCAGAACCCTGGGGTGGATGTTGCGAAATGGAGGAGGTATTCTTGTCTTGGACAAGTCACTTCTATTCTTCTTCATCTTCCTGTTTGCATAATATTAGTTCATCTTACTTGGTGATTGTGAAGTTTTACTAGCCAATGGTCGTATTTGAAGCCCTTAGCTTGAGAACAGCCTTGAAAAACAAAGTATCGACATTACCTTTGTTTCCCTACAATAAATGCCTCTGAGTGATGCACGTGTTATGGAAAAGCACATGAAAGAGTGGAGGATGTATGCGCAGAGAGCTGGGTGACCTCTGGGGTGACACACCAGAAAGATTGTCTCAGCAAACTTCTTTATGTACTAGTGTGGCTGGCAAGGTGTTTGTCCTGTGTCTAGGAAGTCTCCCTTGACATTCACTTAAGGCACAGCTTGAGGAAAGCCCCAGGAGCACTCTTCTTTGTACATGCCACCTTTGCCAGCAAGATCCCCTTTGGGAATCAACACGAGCCCGCAGCGTATCTGCTTGACTACGAAGCGACACATTTGGGGCCGCTGGGACTAGCAGTTTGGAAAGCTGAAGCCCCGTGCTGAGAGATGATCTGCTAGGAGCCATGTGCTTCTTTGCTGGGGAGGGCAAGCCATCTGCCGTCCTTGCTGCCCTAAGCAAAGCATCTCAGACCCGCAGCTTCCAGGCCCGGCCAGGCTGGACTTTCTCAGCCCAGATGCTTCATTGCCCTGTGGACCTGCTAGGTCCTATGGGCAGTTAGCATCGACTGCATGTTTACGTACTCTTCTCCTTCACTATGGCCCAGGAAAAGTCTTCTGGCCTAGCTTAGCGATGTGGACACTGTAATGATGCTGTGTACGAAGCCCCACTAATAACATCTGTATTTTTTTCACATTCTAGTTTTCCCAGCGATGAATACCAAAGGGCTATGGAGCGAATATCTGTCGTTGTCCAGCAGCACAAAGCGACCATGGTGCCAGGGGAGCCACAGCTTAACGTGTGTGACCAGGCCGTCATGGTGAGTGGCTAAACCATAAATACGTTTGAGAATCCTTAGCTTAAAATATATTTTGTAAAGGCTTTATAAAATGCCACATGATGCTGGGAAGGGATGGAGAAGAGATGCACGCTCGCCTGTTTAAAGGGCTGTCTGGCAGTTCCATGGAGGAGAGGGATGTTTGATACCTGTGGAATGCAGCAGTGTTGGAAGGCTCATACAGAGTGGGGTTCGGTCTGGAAGGTCTACCAACACGCTGTGATAAACTGTGGCTTCCTTCCTTAGAGATACGGCAATATCTACAGCTGTAGGTCCTGCTTCTTCTTTCTAATCCCCTTCTGCAAATCTCAAAAGTCCTCTGTGTTTTGAGTGGTGAGACTGAGACAGTGGCTCTTTTTCAGTGATGTGTGTGAGTATCTTTGGTCTTGCTTGGTCTCTTCCAATTCTGTCTGTGCCTGACTTTTCCAAAGTCTTTATGGCTTGAAACATGACAAACATTTACAATTCTGTTTTCTGATTCAAATTGTATGTCGGGAAGTTACAGTTTGGCTTTCCTGTCAAACGCTGCTTGGTTTGTTGAGAAACTGCATGATTTGTAGGAGGTAAAGTTGTCAGATGACAAGAGTGTGTGGAGTCTAAGGGGATGTGCCTGTAGACTGACACAAAATAGTAATAGGCAAAATCTTTCTGACACTGAAATAATCTTCTGAAACAACCAGTCAGTACCTGCTGCTTAGGGTCTGGCTCCAGACAGACAGAAAAGTATGAAATGTGGAGCTGTGTCTCCTTAGTGAGAAGGCAAAGATCTCTTTTAGCTTTGTCACATCTTTTTATTTTTGGATGTTAAGTAGGAAAAAGATTTGAAGGACCATTGTTTCTGTGTTGTTTTCTTTCATTATTCAACTTTTCCCTTAATAAACACTGTTCTGCGCTCCTCTGGGACCTTTTGGGTTCAGGCACTCTCCCCAGTGCCTGGCTGCTGCCAGAGACCTTCACTGGAAAGGCATTTCTTCTGTGCTAACTCCAGCTCCTAAACTGGTTCTTAAAGTGTAGGCATACTCCGCTGTTCTGCAGCTACCCTGGGGCAGTGTGTTTAGGTGCTGTGAAAACATCTGGTATCCCTGTTTGTCAACAAACAGTGTCTTTGGATTGCATAATGGAAAAAGTGCTGCACTGGAGGTCCCACACTTGGTTCCGTAACCCAGCCCTCTATTTGGGGCTGCTGAGAGTCAGTCTTCTTCCTGAACATGCCTTGTTCTATCTCAGTTGGGTAGAAGTTTTGCAGACTGTGGGCTGCCACTTCTGCTTTGGCTATGGCAATGTCCAGGGCTTGGCCAAGCCCAGTTATGCCTGCTTAGTCTATAAGGAGAGAGAGCTAATGACTGCTCCAATGCTTGGCCGAGCTCAAACCAGATCATTCAAGCTGTCTGAGGCAGAAAGTCCTCCCTGGCGGGCTGGGAGGTAATCTAATCCCAGGAGAAATGTTCCAATCCCAGCAGGAAATATTACGAGTTTTCTATTCTATTCTATGTAAACTCCTAACAGGCTAATTACACGGTCACAAAACTGAAATAAACAGGCACCAAATTATTGCCTTCTGAGACCAGAAATGAAGAAACCCAAATCTTCTTGGAGTGATAGTATTGCTGGGGTTGACTGGGCCCTAGATCTGTCTTTGGGGGGTGCTGGGAGAATCACCTACTAATACTATGCCCAACACTCTCTTCTAAATTCTGTCACCCATTTATTTGACATGGATATTTGATATCCTTTCTGGGACAGAGAAGAATTGTCTTTGCTTATCCATGAGCAAAGCAGATGGATCGTTTTGTAGCTACTGCAGTCTTGGGATTGATGTAAGCGTAGCAGCAGCAGCCCTCCTGAGCAGGAGAAGTGTTTGCTGGCCCATCTGTGGTGTATCCCACCAGCAGTGGAGATGAAGCTCCTGCAGAGCCAGTTCTGCTGTGTTTTCCTCCTGTGGAAATGTAGGAGAAATTGCTCCCTGCGGTGGAGCCGTGCTGGCTTGCCTGCGTGTTTGACCTGCAGCACACATGGTGTCCTCAGGGCTCTCTGCACTTACAGCGCAGATCCAGGAAAGCCAACTTGGGACTGCAGGACTGAAGCAGATACGATGTGGTTTTTTCAAAAGAACAAACATTTCATTTGTTTCTTTGGATCTCTATTGCTTCTACAGAGTGGTCAGGCGTCTGAAATTTCCAGCGGTGGTTGTGCATTTTAAAATTGAGAAATAGATTTAGAAAACAGCATTAATTGTTCTTAAACCGTCTGGAGCCCTTCGTGCAGTGAGGTGCCTTCCGCCAAAGCTCCCCTCCGTGGTCTGCTCCTTCTGCAGAGATAGCTGGTGTCTCACTGCCATCTGTTGTCAGCTGGATGGAATAGAAACCTGCTCTGGCATTTTCTCCGGGCTTAAGCTTTTCTTTTACTCTATAGGAATTTAATTCCAAGAAAAAGTAAATGAAGGATAAAAATAAATAAAATGAAAGGCAATCGGTCAGAGCTGAACTGACCTTTACTAGGTGACAGCAGGAATCTCCCATGGATGGATAGACCTTGAGAGAGGGAGGGACAGAGAATGAAGGCAAAAGATTTCTGAAGGCAGAATGGGAATTGTAACCTGCCATTCACATTACCACTGTCCCAAATTTTAAATGGGAAAACCCCATGAAACTGAAAAAGTTTTTGTTTGAATTCCTTCCTCCATTAATCCCTTTGGAACCTGAGGTTTGCAATGGGCTTCCTTGCTGACGTTGTTTCTCTGTTGTACACGTGCTGGAGAAAGGTAGTTCAAGAAACATGGAAACAAGGGACGCAAATAGTTTTGGTCTGCATGCACTGGAGCAGTTGTCTCATAAATGCCTCCGACTCCATCTGTTCATGAATTCATCCATCAAAATGCTCATTAAAATACAGGCTTTCTTATCTCTCACAACCTTGGCCTTCTGTTGCTTTTTGCTTGTTTCCACAAGAAAATGCATAGATATCTTAGTGCTAAGAACAAGAACTCATTTGTGGATCCCAGGAAAATTGGGGGTTTCACCTCATGGTCTGCTTGCTCCACACTACTACAGGAAAGAGAGGAATGTCACCAGAGTCCCAGCAGACTGCATTTGTACAGGAGAGACCACTGTATCCCAGAAGAGGGAATCATCTGCTGCAGAAGGATTTGTAGTCTTTCCTAAAGCTTTTTTTTTGAATAGTGTTTGGAGTTGGGAAGTTGATGAGCCCAGGAACATCAGCTGTAAGAGGAGTTTCATTTTTTCAAGCAGGACATAAGAGCGTCTTTGTGAGAACCAAAAAGGGTTGGTTAGGTACAGGGCTTAGCAGATACTTGGTATGAATCATCTTTCTGTATACTTTTTGTTTGTTTTTAACAGAATTGGTCTCCTCCAGGCTGTGAGAAGCTAGGGAAGTGCCTGAAACCACCCAAGTCTGACCCTAAGAAGTGCTTTTGGCCTCATTGATCTTCTCTGCAGCCCTCAAGAGCTACACAGAAAAGCTATAACCAGCTGGACATACAGTTTACAAAGCATGTCTTTTCACGTTGGCACTCCTGTTTACACAGGAAGGGTGTGATGTATGTATGATATCATCATTTGCTCTTCCAAAAGGGCCAGTGTTTATATTGCTAGTGCTCAGGGTTTAGCCTGTACTTTTGTGTTGTTCTGGTTGTTCCCGTAAATGGTAACTTTTCAGTGAAGACTGTTTCAACTGTAAAAGCTCTCTGGACAACCACAACTCTGCCATCACCTCAGAAATGCCATGGATGCACCTTTCCTCTTGCTCCTTCCACCCAACCTGCTCTCTTAAATCATTTTTCATTCGGATGCCCCTACAGCAGCCATGAGGCACTGTTCAGGAAACTCACAACTGCCAGAAAACCCTGCCCAAACTGCCCTTGTTTTGTTTGCCTGTAACTTGTTGTTTTAACATTTGATTTCCATTGTGAACTCTGGACACCAGCTTGTTTTTCCTTTCTCTCTAAACTTGTGAGTACTGGGTGCAGCTGTACAGCCCAGACTGCTGCTGTGCATCGCTGGGTGCAAACAAGTGCTCCCTCCTGTTCCCGACTAAGGGGTTGGCTCCAGGGAGAACACCCTGCCTGCCTTCCATCTGTAGCTGCAAACATTCCCTAGGTAGTGGTATAAAGAAATTTGAAGATGGTGTTCATGTGAGCATTGCCTTATTGATGGTGTGCAGGATGTTCTTGTGGAGCTGGGGGTCAGTTGTTCATTTCAGGGGTTTTCTTTGTTTCCAAAAATCTGGGTCCAAATATGGTTTAAGTCACGCTTCTAGTCTCATGATCCAACTGCAGGCTCAGAAATGCCCATTTACATCAGATGTTAACTCTTGACCCTGTTTCCAGTGTATGCTCTCTGAGGAATTCTTGTGCAAACTTTCCACAGCCTGGGTGTAGCACTTCGCTGAACTGAGTTCATGGTAAATGCTGGTCCTTCGCACAATTCCACATTGCAAATTTCTCATCTGCTTTTGAGCCTGTTTCACACCCTTCGCTATTGCTAATTAAACGTGTCTTGAACAAAACTGAGCAAAGTTATTCTGGGACTTCAGGGGATTAGTTAGAAGCAACCCTGAACGTGCCGTTTGCACCACTGACAGCTCCACTTCCACCCCTCCAGTGTTTTGTACAGTACACATGCCCTCTCCGTGTGGCACTGTGCTGCCTTGGGAAAAATTGAGGTGCTCAGTACCCATAAACAGCCCTACTTCCTTGCCAAGCAAAGCTTGGGGGTGGCTTGAGATGGGTTGAGAGCTCTGCTTTTCTGGTAACTGCTGTGCTACTGCCTTCTCAGCTTCTCAGGGCTTCTCAGCTGCTTGTTCTTACCCTCCCTGTAATCCCAAATGCTCTCGGTTCCCATGGTTTATGCTACCTGTAATCCCCTCCACAGTATTTCCTACTGTATATCTCATGAAGCTGGATAATCCTATAAGATTGTAATAAGAACAGCACTTGAGTCGGCTCTTATTGTTCCACCTATCAGAAATCACAGCCAACATTTCATTGGCTGGCAGAGCCTCTGAATCTCTGTGCATCTACAAATGGCATTTGTTTATAGTCCAAATTTCTTAATTGCCTTATGATGTTCCCAGTTGTCCTTCAAGTGTATCAAGGCATTTCCAGTTCATCCATAATGTTTCTCCTTGTTTTGACATAGTGTGGATAGCTCAAGTCTTGGGAGATTCTGATCAGCCTATTCTTCAGTGATGCTGTATGAGAAGGACTGGTAGGAGGACTTGCAGCAGTCATGCGTGTCCGTCAGCACAGCAGACCAGACAAAACCAGTAACTTCCCATTTTCTGGGGGCTGTCCACATCTGCTTTAGCGCTATAGCACTTGTGTCACCCCAAAGTGTTCAGGGCCCTGCAGTTCATTATTATCAGCAGATAAAGATACCACCAGAGGAGGGAGTCTGTCACTGCAACTCCCTGAAAATCCCTGTCAGCCCTCAAATAGTTATGAACATATCTGCTGCGAATTGTAACAGCACTTTGTCTTTCTACGTGCTGCTTATTAAGAGATCGCATCGCAGGATCGCAGCTCATCGTCCGAGCACTAGCCCAGACATGTTTCTCAGTTCTTAGCATTTGCAGTATGCACATCGTGAGCGTACTGGGTGCCTGCTACCCTGCGTCCCCTACCTGTCTGGCTGCCACTTTGTTCTTTACTCTTTCACAGCTTGCAGTTTTGAAGATACTGCTTTTCCCCTGCCTGTGTAACTTGCTTGGACAAGCCATCCTGTTCTCAGCACGCACGGTGTTTGTCTGGTTACCCAGCACACAAAGTCCTCGTTCCTTATTGAGATAATCTCTCAGTGCATAGATACTGGATGTAAACTTTGCACTAGAAAGCTGGCTGCTATAAGTGAAGTGACTTGATGCCTGTTTATTATTTGCTTCATGTCTGTTTATTGTAAAAGATCAAAGCTTAATGTGAAGAAGCTGCTGCTCTAAATTTAAATAAGCATAGTAGTTTTACAGCTGGATAGCCAGGAAGAATTTTAAATCAATGCCTTTCCCAAAGATGTACAGATTTTAAAGTTGCGAGATGAAGAAATAATGAAGAAAAAATAAACTATCAGAAATGCATTATATGATTTGTCTGTGCGCACCTGTAAAACAACTAAATAACACCTTGCTTTGGGACAGTCTCACGGAAACGCCTTCCAGATCATGGGACTGGCTTAGGTTAAAAATAGTTTGTTTTGTTTTCCCTGTATTATTTTTAATGTGGATCAATTTCCCAGCCCACACAGCTGCCCAAATACAATTCAGAGGCTGGTGTGGGGACCAGGGGCATATGTGGCCTGAGGCTGCATCCACCGGCACAGCCGCAGGGGTGTGTGGGGCAGCTCAAAAACACTGATACATGCCGTGGATCACAAAGCGGCCACCAGGTATTACCACGTCTGCCCTTAATTGTTATCCTGAGCCTCTGATCTGAAGTTGGTCTGTGTGATAGTTGCCCAGTTCTGGGGAACTGCCCATACTGGGGCAGGTATTGGCTTTGCAGGAGCTGCCCGTGGGACCTGCCTGGGGTTGTGTGTGCAATAGCAGTCGACAGAGTGGGTCTGGTGGGGTTTACTGGCCGCCAGTCGGGGACCTGCAGCAGTGAAGCTGGTTTGTTGGTGCCTTCTTTTCTCAAGCTGCAAGACATAAGATCTAAAGGAAAGATGATGTCTGTCTAAGACTGCTTCTATGTGATGTTCCTTTCTTTATATTTAAATACGTCTGCTAAATGCTAAAAGCTTAATATCTGCTTGGGCTAAGAGTCCAAGGAATTTCTTTCTTGCCTTTAATTTCCAATTAGCTGAGCCTCTCGAGTCCCCGTGCTCTGCCCCTGAGGCTGTGTTATCATCCAACCCTCCATGCAGAGAAGCTTCTGAAATTGATGTAGCTAATAATCGTGGAAAAAGTCCTACTGCATTTACAGTCTATGGCTGCAAAAATGGAGCCTTGATTTAAAATCCTGCAGCGACAAATGGATTATTTCGGTGGCAAATTAGTCTCTGTGGACCAACAATTTGGGGATCTGAACACTGGAATTGGAAACCAGAAGATCAATTCCAAACACTTAGAGCCAAGGTTAATGCCCTGCAAACTCTATTGAGTGCAGTGATGGAAGATAACATGCCTCTGCATTTTAAATGGGAAGCCGAGGAACGCAGTATAAAATGTGAAAATGGGCACGTTTGGAACAGAACGAGAGCGAGTGATACCCGCGTATTTGCTAATAAAACGTTACACGGTGTCTGGGGACTGAGTTTTCAGGCGAGTGCTGAGGATGACGGTGGGCTTTTAGTAAAGGAATGGAAACTAATATCGCCGAGAAAGAGGCTGTTGAACTTGGGACACTTGCTGCCATGTGGAAGCTGGCAGTTCTCGGTACCTGCCGAGTTGAGCCTTTCCCGAACGTGGTGGACAGCTTCCAGAAGCCTCCTGGTTTCGCATAAAGCAAAGCAGATGAGATGAGGATCTCCCAAAGGTTGGTGAATACTCTTTATTCCAGTGAGGACATTGTTGCAGCCACCTTGCAAAATAATTTCAGCAGCTGAAGAAAGACCTTTTGAAGGTGAGAATGGTTTGAATTGGGGCTTTGGGGGGAAGGCAGTGCTGGAAGGCAGTTTATTGTCTGCAGAGTTGCCAGCAGCCTCTTCAGCACAGCTAGATGAGAAATCTCTCCCCGGGGACCTTGCTGTTGTCCTCGCCACTGGGAAACTTTACAAACTACATGCACTCTCCAAGAGTTACTCTTGAGTGCCTGTTCAGTATCCAAATAACTGTTCTGCAGTTAAAGTGGCTTGTTTTCCATTTCTCTTCACAGTTACAATACTTGGAAATAGACTTTTGCTTTTGTTTTCTGATAGTATTTGATGTGAGTTTTTCATATGTTATCAGAAAGCGACATGGCAGTGCCTCTTGAATTAAACTGTTAGTTTTTAAGAACAGTTGTAAGGGAAGAACTGAAATCCCATTTTAGGTTCTTTCTTCCTTTGGAAAATAGCTATTTTAAACACCGAGAAAAGAGTGCATTTGCCTGTTTTCTTTATATCCCTTTCCACCATTTATAGTTTTGTTGTTGCTCGAAGTCTAGTTCGGATTATATAAATCCTAAATAAAGGTGCATCCCTAGCCAAAAGCCTGTGGTCTCTTAGGAGTGAAAAAAACCTCTGCCATCCAACTTCGAGAGAGAGAGCCAATCTGGCAGCTCTCTGTGCCTTTGTCCCTCCTGAAGTCACTCAGTACCCTTTTGGGCGATACGTAGGTTGGTAGCACGATTCCCATCTGAAAGGGATACGGGCTGAAAAAACCCACCAGCCCCTTTGCCAGCAGCGAGGAATGCGTGCCAAATCCATTAGTTCTGGATGGGACTTAAAATCCCCTCCTGGCTCAGCCAAGCTGGCCAGAGGAGAGGCGGGGGGGTGGGGTGGGTTGTGTCTTCTCCAAGGGCCTGATCCAACCTGCTGTAGCGGGCAGGAGGTGCTGGGTTCAGCTCCGTGCAAACAAGGATGCTGTGGAAGGGCAGAGCTGGTTCACCATCCTTTCGCCTCTTTTAGGGGGGACAACGCGAGCTTGTTACTCAAGATAGATGCTTCGGTCCTGAGCCCAGGGAGCTGGCCGGGGAACTGCATTCTTCTGCTGTTGAAATAAGATATTTCAATTTTGTTTTTTAAAAAAAAAGGGTTTAAAGTGCATGCGTTTCTAAAGCTGAAATTGAAACGAAATGTTCCAGAAGATTTGAAAGGAAATTTTAGTTCTCATTTCCCCTTGTGGGGTGTGTTGAAATTTTGGGCATTTTGTTCCACTTCACGCTGAAGTTTTAAACTCCTTAACGGAACAGAAACTTCCATACTTGGCACAGCTCTTCTAATTGCCTGCTTAAGCTGATTAGAGTTAGCTCTGAAGCTTTTATACCCCCAGTTTCTATGTTCACTGGCTAATAACATCTCTCATTTCAGGATCTCAAAGCGCTTTTAAATCACTGATCACCTCTGTGTCCAAAAGAGAGGCACAGCCAGTGTCCCCCTGCTACAGCACAGTTCCTCCACCAGGCACAGGGCAGCCCTAAACCTCTCCAAGCTGCAAGCGGATGTTGAGACACCTCCCCAGTGATATTCCAGAGCCGAAGTCCTTTGACATCACATTTGGAAATTGGTCCTAGGAAAGTTCTTTTCAGATGGAAATTGCAGCAGGAGTCAGCACTGTTGTTTGAAAGATTGAACAATTACAGGGAAAGCTAATTTACTTTGGATGTTAAAAACCAGTCTGTACTGGTAGGTGCAATTCATATCCTTTGAAAGGGAGGATTAATGAGGTGAAGTTCTGACAGAGATTTGAGAAATGTTGTTTTTAAACCCAAGCTGGCATGTGGCATTATTTCTGACAGCTGAATCATTTGAAGTCCGATTTGGAATAATCTTTATGTTCTTCCTGGCAGAACTGATGGTGTCTGAGAGGCCTGATCCTGCATCAGAGGAGGAGAGATCCCCCCAGCTGCTTCTTCACCCGGCTGCTTGGATGTGAAGGGACTGGTGGGAGCCCTCGGCAGCTCGTCCTGGTGAGAGCTGCTGGTTTGCCCAGTGTCGGTTGGCATGAGGGGCCTGGGAACCTTGCTTAGCCTGAAGAAAAATGTGGTGGTGTTTTCTGCTAGTAATGGTGGTGATTGTGTAGGAAGGTCACAAACAAGAAAAGTGTGATGAAGACCCCAGCTTATGGCTCCTCCCTTAGTGAAAGGCAGAAGGCAGGGTTGCCTGGTGTTTGCTCTGCATGCAAGAGCCCTTTCCCAGCTCCTGCTTATTTCCATGGGTAGGCAGATAAATTCCATCACTTCCATCCACCAGGAAGAAGAGGAGTTGCTGGAATAGCTCATTGTCCGGTATCGTGGTTGGTAAGGTTACAAGAGAAACCCTTCCAGCTCATCCGAGGGAGTGAGGGTGTTGCAAAGCTGCTGTTCCAGTGGAAGGCTACGTGCTTCGTCCGTGTTTGCTTCACTGAAACAGCTGCTAGAGAGGATTTTTCTGGTGCCAAAGAGATAATCTGACTTCAGGGAAAATCTTAGTCTGTAAGGGAATGGTTGTGGAAGGAGGCACGCTGACCTCCTGTGCAGGCTGTCTCTGGCAATAGAGAGCTTAACAAGAAAGGGAGTAACCTTTGCACTGGCCTTCAGCTTGTCTCTCCTTGCACCTCAGGCAGACATCCATTAAGCAGGTGTCTTTTGCTGTCTATAGAAGAATTAGGAAGAAAATAGAGCAGTGGAGGATTCCGTGTACAGCAAATAATTCCTGAGGGTTTGCACCAAGCACTAGCAACTGTGCGATGACACAGGACGTGTCAGATGCCGGGATGAGGGCAGAATTGGGTGTCTCACGAGCCCTGCTGTGCATATGAGCCCGTCACGGCTAAGTTGGAGGGGAGACCAGCTTCCCCTCCTGTCAGCTGCTCCTCCTGTGCGAGAGGCACCTCTCGTAGCAGGGGAGGACCCAAAGGCCTGTTGGGAGTGACTGGTCCAGCAAGAGTAGGAGAAAGTGGCTCTGCATTCGTTACCAGGCTGCTGCAGCCCTCAGCACTCAACCCACGGATTCCACATCAAATCACCGCAAAATACCTGGATAGCTGCTGGCACGCTGTCGCACGCCTCGGAGACCGGTCCTAACGGCTGTCTGGAGGGTGCGGAGCTGAAACCGTTCCCATCACCGCTATCGGGAGCAAGCACTGAGCTCGACCAGGGGTGTTGCACGCTAGAACTGCCTTCGCTTTCTGCGGTGGGTCATACCCAGATGCATTTGGACCAGATCCAGGTCGTGTTTGCTACTGTAGGAGGAGATCTGTACTCATTCAACAGTACGTCTCCTGCCCGCAATGGATTTTGTATGGGCAAACGGATATTCGCCCACCAGGCGATGGGAGATAGGAGCTGTGCGGAGTGCCTTGACCTGCCGTACAAATGAGTGACACCAATAGCTGCTGAGCTGTTAGTCCAGGAGCGAGGGCACTCAGACCGGCTGTGTTATCATCCCCCGTGAGTGTAATCCAAACCAGCGGTTTTAACAAACACAAAATGCGATTTCAGGGGTTCATAAGAGGTGATGAGGGACAGAAAAGCAGGAAATCGTTTAGTCCTAACGAGCTTGCTATCTATGCCAGGTGCAGGGCAGGGCTGAAGGAGAGTGAAAGTGTAACCCCTGGGCACGGGACCCCTTTCTCAAGCTGGCTGGGGCAAGGCAGGGTCCCGGGGCTTCATGCAGCAGGGAAAATACGGCTCCACACACTGCAGGTACTAGCATGCTCTTCAGAGGGGAAACTGGGGCTCCGTACACTGGGGTACCAGGGCTCCATGTAGTGGGGTCACCCAGGCTCTCTGCAGCAGGGTACAGAGCACTGTGCACTGCAGGTCTCCCCTCAGTGTGTACTGAGGTACCGGGGTGCTGTGTGCTGGGATAACTGGGCTCCCTGCACTGGGATACCACAGCTCTGTGCTCCAGGAGGGCTCCGTGCACTGAGGGGATTGGGGCTCTGTGCTCTGGGGTACCAGAGCTCCGCGCACTGGGGGGACTGGGGCTCTGCGCACTGTGGGACTGGGGCTCTGTGCCCTGGGGGTACCAGAGCTCCACGCACTGGGGGGACTGGGGCTCTGTGCCCGGGGTACCAGAGCTCCACGCACCGGAGGAGTCGAGTCTCCGGACCCCGGGGCGGGGGGGTGGACCGGCCCGGCGATCCGTACACGGGGGTGCCAGACCCCCACGCACCGGGTGGTGGGGAGCTCGGGTCTCCCTACCCCGAGGTGCCACAGCTTCACCCACTGTTGCTCCGGGCGGCCGTTCCCGCCGGCGGCGGCCTAGGGCCGCCCCCCGCCCCCGGCCGAGCC
>JAVJGG010000088.1:41468789-41479079 GCA_035590195.1 Aviceda cuculoides | reverse complement strand
GCCCCGCCCCGCCCCGCCCCGCCCGACTCTGCGCGCTGCCGGGATGCGCAAAGCGCGGCCGCCATGACCCAGGAACGGCTGCGGCTGGTCCGCCAGTGCCTGCGCTCCTTCCCGGATTTCCCGGTGCCCGGCGTGGTCTTCCGGTGCGGGCGGGGATGGGGCCGGGACGGGGACGGGGACGGGGACGGCCCGGGGATGGAGCGGGGCCCGGGACGGGGACGGGGGGGGTTGCTGCCCATCCTTCCCCTGGCCTGCTCCGGGCAGAAAGAGGCTTCCTCTGGGCTTAGGAGCAAGGGTTAACTGTTCTCCCTCTCTTTGCAGCGATATCAGCCCTTTGCTGAAGGATCCTGCAGCTTTCAGGGCTTTGCTCGATCTGCTGGAAGATCATTTGAGGGCGGCTTTCCCCCACATCGATTTCATCGCAGGTGAGCGTCGGTGGAAAGGTCTCCGAGGGTAGAGCACCGCGTCCGTTCTCAGGCTGCCCGGGCAGGAGGCGTGGGGAGACTCCTCTGCTAATGGGGCAGCAAACGCTATACCCCTTGGACACTGTAATCGCTCAAATGTTGGCCAACACTGGGACGGGTTATACCCTTAACCTGCTCCTGTAGTTTCCCCAAATACTGGGTCTGGATCTGGCAAACGCCACCTGATGACACTTCGGTGCCAATTTCGTAATTCATTGCTTTCAGCGTTAAAAAACGAGCTGAGGAGCACAGAAAGCCTGCCGTGCCTGTAAGGTCTCGCACGGTCCCCACGGCAGGCAGACCCTGTTCCAGCACGTTTCCCTTCTTGGGGGGGCCTTTTCAAGCCAACAGAAACAGCCTTTGTGGCGATAACGTGTCGCAGCACACCTATGGGAGAGGCTGAGAATGAAAGTGCTTAGGAAGGCAGTGCTTGGGCTGGACGATAGCCCAAAGGTCAAGGAGTCTAGACCAAACCTGGTCCAAGTGCCTCACGATAACTGAAGTCTGTCCCCCGGCAGTACAAAGTCCCTGGTTGTGTGGCCAAACTGATAGCGGGGCTTTGCTGAGCTTATCTCTAAGAATGAGAGCTAGACGGGAGGCAAAACAGGCAGATGGGGAGGTCGATGCGGTGCCCCGAAGCCCGTCAGCAGCACATCTTGGTGAGCACAGGCAGTGCAGGAGTGTGGTGTGTGTTTTCAACCCACAGAAATGAGCATAAGAGCAAATTGCTTCTAGAGACACCCCCCCCCGAACACAGGACGATAAACCTGGCGTATCATGCAAAGACACCCCCAATCGAGTGGCTCTGTTCTGAGTATTCATGCTGCTCTGTTCCCCCCCAGGCCTGGACTCCCGCGGCTTCCTCATAGGCCCCTCTCTGGCTCAGAGACTGGGGATCGGCTTCGTGCTGGTACGGAAAAAGGGGAAGCTTCCCGGTCCGACCGAGTCTGTCTCCTATGACCTTGAGTACGGCAAGGTAATGCCCGGGGAGGAGAAGAGTGTTTCCAGCCTGCTTGATGCAGGGCTGGGGGGTGTCAGTGAGGGGATGGGGGGATAAAACCAGTGGAGAGGTCCCCAACCTGGGTTTCACAGCCAGTGCTGATGCCACGGGCAGTCTGGCACCACACAAGCTCCAGAAGCGGCGCTGAGCTTCACCATGCCCCAGCGTGGCGGCTCCCTCCCTGAGCCACAGATGTGCAGTTTGTGTTGGCGATCCACGCTGTGATTTTTTTTTTTTGAGGGGGGGCGGAATGATAAGACTTGGCTCTAAATTGCTTTCTTTGGCTTGAATTCAGGGGCATGGACATGGAGTGTGTTTCCCACTCTTTCAGTAAGTGCTATAAGTAAATGCCTTTATTGCACGGCTTCAAAACACGAGTGCTCGCCTCGTAACACCGCAGCCTCTCTGATTAAAGAGCAGAGGTATAAGCCTAATAACACGCTACCGCTGGTAACTAACAGCAGCCAGGGACTGGCAGCAGAAACACCAAACCTAGGCATTATTTATGAGGGTTGTTTGGGCCAACCCCTGAATGGGACAAGTTCATCTGACACGGGACGTGTCTGTGACAGTTTGGATCAGGCTTGGAGGTGCTGTCAAGGCAGAGCGCTCCAGCCCAGTGCATTACAGGAGATTTTCCTCACTGGAGAACTGCTTCGGGATAAGGTTTCACGGTGGGACCATAACTCCTTTGATGAATGTTCAGGATCTTGATGTGCCAGAGGGTTGGCCCAGCAATCACCTAACCCACTATATATTTCCATGGCACTACCCTATAGCTGGAGTATGTGGTTTTGGGGGGTTTTAGGTGCTGAGCGTTAAGGTTGATCTCGCTGAAGACTTGTCTGCATTCCGCCATGTGAAGTGTTTCTCTGTAAGACAAGACTAAAATGAAGCCACTCTTTCCACCCTGCAGGCTGAACTTGAAATCCAGAGTGATGCTGTGGAACCAGGACAAAAAGTAGTTATTGTAGATGACTTGCTTGCAACTGGAGGTGAGAGAAGCAGACGGTGTTAGAGCACGTGTAACCCACATAGGCGTGCGTTGGTAGCAGCAGGCGCGGCTGTGGGGTTTGGAGCTTACCTCAGCACTGCTCCTCGAGTGACAATGTTTCTGCTCAACCTCTGTGTCCTGCAGGTACCATGTGTGCAGCCTGCGAGCTGATGAAGAGGCTGAAGGCTGAAGTCCTGGAGTGCCTGGTGATCATAGAGTTAAAATTCCTGAAAGGGTCGGAAAAGCTCACATCCATCCCTTTCTACTCTCTGCTGCAGTATGACTGAGGAGGAGGAGGGAGAAGGAAAATGCAGGCCCTGAGCTGTGCACAAGTTTGGGGCTTTATTCAGTGACTCTTGTTGTCACAGGGGGGTGGGCAGGGGGGTGAATCTAAAATTTTGATCCTGGCCAGATGCTATACAATCGAAAGTCTTATTTATTTTCCAAGTCACAGATTAAGGTGTGTTGAGTGTGAGGATCTGTTTTGGAGTTCATCCTTTTGGGAAGAAAGAACAGCCTGATTGTTTTGGGGGATGGAGACCAAGATGCAGCTTCACTCAGTATTTTTCTTCTAGGAGACCAAAGTGAAAATACTGCTGCTGAGGCAGGAGAGGTCTGATAGCTTAGTGGGCCCAGCATTCCCTTTCGGTTGAGCTGTGTCTGGTCAGCCTCCTAGGAACCCATTAAAAGTTTGCCAAAGAAACATGGAAGATGGGCAAAAAGTGATTATTTGTCTAAGGGATAAATCCCTCTGTATTTGACTTTAGAGGATGGTCTGGTTGCTCTCTGCTGTTGCTCAAACCAGAATAGGTTGCTCTTACGTTAAGGTAGTGCTCGTTAAGGAGAATTAAGTGCCTGCCCAGCCCTATATCCTGAAATCAGGAGGCAGCCACTGCCAACAAAGTGGAGGTTGCTGGTCCAGATGAGCTCGAGCACCACGTCAGCTTGCAGCTTGGCTCGTGCTCTCCTTCCCTTGAGACTGCAAGAAGCTGAAGGTCTCGGTTGTAGGAAGGTGTCTGCCTGCCCTTGGTGCAGGGTAGTTCTTAGCAGTGGACTTTACAAAACTAGGAGCAATCTACATCATGAGAAGTAGTACACAGGTGGGCGACAGGCAGCGAGGAAGGGGGCCCATGCACATGCTCAGGGCTGTTCACCTGCCTTCTCTCCAGCAGCACTAGCACCTACCAAAGCCTGCAGTCCAGCCGCGGCTGGCAGCTTTTGTTTAGCACAAATTCCCCACCTACTGCAACGTGACTCCCCTCTGCTGTGTTCTTCTTGGGGCATCAGGACATTGAAAGGGCAATGCCAGTTTGGAGCCCATTCTTGGTGGTATGTTTGGTGTCAGATAGGCCACAAGAAAGAAAAGGTGTTAATGCTTGCAGCCGAGCTCTGTCAGTCTCACTCAGGTTGCGTGATGGATGACATGGGGTTTGGTGATGCTCCCTATAGCACGGTTCAGTTTGGTCACAGGAGTAGCTAAAACCCAGTGTGCCAAAATTTTCACATGCCTGCAAACATTAGGGCCTGTGTCCCTGGCGTAGCAGGGTCCAAACTCACTGGTAAAATAAATGTTGACTTACATTTATTTTTTCTAAACTGTGTCAGAGCTGTTCTTGCAGTAGCTGAAGCCATTAATTACCCCTGTGAGTGTCCTCCAAACCCAGGCTGTCAGTGGAGAGCAAGGCCGTGGCATGAGCTCCCCTTGTCACCCCAAATGCTTGGAAGGAATCACTTGCCAGGAGGGGGCAGTTCAGGTATCTTTTCTTTGTGCCTGGCACCAACCTCTAGCTGGAGGGGGTTACCCAGGCTGGTCCTGCTGGGTTGCAGTAGAAGTGCCCAGCGCTGGTGGGAACATTGATCAGGACCCTGCAGCTCAGCCCACCTTCCCCAGCCAGTGCGTAGGGATGCCGCAGACCCTGCCCTTACACTTTTAAGGGCTATTACAGCTATTTTTATCACCGTTTCCTGAAAAGCCACTTCAGTGGCTGCTCAGTTTGTGCTGAGAAACACCATTCCCCCGGGAGAAACCTACCCCAGGGCACTTGTTTTCACAGCCAGCCCCTGTGCAGAGCCAAGGGAGGCAGCGCCTAGCACGCACACTTGGCACAAGGAGAGGGTCCCTGCTGTGAGGTAGAGAAGGGAAAAATTAGTTCCACCCCAAAGAGCCGTGGAAAGCAGCTGCATGCTGTGGAAGTGAGCATAAGCCCTGCCAGTGCCAGAGCTGGCTGCGTGCAGGGCCAAGGGGTGACATCAGGGAACCAGGGGACGGTGCCTTCACGTCGGCCGGGCTGCAAGCAACCGTTGATGTAATTTGCTTGTAGAGACAAGGCTGTGCAGGGGTGGCTTCCAGGCTGGAGGAAGGGTTTTTTTTTTTTTTCTGTCCCAAGCAGCAGAACAGGAGCTCGCTGCAAGCTCTCCTGGGGCACGCGTGTGCTTGCCAGGCTGCCGAAACCAGCTCCTCTCGAAACCGGCTCCTCTCCACTGCGCCGTTGAGTGTGGCCGATGACAGCTCAGCCTTGGACCCCAGCCCTGTGCCTCCCTCCAGCCTCTGGGCCGGGTTTAAACCTTCCTCCCTGGAAAAAAGGCTACCTCAGGCCAGCAGTGCCGGCCAGCTGGCCTGCAGGATGGCAAGCAGGGTCCTGGAGGAGGAAGAGGAGGAGGGCCTGCCTGCTCTCCAGGGAAGCACTACAGGGCTCTCCAGTGCTGCCAGCCTCCGACAGCAACACTTCAGCTGCGGAAGCTTCCCTGGACCAGCGTGGATGAAGGGCAGTCACCTTTCTGTGCAAGTCCTTGATGCCCCATGCTAAAACCAGCCGTGCCTGGCTCCGAAAGCAATGTGAGGCATGCCTGACGTGACACCGGGCAGGGGCAGCTCCCACCTACCTCCTCCCTTGCACCCACCCTGCCCGTCCTGCAGCAAACGCTGACCTGACCTGGGCGCTGGGCCAGGCCAGCACCTCTGCAGCAATCGGCACCCTCTTTGTCCCTCTTCCCCAGACACTTCGGCCAAGTGACCTGGGCTTTCCCCTGGGAAAAAGCCCCCCCAGCCCTGCCTGCTCCTGTCCCCGTGGGAGCTGCTCCACAGTCCCTATTTACAAAAGCTGCATTCAGTTCCCTGCAAACCCACGCTCACTTTTTCCAGTAAGTCTTTCTCCAGGAGCTGGATGACGACCCAGCCCTTCCCCGCGTGTGCTGGCCAATGCCAATTGCCATGGAGAACCGCGGTGCTAACACAGCACAGACGAGCAGCTCATGGAGGAAGAGCACTGTGTTAACACAAGTCAGCTATATTTAAAACATTTAATACAAATATGTTTTGACAAGTCCTGTAGTTGTTTCCAGCGAGCACTGGAGATGTGATTTCCCTCCCTTAAAAACAGAGCAAGGCCCAGAGCTCCAAAAACATCAATTTGTGACTTCTTCTCTCAGTCCTTCCTGCCTGTCACCCTCTCACCCTGCCCAGTCCTCCCTCCACCCCACCAGGACCCAGTTAATGGAAGAAACCTCCCACATCAAACCAGGAGAACACAGCAAAGCCGAGAAGAGGTTACTAGCTCCTCTTCACTGCTGGCATCCTCACCCCAGGACACAGGACTGCCTGCCTTCAGCTCAAGGGTTAACGGAGCTACGGTCCTCATGGACCCTGGCAGAGGAATTTGTTAAATTAAGGCGTTTATGCTCTTCCTCAGACATCCCTGAGGATGAGCCTCCCATCAGCCCACACCAGATCGCAGAGCGCAGTTGGGATTTGCTACATTTAGAGGAGATTACACGGGGGAAGCCTCGACCCTTGGGGGGCTCAGAGGGCTTCTGCCTCCTTTGCCGCCTTGGTGAGCCTCTCCACGATGAGACCGAGGTCCTTCCCTTTGTCCAGTTTGATGTAGGTATCCGTCCTGATGGCGTGGATCCCCACCCAGTCAGGCAGCAGCTCTGCGAAGAGGCGCAAGTGTTTCTCCATCTCACCTGCGAAAAGGAGCGACAGCCACCGGGTCAGAGCTCAGCTCCCCCAGCCCCTTCCTCCTACAAAGACCCTCGCAAGCCGGAGAGATCCCCCCTCCCCGCTTTCCTACCGGAAGGCATCTGTGCATCATAGCTGTCAGCCATGCGGGCACAAGCCACCTCCATGGTCAGCGCCTGCTTCTTCTCGGCCACGAAGACGTTGCGTAAGATGCGGGCCATGGCCGGCAGCCGCCCCAGCATGGCGAGCCGCTCCTCCTGCTGCGGGTCCCGTGTCATCAGCGCCTGTAGCTTCTGCGCCTCCTTCGCCCGGATCTTGGGGAGCAGAGAAGACGGGGTGAGACACAGGCAAGGTCCCGTGTCCCCCCCGTCACCGGCATTACGGCCAGGACCGAATTACTCACCCTCTCGAGCAGAGCCTGGGACACCCCTTTCAGAGCACTGGAGGTGCTGGCAGGGGACGGTGCTTTGGAAACCACCGGTTCCCCCGCACCGGCTTCAGCGGTTCTCAAGGCCAGGTTGGCAAGAGCTTTTTCCATCTGCTCATGTGGAAGAAGGAGGAGGAGTTGGGTTACAGCTGGGAGCTGCTCGCACTGGAGGAAGGAGAAATTTCCCCTCCACCGCCCCCGCCGCCACCCTGCAGCCCAGCACGTCTGACCCATCCCTGCCTGCGCAGAGGACAGTTTTGGGGTGCTTCATCTCCTCTCCCAGCCCCAAAGTCACTACTGACAGCTCCTCTAGCTTGAAACCAGTCCTACACCACAACCTGCAGCAGTAACAGCCAGGCTTGCCTTCCCACCTGCCTACATCTTACGGTGCTCTGAGTCCTGTGGCTCTGAAATGATCCTTCCCAAGCCCCATCCGCTAACATCTTCCCTGAGAGCCGGCTGGTTTGACATCTGCCAGCTGCAGACGGAGCCAGACCCCGGTCCTGACTCACCTTGGGGGTCAGCATCCCCCGCGCCGTGCTCAGCACCTCCTGGGCCGTGGTGAGCCTGTCCTCCTGGGGTGGCTGCGGCAGCTCTGCCGGGCTGATGTCCGGCACCTCGTCCACGTTGAAGCGGGGATGCCAGCGGGTCAGCTTCTCCTCCGGCACCACCATGGGAGGGCTGAGGGCAGCCAGGAATGCCTGGAGAGGGGCGAGAGCTGCGTCACAGCACCTGCGGGCCAAGTACAGGGGAGACAGCTGCTGCCCTGCACTCCCAACATGGCTTGGCAACACATGGCAGCTGGCTTGGAGGAAATTCAGAGCCAGGAGAGATTCCAGTTGCCATCCTCCCCACCCACACCTGCCTGCCAAGAGCATCCCACAGGAACCAGCGATGTCCTTCAGCCTGGATCCCAGCCTGCTCTTTCCACTGGTTCTCTAGATAGCGACCAGAGCAACCCCAGACCCCAAAAGTGGAGGGTGCCAGAGGTAGGGGGCGGTCCTCACCTTGTGGTGCTGCTTGACGATGTTCACCAGGTTGCGGTTGAACTCCTTCCTGCGCTCCAGCAAGCGCGACGCCGACAAGTACGGGCGGCCGTCCACCTTCTCCTCTGCAAGGAGAGAGACACGAGCATCACCTGCGGCATCACCGCAACAGGACCCAATCCTCGAGAGCCTCGGGAAGGACAGGAGCAGAGCCCCACCGTGGGGCTGAGTCGCTGCCAGAACCACCGCCCCATCATCCTCCCACTTGTCCCAAAAGTGTTTTCCACTTCCAACACGCTCAGGCCCTTCTGCGTCAGATGATTATCTAATGAACTGAGCAGAGAGCATCCCTGGAGATTCAGGGATCCCAGCCAGGACCGAGCACACCCCAGCTCTTGGGGGCTCCCCCCTGGGCCATACGTACCTTCCCCCAGCACTGGCTCCAGTGTGAGCTGGTAGTCCGACTTCTTCACACTGTTGCCAAAGGTGGGGATGTTCTTCTCCTGGCGCAGCCTGTACGAGGTGGGGTATACCGCCTTGATCTGCCCCACGTGCCGCTCCTCAAACTGCCTGCAACAGCACCCGGAAAGGTGGGGAACCCCAAGGGCTGACATCAGGGCATCGGGCCTGACAGCTTCAGCCAGGACCCCAAAATGGGCTGCCCGCTGCTGCCGACTTACTTGCGCATCATGTCCTGCACCCCCTGCTTGACCTTCGCAAAGGTGATGGTCTCAGCACGGTTGAAGAGCATCCCGGCGATAGTGTCCACGCTGCGGAACATCTCCGCCAGCACCTTGAACTTGTAGGGCAGCGTGAGCCCCGGGGGCTGGTCCTGCGCGAGGGTGTGGAACCGCTGGTACGCGGGGGCCTTCTCGCTGCTGGGAAAGGAGAAGGGGTCAGGGTCCCCCCTACACAACAGCCACCAGGCATGGTGAACGCAGTGCTGGGACAGCCCCGAGGGTGCAGCCGGGGACAGAGACCAGCCAAGACGGGGGTCCCACTGCCGACAGGGCTGACCTCAGAGCCCAGGAGCTGCATGCCCACCCCAGACCCCTCTCCACCCCCCCATCCCCAAACCTTTCTCTGAGCAACGTGTGCCCGTACTTGGGTCACATCACCCATCCTGGGGACGTCAATGCCCCAACGCTCGTGGCAGAGTCAGTGTGGCTTGGACCACGCTTAGAGAAGCCCTTTGCATGCAGTGGGGCCAGCCGGTGCACCCACGGAGCTCCCACACACCCCTCGTGGGGGTGGGAAGACCCCTGCAAAATCGCTGCGAGGCTGAGCAGCCGAAGAGGGCTGCAGCAGTCACCGGGACACCCCGATTTCCCCTAAAATCTGGGGCTGCATCCCCAAAGCCGCTCCTCACCCAGTCTCTGCCGCAGGAGCTGCCACCCCGGTGTCCCCGGATGGCCGCGCTCCCGGCGTGGCTCCGCTTCCCGCCTTCTTCTCACGGATCCGCAGCTCCAGTTGCCGCACTCGCTCCAGATGGCTCCGCAGGTCGGCACTGGCCCTGGCGGGGATGGGTGGCAGCTGGGCCAGCGTCTTCACCCTCCGCAGGCGGCACCGCAGCCCAGCCAGGTCCTCCTGCGTGGGGAAGGGGCACACGGTCAGAGCGGGGCTCGCACATCGGCAAGAAACGCAAAAAAAATGGAGCAGAAAGCCAGGCTTGTCCTGTACCTGCTGCAGGCGCCTGGCTGTCCCTGGGGGGGCTGTGCTGGGCTGTGTCCCCCCATCCTGTCCCCAGCTGGGGGAGCGGGTGGTGCTGGCCGGGGGGTCCGCTGCCAGGTCCAGCGTCAGGGGATGAGCAGTGGCCGGAGGCGAGGGGCTGGTGGCCTGCAAGAGAGCGGAGGAGCGTTAGATGTGCAGGGAACCCACCCGCTGGGACCCCCTCCCCAGTGTGTCGTCGTCGTCCCCCCCCACAGCCTTGCACTGGGGAGGGAGGGGGGGAAATATGTGTGTGCGTGGAGCCAGAGAGGGGGGTCTGCACTGGGGGCAGGGGGCAAGCCCTGGGGGGTGTCTGCATCAGGAGAAGGGGGGCAAGCCCTGGGGGGGGGCGGAATCAAGCCCTTGGGTGGGGCTGCTCCAGAGACGGTGCCCCGGTTTTACGCTCCCCCGTCGCCCCCGTCCCCCCCCGGGTTGGGGCCGCCGCCCCGGGGAAGCGGCGCAACCCCCGCCCCCAGCAGTTCCCTACCGCGGCCGGCGGTCCCGGTTCCGCATCCCGGTGCAGCTCCAGCCTCTTCCGCGCCGACTTCCCGCTCGGCTCCCCGGGCCGGGCCCCGACCGACGGTTCCGCTTCCATCTCCCGCCGGCTCCGTTTCCTACCCGCCAGCCCCCGCACCACCGGGGAGCTGCCGCCGCGGGCCGGGGTACGCGGCGAGCCGAGCAGCGGCGGCGGGTGGGCGCTGAGCCCCACCGGGGCACCATCATCCTCCTCCTTCTCGTCCCGGTGCACCGGGAG
>JAVJGG010000088.1:41441374-41460682 GCA_035590195.1 Aviceda cuculoides | reverse complement strand
CCCCCGGGCGGGCGCCCACATAAGTGGAGCAGCGGCTCGCCCCCGCACCGGGAAGGCTCCTCTTGGCCCCATCGCCGTTGGCGCGGGAAGGGGAATATTTGCTCCATGAGATCATGGTTTGCCGAAACGCAGCCAGCAACCCTCAGCGGCGTGTGGGGAGGTGACGCGTCCTGGGGTCACCGGGGAGAGGCAACCGGCGGGACGTTGGTCCGCAGAGGGGCAATTGCTCGTGGGGGGGCTGCACCATGTCCCCCCTCGGCTGTGCCCTACCTCGCCCCAGGATGTGCCGTCCCTTTGAAACCTTGTAAACACGGGAAGGGCTGTGCCGCGCTGCTGGTGCTGAGCACGTTCCCTGGCACCCGGCCTGCCCCCCGCCTTGTGTCGCCCCCCCTCCAGCCCTATAGGGCTGGGGGCTGCCTGCTTGGCCCCCTCTACCTCTCCCCTTTCCCAAGTGGGATGCCAAGGGGAGCAGGTCCCTGCCCTGGCCATGCAGAGCCAGGGTCCCTGACACTCGTTCCTTGTGGCTGTCCCCTCCCTGGGCTGCCCCACAGGGGTCCCCCCTACCCAGAGTTGGGTCCCCCTCAGCCTGCGGGGAGGGGTGTGTGTGCAAGGACATGTCCCTCTGGTTTGCGGGGGGGGGGAATGGAGGAATGCCCTGTGACTGCCTGGAGCGAGGGCACAGTTAAAAAGTGAAGCCACCACGCTGCGCACCCCCCCTGCCCCGTGACTCCCTTCCTCTCCGGCCAGGCACTGATTTGGTGGGTGTCTCGCAGCGGCCATGCCTGTCACCGTGGCCTCGTGGCTGTGTGGCCGCCGGGTCACCCTGCGGCCGGTCCCAGCTCGCACCGGTACATATGCCGGCGTCTGTCACCGCTCGCCTGGCGTGTGCATGCAGCCGATGGGAACGCTGCGTCCCCAGCCGCGGTGGCAGCTGCCCTGGGATGTCCCTGCTGTGCGGTTCCCGTTCCCATTCCTGTCCCCACCGGTGGCAGCTCTGTGGGGCCCTGGCTCAGTCCCGCTCCCTGCCCAGCTCCTCCGACGGTTTCACGCCTGCAAACAAGCTGTAATTTAGGTCTAAAAATAAGTGAGGGGGAAGGTGGTGAGCTGGTGGCTTGGCGGGAGCAGGGCTGGGTGCAGGTGAGGGGCTGTGCGAGCCCCAGGGTGGCCATGGGTGGGGGTCCCAGCCCAGCCGTGGGGTCCCTGCAAACCTTGGTGTGTTCTTGCAGGAATGACAGGGAAATGCAGCAGATTTTGCTCATGGCTCTCGTCCCCCTGTCACCCCACTTGTGCCCCCCCGGCTCCCCACGCGACCCGTGCAGGTCACCGGGACTGACTCAGCCTGGGCTCCTGCCCTCTCTTCCCACTGGCTTTTCTGGGGGCCTTGAGCCCCCATCTGGGACTGCCCATCACTTTGGGGTGCATCTTATTTTGGGGTATCCCTCACCTCCTCTGCTTGGGCGTCCCTCACCGTGCAGGTCAGGGTGCCATCCTTGGGGATCCCCGGGGTGGAGGGAGGTGGGGAATGCAGCCAGGAGCCTGGTGGGCTGCAGCCCCTTCCCCGTGCCGCATCCCTGCTACTAACCCTGCCTGTATCTCTGCCCCCAGCCTGCCTCTTCCGATTCAACGTCCTCTCCCTGGTGTACCTGCTCTTCCTCCTGCTCCTGCCCTGGTTCCCGGGGCCCGGCCGGCACTCCGCCGGAGGTAAGGGACTCAGCCTGGGGCGCGGGGACCGGGCAGGGCACGGCGGGCAGCAGGGTGGGCAGCACGCAGGCAGCTCTGCCTTGGGGGGCACTGGGCAGCACGGGGGCTGCCGGCCGCTCCCCGGCGGGTACCTGCCCTCCTTCTCCTGCGGTTTCCCCCCCGGCCAGGCAGCGTGGCTCCGCGTGGCAGCCTCTCTCTGTTAATTATAGCCCGGCGCGGCTATTAATAGGCCTCCTGCTCCAAAATGGCCAGTTTTGAGCCTTAGCCTTATTAACCAGAAACCTCAGGGCTGAGCTCTGCCCGCTGGGTGGGCAGGGATGTACCACGAGCAGCCCCTCCGCCCTTCCCCGGGCACGTCCCCCACGGTGGGCACGCGTGGGGGGCGCGGGAGGTGCATCACCCGCGGCGGGTGCACGGGACACGTCCCTCCAGGGTGGGCACCGGGTGCCCGTAGCCCTCCTGTCTCCCTGCCCTCTGTGCCAGGCTGAGCCCTGTGGTAACACAAGCCGGCAGCGCCTGGCACGGCCGCGGCTAAAAGCTTTGCCCTTTGAATATTTCATGGGCTTGCACGGCCCCGGAGCCCGGGTGCTGCTGACAGCCTTCGCGTGGATTTACAGGAAAAAACAAGCGGAGGGAGAGTTTTTGGCCGGGGGCCGCCCCCCAGCCGTCACACAGCTGCGGTGGGCTCGCTGCCTGTCCCGTGGCCAGGAAAATGGGCGCGTGGCCCGGGGAGCCGGGTGGGATTTGGGCACGGCTGCAGCTGGTGGAAGGTGTGACGGGGCTCGCAGTGAGGGGGAACCCCTGGCGCCCACCCACAGCCCCTCCCCCCCACAGGAGGTTCCACCAGGGATTGGGGTGGGGATGGTGAGCTGCTTCCCGATGCCGGTCCCGGGAAGCAGCTAGTGTCAGCTAGGTGGGAGGGTGCTGCAGGGGCAAGGGGAGGGAATGTGGTTCCAGGTTCCCACATTGCCCTGTGCCTCAGTTTCCCCAGTAATGCAGCAGAAAGGATGCTCTTAAGCTGTGCTGGTTGCACGGTGAGACATGCAAGGTCCTGGTGGGACCATGTCTCTGGGGCAGTCCCCTGGCATCTCTGGGCACAGCCACAGCGCATCCCTTCCCAGCTTTTCCCAGGGGTGCCGGGTCCCCACTGGGGATGCTGGCACTCCCCGGGGCCACCTTGGGTGATGGGTAATGGGGTGCCCATATCTCACAGGTCACACCAGCCGCCTCCTGAAAGCTCTTCTGGGGACCAGCATCCTCTTCCTCCTCGCCCACTTCGTTTTCCAAATATGCCTATACACACTGCCCATCCTGGACCAGCTGCTGGGGCCCAGCTGTGAGTACGGGGTGCCAGGGCAGCCTGCCCTCGCCCTCCTGCACCTCTGCTCTCCCAGGCTTCACCCCCTCCCCGCAGTGCCCTGGGGCTGGACCCCCAACATGGTAATATGTGGGTGTGGGGGTCCCATCTGTCTGGGTGCCGGGGGGCTGCTGAAGCTCTGCGGGGTCCCAGCTGTGTGCCCAGCACTGGGGGTGTGCTGTGCCGTGCCAGGGTGCCCGCTCGGTGGACGCTGCACTGGGCACAGACCCCATCCTGGGTCCCTGTGGATGTGGGGCATTCTCCCCACAGGGAAGCCGCCTGCTCTGGGTGGGCTGGGAGCCTGCCCATGCGGGGTCTGCCAAACTCAGCACCTCCCTGCTTCCCCGTAGGCAGCACCTGGGAGGTCCTTGCCCGGCACATCGGGGTCACCAGGTAAGGGTACCCCAGCGGTGTGGGGCTGGGGGCTGGCGGTGGCCGGGGGGGGGGGTTGCACCCCCAAGCCCTCCCCTGCCCCACTTTCCCCCCACCCCCAGGCTGGACTTGAGCGACATCCCCAATTCGGTGCGTCTCGTGGCACCCGACGTTGGCATCCTGCTGGTCTCGTCTCTCTGCCTGTGCCTGTGCCGCCATCTCGTCCCCAAGGCCGGCGCTGCCGCTCGCGGCCGGAGACTGGAGGCCGTGGACCCCCTTGAGCGGGTGAGAGCCAACCCCGGCACCGTCCCACCCACCGTGTCCTGCCGAGCCCCCCTCCAGACTTCCCGGGGCACGGCGGCCGGTCCCCGTCCCCTCCCTGGGGACGGCAGCCTGGGATGCAGGGGCTTGGCGTGGGTGAGTGGCCGGGGACCCGGGTGGGAGCAGGTTCGGCCGCCTGGCTGAGCGGGCAGCGGTGGAGGACGGGGTCACCATCATGGCATCTCGTAGGGGCTGGGGTGACTCAGCCGCAGAGCAGTGCTGGTGTTTGCTCCCGCGTTGCCGTAGGTATCCCGGCAAACAGCCCCGGCCCTGCGGCACCCCTTGATGCAGGGGTCCCCACCAGCGGGGGGGATGTGGTGCCTGCACCCCCGGAGCTCCAGCTGGCACTGCCGCCCCAAAACCCCTGGGCTCAGGAAGGGCAGTGGGGAGGGCGGGGGGCAATCATGGGATGGTGGCACCCAGCTTGAGCTCGCCGGCAAGGTGCAGGGCTGGGTGCCGTGCCACGCCACGCCATGCCATGCCAGCCCTGCCTGGTGGTGCCAGTGGGGCACCGGGACGCTGAGCTCCTGCCGCTGGGGTCACCCAGACGGACACAACCCTGAGCTGATGGCATCCCCCAGCTCGGCAAACAGCCCTTGGGGCTCAGCCCCATTTCGGGGTGCTCCCCACCAGTCCGGGTTGTCGTGGCGGGTGCTCGCTTGCCCGGCTCCAGCCGTGACAGGGCTGTAACCGGAGTGCCGGCCGATGCAAATGCCTTTGCCGCGAGCACGGGGCCAGCGCGGGAGGCAGCCTGGAAAAAAAGCTCAGTGCTGGGAACCTGAGCGCCAGTGCCAAGAAAAACAGCCGCCTTTTGGAGGCGCTTTCCAAGCAGTTAATGAGATAAACACGGCCAGGTGCCGGGCTGCGTGTCCGCACAGCGCCGGGCAGGATGCCCTGGCTGTCCACCCGTGCTCTCCCCCAAGTGGGGAAACTGAGGCACGGCCAGGAGCAGCCTGGAGCTGGTGGGCTGCCAGGGGTCGGACCGTGGGGCTCACGTTGCGCTCTCCTCACCTGACAGGGGGAAGAGGAGGACGTGGAGCGTCATGGCGGCACGGCCGATGGGGACACGCCGCTAAGCACCAGGCTGCGGGTGACGGCTCACTGGCTGCTCTGGGCAGCTGGCAAGGGCCTGGCCATCCTGCTGCTGGCCTTGGCCGGTGGGTACGGGAGGTGGTGGGGGGGTCTCGGTGGCCGTGCTGCCAGGGAGGGATGCTCGGTCCAGGGAGGGATGCTCGGTCCAGGGGGGATGCTCGGCCACGCACTGACCGCCCACGGGGCGCTGCTCCCCAGGGATCACCCTGCCCTCCGCCTCCTCCAGCATCTACTACCTGCTCTTCGTGGGGCTGTGCACCTGGTGGGCTTGCCACCTCCCCACCAGCCGCCTGGCCTTCGACACCCTCTGCTTCCTCGTCGGCATCTACGCCGGCGGCCACCTCCTCTGCCTCTATGCCTACCAGGCACCCTTCGTCCAGGGGGTCTTCCCGCCCCCCACCATCTGGGCACGGTGAGTCCGCGGGGAGGGAGCCGTGCCGTGGGTTCCCGTGGCCGCCCCGGGTTGAGGGGGTGCCCCGCTTGGCCCCCATCCCGCTGCCAGCTGCGGCGGGTCCCCAGGGGAGGGCGGCCGGAGGCTGCCCGGTGAAGCCGTACGCCGTGCCAGCACCGGGATGGGCCCGTGGCTGGCGGCGGGGGTCCTGGCTGGGGCGGGTGATAACGCCATCCACTCTGTCCCCACAGGCTGTTCGGCTTCAAGGACATCGTCCTGTACCGCAACTGCTCCCAGCCCAACGCCCTGGTGCTCAACACCCGCCACCCCTGGCCCGTCTACGCCAACCCCGGCATCCTGCTCCTGCTCTACTACACCGTGGCCACCCTGGTGAAGCTGCGCCGGCTGGATGCCAGGGTGAGGGGCCGTGGGGACCCCGTGCCGATGCCCAGCGTGCCCCGCTGCTCTGACTGCCCTAGTCCCGGCACTGGGGGTGCCCGGCAGAGGGGAGGTGGGAGGCAGCGGGGTGCCTGGTGGAGGGGTGCCTCGGCAGGGGCACCGGGCATGATTCTGCTCCCCGGGCGGCTGCAGCGGGGTGCTCTGAGCTGGCTCCTGCCCCTCACAGAGAATCACGGTGCCGGCACAGCCGCCGGCGAGGTGCCCGGCGAGGGAGCTGGTGGAGCTGGAGAGCTGGCCCAAGGACACCGATGGCGTGGCTGAGGACACCAAGGTGGGGTTGAGGGGGGGGCTCTGCCCCCCAAGCGATGCCCAGGCTGGAGGGGGAACGGGTGCGGGATGCTCTGGGGGTGCCGAGGTGGGCTCTGAGCCCTCTCTGCCCCCCCCAGCCCATGCTATCCCCCAGCACCGGGAAGCCGGGCAGCAGTGCCGAGAACTGCACCGTCCACGTCATGGGCAACCCACCACAGCCAGGTAAGCCCATCCCCGCCGCCTCCCCCTCCCCAAGGCCTGCCCGTGGCCCCAGGGGGGTGGCTCACGGTCCCCCTCCCCGTGGCCAGGCAGGAGGCGTCCGGCGGAGCGGCTGCCCCTGCACGCCCTGGGCCACGTCGTCATGAACCAGAGCTACGTCTGTGCCCTCATCGCCATGATGGTAAGGGGCTGCGGGGGGGACACGACACACACACGAACATGCCGGGGGCAGGGGGGAGGGCACCTCCCGGGCTGAGCGCAGGCGAGCGGCCGCATTCCTGCCTGCCCGCAGGTGTGGAGCATCACCTACCACAGCTGGCTGACCTTCGTGCTGCTGCTCTGGGCATGCCTCATCTGGACGGTGCGGAGCCGGCATCACTTCGCCATGCTCTGCTCGCCTTTCCTCCTCCTCTACGGCGTCGCTCTCTGCAGCCTGCAGTACGTCTGGGGGATGGATCTGGTCCCCGAGCTGCCCACCCGCGTCGGCTTCATGAGCCTCGAACAGTTGGGGCTGGTGCACCCCAAATATCCCTGCTTGGACCTGGGGGCCAAGGTAGGCCCGGTGTCCCCATCCCTGTCCCCTTTGGTACCCCCCGGCTGTCCCCACTCACCGCCTGTCCCCGCAGCTCCTGCTCACCCTCACCTTCTGGCTGCTGCTGCGGCAGTTCGTTAAGGAGAAGCTGCTAACGAGGAGGTGCCCGGCCACCCCGCTCCTGGAGGTGACCGTCTCGGACACGGGTGAGGGCTCCCAGCGTCACCCACCCGGAGGGACCCTGTGCCGGGCTGAGCATCCCCGGGGTGTGAGTGCCCGGAGGCGGGCAGCTGCCAGAGATGGGGGGGGGGACACAAGACACGCGTGCCCCCCCCGGGCCAGCTGCCTGCAGCCCCTTCCCTGTCTCGCAGAGCCCAGCCGGCAGCGGGACGTGCTGAAGGCGCTGGGGGGCCTGGTGCGGGATTTCTATGCCAAGTACTGGATCTGCGTCTGCGCCGGCATGTTCATCGTGGTGAGCTTCGCCGGGCGCCTCGTCGTCTACAAGATCGTCTACATGTTCCTTTTCCTCCTCTGCCTCACCCTCTTCCAGGTAGGGGGGACTGGGGACCCCTCCCCATCCCTGTCCCCGTCCCTGGCGTGGTCCCGCTGATGTCCCCGTCCCCGCAGGTGTACTACAGCCTGTGGCGCAAGGTGCTGAAGGGCTTCTGGTGGCTGGTGGTGGCGTACACCATGCTGGTGCTCATCGCCGTCTACACCTTCCAGTTCGAGGATTTCCCCACGTACTGGAGGAACCTGACGGGCCTCACTGATGAGCAGTGAGTGTCCCTGACGCACCGTGGGGTCCCTGCTGCCGCCAGGCCCCGTGGTGGCACCAGGGCACGGCCAAGGGATGCGTTGCGTGTGGGGAAACTGAGGCACGGGGGGGGCGGGGGCAGTTGGGGTTGAGCCCTGGCGTGGCAGCTTGATGCCTGTGCAGGGTGGGATGGATGCGGCCCCGTGTTGACCTTCCCCTCCCTGCCCAGGCTGGGCGACCTGGGTCTGGAGCAGTTCAGCGTCTCCGAGCTCTTCTCCAGCACCCTCATCCCGGGCTTCTTCCTCCTGGCCTGCATCCTCCAGCTCCATTACTTCCACCGCCCCTTCATGCACATCACCGACCTGGAGCACATCCCTGCTGCCACCATGCCACCCTGCCACATCCCCAGGTAGGCCCCCGCGCCAGGGTGACCCCCTCTGCAACCTGAGCCCCCCCGTCCCCGCTCTGAGCCCTCCTTCCCGCAGGCCCGAGGAGCTGCATGGGAGCCGGCTGCTGCGGGACGCGGCTGCTGCCGAGAGTGCCGGGATGGGTGACTCCGACACCGCGTCACAGGGTACCGGGCAGGGACAGGGGCATGGGGTGGGATGAGGTGTCCTCCAAGCCAGGAGGGGGCTGGGGGGGGAATGCAGGGATGGATTGGAGCATCCTTCAAGCCAAGAAGGGGCTGGGGGGGGTAGGGAGATGGATTTGGGGTGACCTCCCAAGTGTGTGAGGGTACAGGGATGGGTTGGAGCATCCTCCAAGCCAGGAATGGGCTGGGGGGGGGGGTGCAGGGATGGATCGGGGTGTCCTTCAAGCCAGGATGGGTCCAGGGGGGAGCAGGGATAGATTAGAGCATCCTCCAAGCCAGGAAGGAGCTGGGAGGGTACAGGGATGGATTGGGGTGTCCTCCAAGCCTGGGAGGGTATGGAGATGGATTGGGGTCCTCCAAGTGTGGGAGGTTGTGGGGACGGATTGGAGTGTCCTCCAAACATGGGAGGATACAGGGATGGGTTGGGGTGTCCCCTGAGCCAGGCTGGCTGTGGGGGTGTCCGTGATGCTCCATGTCCCCGCAGCGCCCACCAAATGGGGGCTGGTGCTGGAGCGCCTGATCGTGCTGGGCTGGACCTTCTCGGACACGCTGACCCGCGGGCAGGTCTTCGTGGGGCGCCTGTTGGAGCTCCACGTCCTCAAGCTGGTGGCTCTCTACACCGTCTGGGTGGCCCTGCAGGAGGTACCAGCCCCCGGGGTGCTGGTGGGGTGGGGGAGACAGGCTCAGCCGGGCACTCTGGGGTGCTAACGCAGCCGCTGCCCCAGGTATCGCTGATGAACTTCTTGCTGGTGCTGCTGTGGGCCTTCGCCATGCCCTACTGCCGCTTCCGCCACATGGCCTCCTGCCTCTCCACCGTCTGGACCTGCATCATCATCGTCTGCAAGATGCTCTACCAGCTCAAGATCGTTGACCCCAGCGAGTACTCCAGCAACTGCACCCAGGTGGCCGTGCCGGGGGGATGCCCAGTTCTTGGGGTGCTTGTGGTGGCACAGGGGGGGGTTCCCTGGCTGGAGGTGGGGGTCTGGTGGCAAGGTCAAGGGGTGCTGATGCCCGGTGGTGCTCCCCTTTTGCAGCCCCAGCTCAACAGCACCAACCTGAGCCCAGAGGAGCTGGGCAACTCCACGCTGTACCGCGGCCCCGTGGACCCTGCCAACTGGTTCGGCATCCGCAAGGGCTACCCCAACCTGGGCTACATCCAGGTGGGCACAGGGACGCCCCGTCTGCTGGGAGCACGTGAGGGGATGCTTGGCGGCATACCGTGGTCCTGAGCGTCCCCTCATCCTCCCCCCCACCCCCAGAATCACCTCCTGGTGCTGCTGCTGCTGGTGTTCGAGGCGGTGGTGTACCGGCGCCAGGAGTACTACCGCAAGCAGCACCAGCTGGTGGCCCCCGTCACCGAGACCATCTTCGAGGACGTCTCCCGCGAGCATCTCGACCACGGCCTCGGCAGCTGTGCCAAATACTTCCTCAACTACTTCTACTACAAGTTTGGCTTGGAGGTGGGGAGCGGGTGCGGTGGGGGGATCCCACCGCTCACGGCACCCCGGGGCTGAGCCTCTGCATCCCTCTGCCCTCCCCTCCCCGTCCCAGATCTGCTTCCTGATGACGGTGAATGTGATCGGGCAACGGATGAACTTCATGGTGATCCTGCACGGTTGCTGGCTGGTCGTCATCCTGACGCGGCGGCGGCGGGTGGCCATCGCCCGCCTCTGGCCCAAGTACTGCCTCTTCCTCGTCGTCTTCCTCCTCTACCAGTACTTGCTGTGCGTGGGCATGCCGCCCGCCCTCTGCGTGGGTAAGGGGCAGGGGCTGGGGGGAGGGTGGGGGGGCACCTGTCCTTTGCGTGGGTCACGGAGGCAGAGGTCCATGCGTGGGCACACTGCCTGCCCTGGGTAAGGGGCTGGTGGGGGGCAGCTGGCATCGAGCATGCCCACCGCCCCCTCCCCAGACTATCCGTGGCGCTGGACCCGAGCCCTCCCCTTCAACTCGGCGCTCATCAAGGGGCTCTACCTGCCCGACTTCTTCGTGGCCCCCAAATCCACCAACCTCATCAGTGAGTATCCTGCCCCCCCGCCCCCCCCGGCCCCTGGCCGCCCCCGGCCCACGGGGTGCCCTGTCCCCCCTACTCCAGCCCCTGGCACCCCCCTGCCCATGGGGCACCCCCAACCCCAGCCGTGGGTTTTAGGGAGGGGGATGTTTGTGCAGTCCTGCCCCCAGGGAGGTGAGCAGAGGGGAGGTGGGAGGAGCCGGGAAAGCCCCGCCCCCTTGGGGTGGAGCCTGACAAGTGCCCACGCCCTTTTGGGGAGGAGCTGTGGAAGAGCCTTGCCCCCTGTGGGAGGAGTTTGAAGTCCCACCCCCTTTGGGGAGAAGGCGGGGGCTGGGGAGAGCCGCACCCCTTTGGGGAGGTGCTCGAATAAAGCCACACCCCCAGAGGAGGAGGGGCCTGGGGAGAACCACACCCTCGGGGGGGGAGCTTAATGAAACTCACGTCCCAGGGGAAGAGCGCCCTGGGGTGCCCCCCCCTTGGGGAGGGGCTTGGTGGATGCCACGCCCTGTTCTCTGGGAGGGGTGTGGCCTACAAGAGCCCCGCCCACCCCCAGCGTGCGCCATGTGCCCGCAGACGACTTCGCGCTGCTGCTGTGCGCCGCCCAGCAGTGGCGGGTGTTCGAGGCCGAGCGCACCGAGGAATGGCTGCGGGCGGCCGGCGAGAACACCGACCGGCTCGACCTGGCGCGGGACCCCCACAACCCCACGCCCAACTTCATCCACTGCCGGTGGGCGCCCGCCGCCGTCGCGTGGCACGGCACCGCAACCCGGGGCTGGGGTGGGCTGGGGCACCTGGGGGCCGTGGGGATGGGACCCACCCCCTCCTGGGATGGGACCCCTTGGGGTGTGGACAGAATGGGACCCCCAGACAGTGGGACCTGCTGGGCTGGGATCCCCTAGGATGGGGCTGGGACCCCTTTGGGCCAGGGAAGCCCTCCTGCCGACACTGGGCTGGGACAGGACCCCCTGCCATGGCTGGAGCAGGGCCCCCTGTCCCTGGGCTGGTACCCCCAGACTGGGACAGGAGCACCCTAAGGCTGTGCTGGAAGGAGGTGCCGTGCTCCAGGACACCCCTGGTGATGGTGCAGGACCCCCATGGGCATTGGGACCCCATAGACTGGGACAAGGCGCTTTGTTCCCCAAGATAGGGCTGATGTGGGGACTGGGACCATGCTGGTTTGGCTGGGCTGTGGGGTAGCACCTTGCTGCACCCCAGACCCAGGTGGTCCCAAGCATGGGTGCTGGGAGGGGATGGGGACCCTGCTCTGAGCACTCCATCCCGTAGGTCGTACCTGGACATGGTGAAGGTGGTGGTCTTCCGCTACCTCTTCTGGTTCGTCCTGGTGGTGGTCTTCATCACCGGGGCCACCCGCATCAGCCTCTTCGGCCTCGGCTACCTGCTGGCCTGCTTCTACCTCCTCCTCTTTGGCACCGCCATGCTGCGCAAGCCGGCCCGGGCTCGCCTCGTGCTCTGGGACTGCCTCATCCTCTACAACATCACCGTCATCATCTCCAAAAACATGCTGTCGGTGAGGGCTGCCGGTCCCCAGCAATGCAACAGCCCCTGGGCTGCTCCTTGGGGCCACTCACCCCCCGCACATCCCCTGGGGAGGGGACGGGTGGCAATGCTGTCCCCGGGCAAACCCCGCGCTCTGCCCTCTCCCCTCGCAGCTCCTCTCCTGCGTCTTCGTGCAGCAGATGCAGAGCAACTTCTGCTGGGTGATCCAGCTCTTCAGCCTGGTCTGCACTGTTAAGGGCTACTATGACCGTGAGTTGGTGGCCTGGAGGGTGGGGGGGGTCTGGGGGCTGCCCTGCGTGAGCTGGTGGGGTTGGGGGTGCAGGTTTGGGCTACTGCCTGACCTGCCTGCATCTCTGCCTGCCAGCCAAGGAGATGGGCAAGGACCAGGACTGCTCGCTGCCTGTGGAGGAGGCGGGCATCATCTGGGACAGCATCTGCTTCTTCTTCCTCCTGCTCCAGCGCCGCGTCTTCCTCAGCTACTATTACTTGCACGTCATGCTGGATCTCCAGGCCTCTGCCCTGCAGGCCTCCAGGTGGGGCTGGGGTCCCGGGGGGTCCCCGTGGGTGCCAGGCTGCGGGTACCCCCTCCTCACCCTCCTGCCATCCCTGTCCCCACAGGGGCGTCGCGCTGTTCAAGGCCAGCACCCTTAAGAGCATGCGCTCCCACCGGCAAGCCGAGAAGAAGTCGCTGGCCCAGCTGAAGCGGCAGTGAGTGGGTTTTGAGGGGGGGCACCTGGAACCACTCCCCACCTCACCCCACCCCCCACCCCAGCCATGCAGCACCTTGGTGCACCCCTGTGCGGGTGGGGTGGATGGGGGTGCTCCCGGGGGGGGTTTGGGGAAGCGGGCTCCGCAGCAGCCTCTGCCTGGCAGGATGGAGCGGATCCGAGCCAAGCAGGAGAAGTACCACCAGGAGCGGCTGCCCCGCGGCACCGGCGAGGGGCAGGATGAGGCCAGGCCAGGTGAGAGCTGGGGGGTCCCGTGCCCCCCAGTCCCCCCAACCCCTCTCCGGGCACAGCAGGGTGACTGTGATCCATCGCCAACGCCTGTCCCGGTGGAGCCGTACGGAGCAATGTGGTGAACTCCCCTCCCGGCCCTCCTGGCTTGCCCCTGCCATGCTGGGGGTGGGTGCACCGAGCGTGGCTGTTCTCAGCCCCCCGTCTGCCATTCCACAGCGCCCGGCAGCCCGGCGGACCCTTCCCGGCAGAGGGAGCGGTGGTGGCGGCCATGGTTAGACCACGCCGCAGGTACTGGCCCGGCACGGGGCCATAACGGGGCGCAGCCCCTCGGTAAGGTCCCTCCGCCGGGGACCACTAACACCCGCGGGGAGCGGTGGTGACGGTGCTTTCGGCAAGGTGACGCCCTGCATGTTCCCCGTCCCCACGCTCGGCCGCAGGGCACTAACTAGAACTTCTCCACTTCCCAACACTAACAGGGTGTTGGACTGGGGGTACCGGGCTGGGTTTGGGGTTACCGGCATCAGTTGCCTGCAAATGCTGGCAGCGGAGGGACCCCACTATGGGGACGTGGGAGTTGAGTCTTTGTCCCCAACGGAGATCCCCACGGGTGTCCTCGGCGCCATGCCAGCATCGCCGTGTTGGGCAGAGAGCCTTGGGGAGACGGCAGCCCTGCCGTGACACCCTGTGCCATGCCACCGGTGGGGCACCGGCTGTGCTGTCACACCCCGTGCCATGGCACCAGCCGTGCTGTGACACCCCATGCCGCCCCAGCAGTGCTGCATTCCGGGGAATACTTCCTCTTTGAGTCGGACAGTGAGGAGGAGGAGGAGACGGCGGTGCCGGAGGAGCCGCAGCCGGGCAGGCAGAGTGCCTTCCAGGTGAGCGTGGCTGGGGGGGCCGGGGAGGGGCGGCTGGTGGTGCCCACAGGGCGCTCACGGCTCCTCTCCCCCTGCCAGCTCGCCTACCAGGCCTGGGTGACCAACACCAGGACGGCACTGCGGCAGCAGGAGCGGGAGCAGCCGGAGGCAGCCAGTGCCGAGGCCGCCGCAGGTGGGTCTGGCTCACCCCAAAATGGGGCTGGGGGGGGCGGGAGGGGTCGCAACCCTGCCCCGTTCCCGCTGTTTGCCTCGGGAGTAGTCAGCATCCCGTACTGGGGCATCGCCTCAGGGTGGTTCCCAGTGCATGTGGACTCCCCAGTGTCTACGATGGGGATGAGTGTAATCCGTGCAGCTCTCCTTTGGAGCCCACGCTGGTTTTTAAGCTGGATGGGAGGGGACAGGGGATGGGGTGATGAGCAGGAGAGCCCCAATGGGGGCTAGAAATGATGTCCATCCTCTGCTGAGCCGGTGCTACCCCTTCCCGGGGGGGTCTGACCCTTGTAGGGGACAGCAGAGGGAGAGAGGAGGAGTTGGAAGCACCTGAAGAGGCTGAAGGGCAGGAGGAAGAGGAGGAGGAAGGCTCCGGTAGGTGGGCGGCAGGACCGCAGCTCAAGGGGTGTTGGGGGGGATCCGAGAGGGTGTGAAGTGACATCCCCCCCACACCCCAGCAGGGCGGGGCAACGTGGTGCAGCGAGTGCTGAACACCCTGCGGTTCCTGTGGGTGCTGTGCCGGGCCATGGTGGACGGGCTGACCCAGTGGCTGGACGCCTGCACTCGGGAGCACGCCGACATGTCCACCGTCCTGTGCCTCGAGAGATACGTCCTCACGCGCCGGCTGGCCACGGTGAGCCCTGGGGGGGACATCGGGACACGGGGAGGGGGGGTGGGGGTGACATCCCCACGGTGGCACTGATCGCCTGCCTGCCGCAGGGAGAGGACGTGCACCGCGGGGTCCTGGATGAGCTCTACCTGCTGCCGCCGGAGGAGCCCCCAGCTGAGGAGCTGAGCCCACAGGGGGCCGGGGGTGCTGACCCCCAAAACAGCATCGCTTCCAGGCAGGTGCATAGATACCCCCCGAGGGGGCAGCTGGCAGCGCCGCGGGCAGGGGCCGGCGAGCGAGGGGCTCACCCCCGTCCCTGTGCCATCCCCAGCGGGCACCAAGGAGCCACCCCCGGCCCAGTGGGATGCCCGCTGCCGACCGGCAGCCAGGAGCAGGTGACAATTTTGGAGAGCCAGGAGGACGTGGCTGGGTCTCAGGAGCTCCTGGCCTTGCCCCAGAACCGGAGCCGGACGGCCAGCGAGCTCCTCCTGAGCAGGTACAGGGACGCGGGGATGGTGGGGATGGGGTCGGGGGATGTCGGGACCAGCTCACCCCCCCCTTGCACCCCGCAGGCGGCTGTACTTCCCCGAGCTGGAAGAGTCGGAGCGGTTTTATCGGTCCCACAGCCGGTTCCTGAAATTGCTGCTGGCCGGGTACCGCTGCGTGGCCGCCCACTCCGAGCTGCTCTGCTACTTCATCATCATCCTCAACAACATGGTGACTGCCTCCGTCATCTCCCTCTTCCTGCCCATCCTCGTCTTCCTCTGGGCCATGCTCTCCATCCCCCGGCCCAGCAAGCGCTTCTGGATGACCGCCATCATCTTCACCGAGGTGGGCAGGGGGTGGCCGGGGAAGGGACGATGCCACCCGGCCCCCAGCTGCCACCCACTGACCCTAACGTCCCCCACAGGTGATGGTGGTGGTGAAATACCTCTTCCAGTTTGGGTTCTTCCCCTGGAACGGCTACGCCATGCTGGTGCGCAACGAGGGCAAGCCCTTCTTCCCACCCCGCATCCTGGGCTTGGAGAAGACTGACCGCTACATCAAGTATGACCTCAGCCAGCTCCTGGCCCTCTTCTTCCATCGCTCCCTGCTGCTGGTGAGCCCCAGGGCATGGGCACTGCCGTTGGCATCGCCTGGGTGGGAATTTCCAGGAGCTGGAGCTGCTCCTAGCAGTGATGGGGGCTCTGGAGAGCACCCAGTGGGTGCTTGGTGGCTCTGCCTTGGTTTCCACCCAAGGCACCCATTGCTGGTTGGGTCCTGGTGGTGCAACGGGGTGGGGGATGAGGAGCCCTGTCTCCCCCTGACCGCACTCCTCCTCAGTCCTATGGGCTGTGGGACCACGAGGAGGACTCCTTCCCCAAGAAGAAGGCAGAGGTGGAGCGAGTGGAGGATGAGGAAGAAGAGGAGAGGCGGGAGGAAGCAGCGTCCCCCGTGGCTGAGGAAGGGACGGAGGTGCCGGCAGAGCCGGGGGCACCAGGCACAGCCGCGGGGCCGGAGCCGGAGGGTGATGCCATGGGGCAGGAAAAGGGGGCCGGAGCCACGCAGCTCCGCTTCAGGAGGAAGAGGCGACGGGGGAAGAAGCAGCTGGAGGTGGCTCCGGAGGAAGGTGAGCACCAGTTCCTGGACCTCGCACCCCAGCGAGGGGCAAGGCTGGCATCCCCCGGGGTGGAGGGGTGCTGGGGCCGGGCAGGATGCAGCCCTGCAGGACCCCGATTGTCACCCATGCTGTGCCTCACTCGCAGGGGATGGGGAGGGGGAGGAGGAGGAGGAGGAAGAGGAGGAGGCAAAGGAGAGCCACGCTCAGAAGAAGCTGAAGGCGTTTGGGCTGCAGGTCAAGCTCTTCTTCCTCACCACGTGAGTGCCCTGCGGCATCGGTTGGGTTGGGGGACGTGGGGTGCAGCCCCCGGTCACCCGTCCCCTCTGTCCCCTCCAGGGCGCAGAACATGTACCGGCCGGTGCGCGGGTTCTTCCGGGACATCCTGCACACCCAGCACCGGGCGGCCACCGACGTCTACGCCTTCATGTTCCTGGCTGACGTGGTCGACTTCATCATCATCATCTTCGGCTTCTGGGCTTTCGGGGTGAGCAGGGGGTTCCCGCAGGGCACCGACCGGCTCCCGCGGTGGGTCGGGCCGGGCTGTATCCTGACCTCTCCTGCATCCCCAGAAACACTCAGCGGCCGCCGACATCACCTCCTCGCTGTCGGATGACCAAGTGCCAGAGGCCTTCTTGGTCATGCTGCTCATCCAGTTCACCACCATGGTCATCGACCGCGCGCTCTACCTCCGCAAGACCGTGCTGGGCAAGCTCATCTTCCAGGTCATCTTGGTCTTCAGCATCCACCTCTGGATGTTCTTCATCCTGCCGGCCGTCACTGAAAGGTACCGTGCATGCCCTGAGGGTGTCCCCAAGGGCATGTCGTGGCCCTAGGGTGGCACCTTTGTGTGCCCAAGGCCACGTGGTGGCCCAGCCTGGACGGGGAGGTGGCCGGAGGGGTGACACCCTCTCTCCCGCAGGTTGTTCAGCCTCAACACGGTGGCCCAGCTGTGGTACTTTGTGAAGTGCATCTACTTCTCGCTGTCTGCCTACCAGATCCGCTGCGGCTACCCCACCCGCATCCTGGGCAACTTCCTCACCAAGAAATACAACCACCTCAACCTCTTCCTCTTCCAAGGGTACGGCACGGGGCCGCGCAGACCCCCAAGCGCCCGGAGGGTGCTGTACCAGCCCCCTCTCCCTGTGTTCCCCTCCCCAGTTTTCGCCTCGTGCCCTTCCTGGTGGAGCTGCGGGCCGTCATGGACTGGGTCTGGACGGACACCACGCTGTCCCTCTCCAACTGGATGTGCGTGGAGGACATCTACGCCAACATCTTCATCATCAAGTGCAGCCGCGAGACGGAGAAGGTACAGCCCTGCCGTGCTGGGAAGGGCCCCCCAGTAACCCCCTTGTTGCTTGGGGTCCCCCCCGAGCCCACCTGACATCGTGTGCTGTCTTCCCCCTGCCTAGAAATACCCCCAGCCCAAGGGGCAGAAGAAGAAGAAGATCGTGAAGTATGGCATGGGGGGCCTCATCATCCTCTTCCTCGTGGCCATCATCTGGTTCCCACTGCTCTTTATGTCGCTGGTGCGCTCCGTGGTGGGCGTTGTGAACCACCCCATTGACGTCACCGTCACCCTCAAGCTGGGGGGGTATGAGGTGAGGATGCAGGGGGTGGGTGCTGGGGTGCCCAGCCCAAATGCTGGGGTCCCCTGCCCAGCTGATGGCACCCTGTCCCCCGCAGCCGCTGTTCACCATGAGCGCCCAGCAGCAATCCATCCAGCCCTTCACCCCCCAGGACTACGAAGCCCTCACCAACCAATTTGAGAGGCAGCCGGTAAATCCCCCCTCCCCGACCCCACTCCATCCTGCTGGGTAGCTGGCAGAGTCAAGGGGGTGCCCCGTGGGTAGGGGTGTCCTTGGGTGGGGGTTGACCTGTGTGTGTGTCCCCCCCCAACCCTACACCAGGTGGCCATGCAGTTCATCACGCTGTACGGCTACGAGGACATCGTGAGGGCTCGCATCGAGGGCAGCTCGGGCTCGCTCTGGAGCATCAGCCCCCCCAGCCGGGAACAGATGCGACGAGAGCTGCAGAACGGCTCCTCCGACATCACCCTCCGCCTCACCTGGACCTTCCAGAGGTATGGCCGGCACGGTGGGGAGGAGGAGGAGGAGGAAGGGGGGGGGCAGCCCTGCCTGCACCCCCCCACACACACACTCAGCCTCTGCTCTGCCCGCAGGGACCTGGGCAAGGGGGGGACGGTGGAGCACACCTTCGACAAGCACACCACCGACCTGCAGCCCGGCGCGCCCCAGCGCATGGAGCTGGCCCAGCTGCTGCAGGGCACCCGTGATGCCCCCGTGTGAGTGTTCCCAGGGAAGGGACAGGGGGCTGGACCCCCTCCCCATATTCATTGGGATCCTCCGCCTCGCTCACCCTGCTCTCTTGCAGGCAAGTGCCCAAACTCTTCCCCAAATACATCCGGGCACCCAACGGTCCCGAAGCCAACCCCGTCAAGCAGCTGCTGCCAGGTGAGTCCCACCATGTGTCCCCCACCCCGAAAAAGAAATCAAGTGTTGGGGGTCAGCACATCAAGCAGCTGTGCTGTGCCCTGATGGGGTGTGTGTCCCCCCCGGCAGACGGGGAGGACAGCTACCTGGATGTGGAGGTGCAGCTGAAACGGGAGCGTGCGGGTGCCGGCCGAGGGGGTGACAGCTTCTTGGAGTGGTGGGTGGTACGGCTGAAGGAGGCCACCCCCAGCGATGGCAACATCCTCCCCATGATCATCTTCAACGATAAAGTCAGCCCCCCCAGCCTGGGCTTCTTGGCTGGCTACGGGTAAGTAGAGGGGGTACGCGTCAGGGGGGAGGAACTACTTGGCTGTACCCCAAAAGGGATGCGAGTCTGGGGCTGTGGGATACAGGACTCAACAACCCCCCCCCGCCACCCCCCTTGCAGGATCATGGGGCTGTATGTCTCCATCGTGCTGGTGATCGGGAAGTTCGTGCGGGGTTTCTTCAGCGAGATCTCGCACTCCATCATGTTCGAGGAGCTGCCCTGCGTGGACCGCATCCTGAAGCTGTGCCAGGACATCTTCCTGGTGCGGGAGACGGGCGAGCTGGAGCTGGAAGAAGAGCTCTATGCCAAGCTCATCTTCCTCTACCGCTCCCCCGAGACCATGATCAAGTGGACGCGGGAGAAGGAGTAACGGGAAGGGGCTCCGGCCCCCCCCCCCTCCTGCGGACATCACCGCCAATGCCTTAACCAGTCCCCCCCGCAACAAGCTGGGGCCATATCCTGCTGGGGGAGGCAGTGGGAAGCAGGGTGCTAGGCGCTCGCTTTTAGGGAGGATGTTTTTCTTGCCGTCCGACCTGCGGAGACCATGTCGTGCCTTCCCCGGGGCGGGGGACAGGAGCCAGCCCCCCCCACCCGCTGGGCACCCCTGGCTGCCAGGTGGAGGGGGGGTTGGTCAGGAGCCAGCCCGTGCCCCCTCCCTGCTCTCCCCAGCCCTGCTCCAGAACCAGGTTGAACTCAAAAGCAATAGCC